>JASFAT010004075.1:0-168230 GCA_031353405.1 Baronia brevicornis
TCTCTCTCTCTCTCTCTCTCTCTCTCTCTCTCTCTCTCTCTCTCTCTCTCTCTCTCTCTCTCTCTCTCTCTCTCTCTCTCTCTCTCTCTCTCTCTCTCTCTCTCTCTCTCTCTCTCTCTCTCTCTCTCTCTCTCTCTCTCTCTCTCTCTCTCTCTCTCTCTCTCTCTCTCTCTCTCTCTCTCTCTCTCTCTCTCTCTCTCTCTCTCTCTCTCTCTCTCTCTCTCTCTCTCTCTCTCTCTCTCTCTCTCTCTCTCTCTCTCTCTCCCCCCCCCCCCCCCCCCCCCCCCCCCCCCCCCCCCCCCCCCCCCCCCCCCCCCCCCCCCCCCCCCCCCCCCCCCCCCCCCCCCCCCCCCCCCCCCCCCCCCCCCCCCCCCCCCCCCCCCCCCCCCCCCCCCCCCCCCCCCCCCCCCCCCCTTTTTTTTTTTTTTATTTATATAGTTTTTAGTTTATTTTATTTCAAGCTGCACCGCATCACCTCCAAACCAGTTTTCTCAGTTTCACCCGCAGAATGACTGAGAGAAGAATGCCCAATGGCTTTAATCGTAAGTTCGCTGTTGTGCACTTTGGGTAAAAATTGAAATAAAAAACTAAAAAAGTGTGGATAGACGGGGTGAGAATCTCAAGAGGGCTGGTAAAGACTGGATGCGATTTGTATATATGTATTCTGGATGACTTCATAGAAGAAGACAACAGATTAAAATTAAACAAATATAACAGGCAGTTTACAATATTTATTTTAATGCATTAATTTTCCATCAGAATCAATTATTTAGCTCGACAGAGTTAGTCGACTAAAGCACTTACGAATAAACTTTGGACTTCATAATTCAGAATATAAATTAGGTTTTCCTCAA
Source organism: Baronia brevicornis (assembly GCA_031353405.1). Classification (NCBI taxonomy): domain Eukaryota; kingdom Metazoa; phylum Arthropoda; class Insecta; order Lepidoptera; family Papilionidae; genus Baronia; species Baronia brevicornis. The sequence continues at coordinate 855 of JASFAT010004075.1, forward strand.
CTTATATCGTCGGGTAGTAATTTCTTCAATTTGCTTTTAACGGTTTGACAGTTAGTGGTGGTGGATACGACTTCTGCGTGGGTCAAACCGCTTTACGTCCGTTCGACATATGTATATATATGAATTCATTGAGCTATAGTTTTACTCAGCGTCCTTAATGGTTCATTGGCAAAGTTATCAATTTCGGTGTTAATGATCGCGAGTTCAATTCCCACATATTGTAGTGATACACTGATGAACGTATCACTAATGTAATAACTTTTTATTTGAATATATTAAAACTTTTTATATTATATTACTTCTTTTTAAATTCGTAATTTTAAACTTTAATATAAAAAAAATATTTTTATATAAAACAATATATTTCTTTTTAGTAAAGAAAAACATAAAGATTAGTTCGACTGACGTCTTTTGATAGACATGTCACCTTTACGACGTAAGAAATTGAGATATGGAATATGAGATGTAAATTGATAAAGTGTGAATAAAGTATAAATAAGATACAAATGTACAGTGAGTAGAAAAATAAATTAATTTCATTTGGAAGAATTTCATTTTTATCGACCCCCTAAAAATTAAAAGCCCCTAAAGATCCCGTGTGTCACCGTAAGCGTAAGGAATTTTTGATCAATCAATTACTACTCAGAAACTATGAGATACCTAGGGCTTGTTTAGTATCGGATTATAAAAAATAGGTATATATGACTATTTTATCTTCTTAGTATTAAGGGGGGCCCCCGCTGATATGACTTACTTCATAATGCTTGCGCCATTTCTCAATTGTATTGTATGTTTGATTTGTAGATTTGATTTAGTCCAGATATGCTTAACCTGTGACCCGCCGGGCTTTTGCTGTTGGTCCACAATAATGGACCAACCGCAAAAGCCCGCAACCGCAAAAGCATTTTATTTTAAACCATTATGCATTCCGCGCCCATAAATTAAGAGCGCGCTGTGTAAATAGGTTTTATATAAAACTTCCGCGCCACATGTGCAGTGCTATTATTGATACGGTAATTTGCCGCAATTATTTAATTTATTTTTAAATTTACAGCAGACGTCTGATTGTATCGCAGCAACACATCATTTTAGTATTTTCATAAATACGACAAATCAAGTGTCTCTAGTTCTGTATTGAGCGAGTGAGACGGCAGGAATTCTCTTTCCTTGGCTTCCATACTTCCATTTACATGTCGCTTTGTGTGCCAGTCGTGACTTGTTTTGAATTTACTTTATTAGAATCTTCTAAGAAGTGATTACAACACGTGTTTGTGACCCCTACGAGAACAAGGTTGAGTACCACTGATTTAGTGGGTCCAGCTTATGGGTGCCTTCAGGTGCGGGTTAATGCCATCCACTCTGTCCTGAATAACAAGATGCTTTACGGCGTTGTTGCCTTGCCTAGGAACGTATTGAAAGAATGTGAGATTTTACACAGTACGATTAGCACTACTTGATGTCGAAATATTGGATATTACTTGTTAATATTTGGATAAAGGTAGTATGCAAAAACTAAACACAGAATCCACCGTAGTTATTGAATCCAATTAGGGTTCAATATACGGACATAATTGACATTAAATGGAATCCATTTTAAACTCCATTTATTTGAATAAGCTTCTGGTCAAATTTAATATAAGCGCAGTAATTAACGTACTGTAGTGATACATTAATAAATGTATAACTAATGCAATGAAACTTTTATATTATTTCTTTTTAAATTTTTTATTTGAAATTAAAAAGAAATAATTTTCTATTAAAACAAAATATTAGTTCAATTGACGTCTTATATATAGACATGGCACCCGTTCGGTACATATATAAAATGTAAATTGAAAAGTATTAATAAAATATAATAAAGAATACATATTAATATGATATAAATGTATAATGAAACAAGAAAAATAAATTAATATTATTTTGAAGAATTTTATTAGAAGATAAAAACCCCCTAAAGATCCCGGGTGTCGCCGTGGCAGGCACGCCACAGTACCTGTAACAACTGCACAGTTTTATTCAATTATCGCTGGAACGATAATTTGCATTTATAAAACAAAACTATGTACATGCGTATAAAGACCCTATGCTCATATTTTCTGTGGTGGATAGCATTTGGAATGAAGAAACAAGCCTCAGAAACAAAGTTATCAACATAGTTCTTCGAGTTAGCAGTTCTTAATTACAGGAATATAGGCTGTTAAAATTTTTTGAAGAATGGTCGTTACATTATTTGAGACGTTGTATAAATATAAATATAAGATTATGATAGGAGTCATTCTATATACTAGCATTTGTAAACATTTCGCAATGAAATATACTTCTATTGGAAGCTTAATATCGGGTCGCTAAGTCAGATATAATACGTTACTTAGGACCATTTTATTTGGCTTCAGGCAGATTACTATGCATATAATGTACACATCTAAATCTGTAAGAAATCTTATACATTTCGTAACCACGTTTCAAAGGGTCAACAGTCCTTTACGCCATCGAGAGAGAGTCTAAAAGTATTTTCATTTTTCCTCTGATTTTCTTTATTCACCTAATTTTCTTATACCATATCAAATATAATTCATGCACCTTGGACAAGTGTGGTAAGATAATGTTCATACCCCCAGAGATAGGGACGTCCCGTGTCCCACAGTGGGTATATATATACATACATATGTGGTTTGTAAAAAAAAGTTTAATGCATAACAAATGGATTTACGGAGTTACGCTGCAAATCGTCTTTTGAATACTTCAATGTCATAATTGTTCCTTTTTTTTGGACAAAATTTGTTAAACAAAAATTTAATCGATGGATGCATGAGTTCATTTTTGTTTGCCCTCTGAAAACAAGTGGTATTGGTACACGCTCCAGTTAAAGCTTTTCAGTTCGTTCGATTCTCAACGAAATTTATCGGAACATTGAACGCTTTTACACAATTCTTTTTTACTCACAATTTACTGCTGAACTCACAAAAATCATTCTCACAAAGCGCCAAATAGTATATACGTAAAGTTGGTCTGAAGTAATACAGTTTCGTGCCATTTTCGTCATGTTGATGTTGTTTATTTTTATGTTTCTTATGGAAATAAATAAAATTGCTATAAAATAAATTTGTCAATAATATGACAACCTCATTTTGTCATTAAAAATATAATAATGTCGGCGGTCAAAGTGATAGAAAGATATAATTGCCTTGATTGATGATTATAATTAATGTAATAAGATATAATTGAAATATTTGTTGGTTCATCATTATCATCATCAGGGTCCAGCGGCAGTCCACTTTAGACTACGGCACCCTTCAAAAAAATACTGTGTCGAATGATCTGATTCTCACAGCTCTATAACCAATAGAAAATTTTATATAACGTTGAAACTGACTATTTTTGAGTGATCAGATACAATTTTTTTTAAAAATCTTTTTTTTGACTTGGGTGGTACGTTCTCATTTTGTGGTTTATTACGTTTTCGCTTTTTTGCGTCGATTTATATTAAAACCGTTATGAGGAAATATACATTGTGCATATATAAAATTTTATTTAAGATAAACATTTTACTCAAGGGTTTTCGTCGTCTCTTTTCTAGTGTGTACATACTAAATTTATTAATAACCGTCAAATTTAACGAGCACGGGTAACAGCTTATATACATAGTAAAAACATGTAAATCTTATCACATAGTGATATGTAAATATGAAAAAGGTCAAAGTAGGAGCCACAGAAACTGCGGCGGTGTTGTGTGCAGACGTGACACAAATAATGTAAAAATTGGTATTCGTTAGAAATGGTAACATTTGTTATATTTTCATTTATATTTGCTTTCATTTCTTCCCTCTTTGGTTGAAGAAAATAATGTAAGATGGGATTTTCTTTTCTTTTCTTATATTTTCTTTACAGTTTATATATGTCCTGTTATTGAGTTGAGTCTGCCGATTTCTGTAGGGACGATTAATACCCAATAATATGTTTGTCTAAGACGGATTGATCTGAACTCGGAATTAAACCTGATATATATATATATATATATATATATATATATATATATATATATATATATATATATATATATATATATATATATATATATATATATATATATATATATATATATATATATATATATATATATATATATATATATATGCAGGACTGCTGGTAGAAAATTGATTCTACCCAAAAATGAAGCGCCTTAGGACATGTCCAGCATTGTACTATCACAGCTAATGATTCTAAATGATACTATATTTATTATATTTTTTTTCTCTTCAATGTGCGTTTCAAGTATTTTATGACCAATTGGCTCCATACACTGGGTCGAAAGAAAACATCGTGTGAATATTGTTTATTGATAATAAAAAGTTCTAATATATTTTGCTCTCCATATTTTCAGAGTTATGCCGTAAAATATTGCAATAAAACTTGACCTGCGAATACAAAACACTGTGCGACTGGGTCAAGCGACTCTTGAGAGAACCGTGATATACCCTACAGTACCTACTTCTGACCTGAATGTAATTAACTAATTGGGGAAAAAGTAAATATATAAATTATACATTTCTGTAGTAAACTTGTATATTAGGATATGTTTAAAGTTAGCAGCCATTTAAATCAGCAGGTAGTATGTGTAAGTTTACAATAATAAATTACTAGACAATACCTTTGAGTTCAATTCCTTGATTTTACATTCTTTTAATATTAATATATATTGTTTAGTGTGTTTACTCTCTTGCTCTTATTAAATTCTTACTATTTCTACTACCATATTTTATTCGTATATATATTCAGGTAGATACATTTTTTTTTAAACTTGAAGTGAAAAGTTGAAAATGACACATGATGTTAATATAGTCTTTTCAAATATTAATGCATTAATTAAATGGAGAGTAGTATGGTGAACAATATACATTGGTCTCATGACGACGAATTGGCTCAGTGGAGTGGAGTGAAGTGCCCTTCGTGAAGAAATATATGTATGGATTACAAATATTTATTCCGAGTCTATCATACAGAGTCTATAACCCCGCCAATCCGCGTTGGACAAGCGTGGTGGGTTAACGTCCGTTCCTCCAGAAATGGAGAGGCCCGTGCTCAGCAGTGGGATATATATGGACTGTTAAAAAAATGGTGAACATAAAGAAGAAAAAAATACGATATACAAAATTAGAAGCAATACTTAAGTGATAATTCTTAAACTCTGAAATTCAGATGGGCTGGTCATAAAGCCAGATATGGGGATAACAGATGGACTATTAATGTAACCACACGGAGCCCGCTAGGCAAATGCCGAGCAGGGAGACCCTACATGAGATGGAAGGACGATATAAAAATGACCGTAGGAACAAATTGGCTGGAAATAGCAAAAAATAGAGAAAAATGAAAATCCTTGCAGGAGGCCTTTGCCTTGAGGGATCCATGCAAACAAAATAAAACATTAATAGTATATTTATGTTTTTTGCACAAAACTGTATCATGTGTGGAATAAAAGGCTTTTTTTTTATTTTATTTAATTTTTTTTTATTAATCATTTTTAGTTTTATATGGGAGAATAATTATTTTTTTATCAGAAAAATGTAATTATATTTAGCAGGATATAAAAGTAGGAATTGACTTTATATTTTTGTTAATAATTACCTACTTTATATAAAGCCAACTTTTATAACTTATATGAATCGATTGATCGTAGTACCTAAAGTGTATAATGTCTCAATCTTGTGCGCAACCTATCATAGAAATCATTGGTTCGACTTATATTTATGTAAGTAATTTCACAATCCATTGGTCAATTTCGGCGCTATGGAATCGCAACTACCTTAAGTAGAATTTTGCTACTTACATAGATAATTATACTTATAGTATATTTTGTATATACATACATATATTAGGTAAATACAAGTGTTCCAAAATGTATATTTAGTGAATTAATTAAAAAAAAAGGTATCTTTCGAAAATGTGTTTATTATTTTTTTGTCAAAGTTAACAATTTGGGAATTTATTTCTTAAAAATATCATCGTTTAAATGTAAGCCCTCGCGATCACGGCTCTTATTTAATCGAACACCAATATTCCCTGTGAAGGCTCAGGTCTGGTATGGCAGCCGTTTCATGATTCTCTTTTATTCAGGGAAAATTTCACGAACTCGTGGCAGATTTGTGTTTGACGTGACGTTGCTCCGTCCTGCTAGAATTATGTTCTTTGGTTATAATCAAGAAAGTTTTACCATTTAAGGACACCAAAAAGTTGTCTACTTACATAAATATATGTGTATATATAAATAGTTTTTATTTTTGCGTTATATTCTTTTTTCGCAACTCAGAGTTGTTGTTGCTTTGCCTGAACTTCTTCTCTATTTCTCGAGAAATAAATATTAACCCGCCACGATCATCCAAGACTCGAAACTCAATGCGGAAATAGAACCTGCAATATATAATAATATGTAAAGATATACTAATAATGAGATAAATATATTAATTAAATAAATAAATTATTAGTAATAAATAATTAATAATAATATAATATGGTGAAGTGCTGCATGTGAATGAATTTGTTTGTTCAAGGAAGTTCCAGAAGAATGATTTATTGGAAGTATCTTGTTAAGCGTTAAAGACCCAACTCCCATTACTAACCTATATTACTTTTCCTTTCTTCTGCCATTATTCACATTGCCCTAACGTAACAGATCTACAGTGCTCATTGTGTAGCAAAGGTTTATGGATTGTGGTGGTTACTTATCATCTGTTTCGTCTTCCTCTTTTACCCACCACATTCATAAAAACAAGTGCCACTATAACATAAATATTGATAAAAAATTTTAATCATTTGTACCTTGAACATTAGTTATTAGTTAATTTCAATTTTTTTCAAAAACAAATTTTACTGAACAAATGATTAAAATTTTTTATCAATATTTATGTTATAGTGGCACTTGTTTTTATGAATGTGGTGGGTAAAAGAGGAAGACGAAACAGATGATAAGTAACCACCACAATCCATAAACCTTTGCTACACAATGAGCACTGTAGATCTGTTACGTTAGGGCAATGTGAATAATGGCAGAAGAAAGGAAAAGTAATATAGGTTAGTAATGGGAGTTGGGTCTTTAACGCTTAACAAGATACTTCCAATAAATCATTCTTCTGGAACTTCCTTGAACAAACAAATTCATTCACATGCAGCACTTCACCATATTATATTATTATTAATTATTTATTACTAATAATTTATTTATTTAATTAATATATTTATCTCATTATTAGTATATCTTTACATATTATTATATATTGCAGGTTCTATTTCCGCATTGAGTTTCGAGTCTTGGATGATCGTGGCGGGTTAATATTTATTTCTCGAGAAATAGAGAAGAAGTTCAGGCAAAGCAACAACAACTCTGAGTTGCGAAAAAAGAATATAACGCAAAAATAAAAACTATTTATATATACACATATATTTTAGTAAGTAGTCAACTTTTTGGTGTCCTTAAATGGTAAAACTTTCTTGATTATAACCAAAGAACATAATTCTAGCAGGACGGAGCAACGTCACGTCAAACACAAATCTGCCACGAGTTCGTGAAATTTTCCCTGAATAAAAGAGAATCATGAAACGGCTGCCATACCAGACTTGAGCCTTCACAGGGAATATTGGTGTTCGATTAAATAAGAGCCTCGATCGCGAGGGCTTACATTTAAACGATGATATTTTTAAGAAATAAATTCCCAAATTGTTAACTTTGACAAAAAAATAATAAACACATTTTCGAAAGATACCTTTTTTTAATTAATTCACTAAATATACATTTTGGAACACTTGTATTTACCTAATATATGTATGTATATACAAAATATACTATAAGTATAATTATCTATGTAAGTAGCAAAATTCTACTTAAGGTAGTTGCGATTCCATAGCGCCGAAATTGACCAATGGATTGTGAAATTACTTTCATAAATATAAGTCGAACCAATGATTTCTATGATAGGTTGCGCACAAGATTGAGACATTATACACTTTAGGTACTACGATCAATCGATTCATATAAGTTATAAAAGTTGGCTTTATATAAAGTAGGTAATTATTAACAAAAATATAAAGTCAATTTCTACTTTTATATCCTGCTAAATATAATTACATTTTTCTGATAAAAAAATAATTTTTCTCCCATATAAAACTAAAAGTGATTAATAAAAAAAAATTAAATAAAATAAAAAAAAAGCCTTTTATTCCACACATGATACAATTTTGTGCAAAAAACATAAATATACTATTAATGTTTTATTTTGTTTGCATGGATCCCTCAAGGCAAAGGCCTCCTGCAAGGATTTTCATTTTTCTCTATTTTTTGCTATTTCCAGCCAATTTGTTCCTACGGTCATTTTTATATCGTCCTTCCATCTCATGTAGGGTCTCCCTGCTCGGCATTTGCCTAGCGGGCCCTTCCATGTGGCTACATTAATAGTCCATCTGTTATCCCCATATCTGGCTTTATGCCAGCCCATCTGAATTTCAGAGTTTGAGAATTAGCCAGCACACCTATCACTTTAGTATTACTTCTAATTTTCTATATCGTATTTTTTTTCTTCTTTATATTCACCATTTTTTTAACAGTCCATATATATCCCACTGCTGAGCACGGGCCTCTCCATTTCTGGAGGAACGGACGTTAACCCACCACGCTTGTCCAACGCGGATTGGCGGGGTTATAGACTCTGTATGATAGACTCGGAATAAATATTTGTAATCCATACATATATTTCTTCACGAAGGGCACTTCACTCCACTCCACTGAGCCAATTCGTCGTCATGAGACCAATGTATATTGTTCACCATACTACTCTCCATTTAATTAATGCATTAATATTTGAAAAGACTATATTAACATCATGTGTCATTTTCAACTTTTCACTTCAAGTTTAAAAAAAAATGTATCTACCTGAATATATATACGAATAAAATATGGTAGTAGAAATAGTAAGAATTTAATAAGAGCAAGAGAGTAAACACACTAAACAATATATATTAATATTAAAAGAATGTAAAACCAAGGAATTGAACTCAAAGGTATTGTCTAGTAATTTATTATTGTAAACTTACACATACTACCTGCTGATTTAAATGGCTGCTAACTTTAAACATATCCTAATATACAAGTTTACTACAGAAATGTATAATTTATATATTTACTTTTTCCCCAATTAGTTAATTACATTCAGGTCAGAAGTAGGTACTGTAGGGTATATCACGGTTCTCTCAAGAGTCGCTTGACCCAGTCGCACAGTGTTTTGTATTCGCAGGTCAAGTTTTATTGCAATATTTTACGGCATAACTCTGAAAATATGGAGAGCAAAATATATTAGAACTTTTTATTATCAATAAACAATATTCACACGATGTTTTCTTTCGACCCAGTGTATGGAGCCAATTGGTCATAAAATACTTGAAACGCACATTGAAGAGAAAAAAAATATAATAAATATAGTATCATTTAGAATCATTAGCTGTGATAGTACAATGCTGGACATGTCCTAAGGCGCTTCATTTTTGGGTAGAATCAATTTTCTACCAGCAGTCCTGCATATATATATATATATATATATATATATATATATATATATATATATATATATATATATATATATATATATATATATATATATATATATATATATATATATATATATATATATATATATATATATATATATATATATCAGGTTTGATTCCGAGTTCAGATCAATCCGTCTTAGACAAACATATTATTGGGTATTAATCGTCCCTACAGAAATCGGCAGACTCAACTCAATAACAGGACATATATAAACTGTAAAGAAAATATAAGAAAGGAAAAGAAGATCCCATCTTACATTATTTTCTTCAACCAAAGAGGGAAGAAATGAAAGCAAATATAAATGAAAATATAACAAATGTTACCGTTTCTAACGAATACCAATTTTTACATTATTTGTGTCACGTCTGCACACAACACCGCCGCAGTTTCTGTGGCTCCTACTTCGACCTTTTTCATATTTACATATCACTATGTGATAAGATTTACATGTTTTTACTATGTATATAAGCTGTTACCCGTGCTCGTTAAATTTGACGGTTATTAATAAATTTAGTATGTACACACTAGAAAAGAGACGACGAAAACCCTTGAGTAAAATGTTTATCTTAAATAAAATTTTATATATGCACAATGTATATTTCCTCATAACGGTTTTAATATAAATCGACGCAAAAAAGCGAAAACGTAATAAACCACAAAATGAGAACGTACCACCCAAGTCAAAAAAAAGATTTTTAAAAAAAATTGTATCTGATCACTCAAAAATAGTCAGTTTCAACGTTATATAAAATTTTCTATTGGTTATAGAGCTGTGAGAATCAGATCATTCGACACAGTATTTTTTTGAAGGGTGCCGTAGTCTAAAGTGGACTGCCGCTGGACCCTGATGATGATAATGATGAACCAACAAATATTTCAATTATATCTTATTACATTAATTATAATCATCAATCAAGGCAATTATATCTTTCTATCACTTTGACCGCCGACATTATTATATTTTTAATGACAAAATGAGGTTGTCATATTATTGACAAATTTATTTTATAGCAATTTTATTTATTTCCATAAGAAACATAAAAATAAACAACATCAACATGACGAAAATGGCACGAAACTGTATTACTTCAGACCAACTTTACGTATATACTATTTGGCGCTTTGTGAGAATGATTTTTGTGAGTTCAGCAGTAAATTGTGAGTAAAAAAGAATTGTGTAAAAGCGTTCAATGTTCCGATAAATTTCGTTGAGAATCGAACGAACTGAAAAGCTTTAACTGGAGCGTGTACCAATACCACTTGTTTTCAGAGGGCAAACAAAAATGAACTCATGCATCCATCGATTAAATTTTTGTTTAACAAATTTTGTCCAAAAAAAAGGAACAATTATGACATTGAAGTATTCAAAAGACGATTTGCAGCGTAACTCCGTAAATCCATTTGTTATGCATTAAACTTTTTTTTACAAACCACATATGTATGTATATATATACCCACTGTGGGACACGGGACGTCCCTATCTCTGGGGGTATGAACATTATCTTACCACACTTGTCCAAGGTGCATGAATTATATTTGATATGGTATAAGAAAATTAGGTGAATAAAGAAAATCAGAGGAAAAATGAAAATACTTTTAGACTCTCTCTCGATGGCGTAAAGGACTGTTGACCCTTTGAAACGTGGTTACGAAATGTATAAGATTTCTTACAGATTTAGATGTGTACATTATATGCATAGTAATCTGCCTGAAGCCAAATAAAATGGTCCTAAGTAACGTATTATATCTGACTTAGCGACCCGATATTAAGCTTCCAATAGAAGTATATTTCATTGCGAAATGTTTACAAATGCTAGTATATAGAATGACTCCTATCATAATCTTATATTTATATTTATACAACGTCTCAAATAATGTAACGACCATTCTTCAAAAAATTTTAACAGCCTATATTCCTGTAATTAAGAACTGCTAACTCGAAGAACTATGTTGATAACTTTGTTTCTGAGGCTTGTTTCTTCATTCCAAATGCTATCCACCACAGAAAATATGAGCATAGGCTGTTTATACGCATGTACATAGTTTTGTTTTATAAATGCAAATTATCGTTCCAGCGATAATTGAATAAAACAGTGCAGTTGTTACAGGTACTGTGGCGTGCCTGCCACGGCGACACCCGGGATCTTTAGGGGGTTTTTATCTTCTAATAAAATTCTTCAAAATAATATTAATTTATTTTTCTTGTTTCATTATACATTTATATCATATTAATATGTATTCTTTATTATATTTTATTAATACTTTTCAATTTACATTTTATATATGTACCGAACGGGTGCCATGTCTATATATAAGACGTCAATTGAACTAATATTTTGTTTTAATAGAAAATTATTTCTTTTTAATTTCAAATAAAAAATTTAAAAAGAAATAATATAAAAGTTTCATTGCATTAGTTATACATTTATTAATGTATCACTACAGTACGTTAATTACTGCGCTTATATTAAATTTGACCAGAAGCTTATTCAAATAAATGGAGTTTAAAATGGATTCCATTTAATGTCAATTATGTCCGTATATTGAACCCTAATTGGATTCAATAACTACGGTGGATTCTGTGTTTAGTTTTTGCATACTACCTTTATCCAAATATTAACAAGTAATATCCAATATTTCGACATCAAGTAGTGCTAATCGTACTGTGTAAAATCTCACATTCTTTCAATACGTTCCTAGGCAAGGCAACAACGCCGTAAAGCATCTTGTTATTCAGGACAGAGTGGATGGCATTAACCCGCACCTGAAGGCACCCATAAGCTGGACCCACTAAATCAGTGGTACTCAACCTTGTTCTCGTAGGGGTCACAAACACGTGTTGTAATCACTTCTTAGAAGATTCTAATAAAGTAAATTCAAAACAAGTCACGACTGGCACACAAAGCGACATGTAAATGGAAGTATGGAAGCCAAGGAAAGAGAATTCCTGCCGTCTCACTCGCTCAATACAGAACTAGAGACACTTGATTTGTCGTATTTATGAAAATACTAAAATGATGTGTTGCTGCGATACAATCAGACGTCTGCTGTAAATTTAAAAATAAATTAAATAATTGCGGCAAATTACCGTATCAATAATAGCACTGCACATGTGGCGCGGAAGTTTTATATAGAACCTATTTACACAGCGCGCTCTTAATTTTTCTTATGGGCGCGGAATGCACAATGGTTTAAAATAAAATGCTTTTGCGGTTGCGGGCTTTTGCGGTTGGTCTATTATTGTGGACCACCAGCAAAAGCCCGGCGGGTCACAGGTTAAGCATATCTGGACTAAATCAAATCTACAAATCAAACATACAATACAATTGAGAAATGGCGCAAGCATTATGAAGTAAGTCATATCAGCCCGCCGCCCCCTTAATACTAAGAAGATAAAATAGTCATATATACCTATTTTTTATAATCCGATACTAAACAAGCCCTAGGTATCCCATAGTTTCTGAGTAGTAATTGATTGATCAAGAATTCCTTACGCTTACGGTGACACACGGGATCTTTAGGGGCTTTTAATTTTTAGGGGGTCGATAAAAATGAAATTCTTCCAAATGAAATTAATTTATTTTTCTACTCACTGTACATTTGTATCTTATTTATACTTTATTCACACTTTATCAATTTACATCTCATATTCCATATCTCAATTTCTTACGTCGTAAAGGTGACATGTCTATCAAAAGACGTCAGTCGAACTAATCTTTATGTTTTTCTTTACTAAAAAGAAATATATTGTTTTATATAAAAATATTTTTTTTATAATATAAAATAAAAAGTAATATAATATAAAAAGTTTTAATATATTCAAATAAAAAGTTATTACATTATTGATACGTTATGCAGTGTATCACTACAATATGTGGGAATTGAACTCGCGATCATTAACACCGAAATTGATAACTTTGCCAGTGAACTATTAAGGACGCTGAGTAAAACTATAGCTCAATGAATTCATATATATACATATGTCGAACGGACGTAAAGCGGTTTGACCCACGCAGAAGTCGTATCCACCACCACTAACTGTCAAACCGTTAAAAGCAAATTGAAGAAATTACTACCCGACGATAAAAGTTGAGGAAAACCTAATTTATATTCTGAATTATGAAGTCCAAAGTTTATTCGTAAGTGCTTTAGTCGACTAACTCTGTCGAGTTAAATAATTGATTCTGATGGAAAATTAATGCATTAAAATAAATATGGTAAACTGCCTGTTCATTATATTTGTTTTAATTTAATCTGTTGGCTTCTTCTATGGAGTCATCCAGAATACATATATACAAATCGCATCCAGTCTTTACCAGCCATCCTGAGATTCTCACCCCGTCTATCCACACTTTTTTTATTTTTTATTTCAATTTTTACCCAAAGTGCACAACAGCGAACTTACGATTAATGCCATTGGGCATTCTTCTCTCAGTCATTCTGCGGGTGAAACTGAGAAAACTGGTTTGGAGGTGGTGCGGTGCAGCTTGAAATAAAATAAAATAAAAACTACTTATATAAGTTTGATAACATACAATTCACAGACACATATATACATATACATATTATATATCCATATATATGCTAGTGCGAGTGCTGCAAGGTGAATATTTTTTATACCTATAAAAAAATATTCATCGTATGTACAAAACTTAAAAAAATGTCGGACTTTGAGTTTTAAAAGGAGCTTGATTGAGGCCTTTTTTAACGTCATTTATCATTTACCACCAAAACGCGACCAAGGTTACTAATTATAATATATTCATATACTTGAACTTCAGATGGGCTAGTAATTATAAATATACTTAGGTGCGATTTGTTTTTAATTGGAAAACACAATCAATTCGGAAAATTATTCCCAGCAATCTCGTTACGCTGAATTAATTGAAAAATCTTAATATAAACAATGGGTCATAGGGTATTAATATACAACAGGAAAAGTGAACTGTTAAAAACCATTTAATATTTTATTGACTTTCACACTGTCAAAAATGGTTCAAAATTATTTGCTACTTATGGTTTTTTATGTAATAGAATTCATAATTTCAATTATTTCTTTTAATATACTGTGGTACATAATTAATTATAACCTATTTCTTAGTAATAAATGTCTTCTTTAATTTCTGTCTTTGCTCCGGATGGATGGGGTTTGGCTGTACGAGAAAGTGATATCCGCGCCGGCTGCCGACGTCCTGCCTGCTGAGTGTATGACATACTTATCTTTTTTATGTGCTTGCATTTAGTGTTGATAATTTATGCTAAAAATAAATATATTGTTTATTCTTTACACCTTGGCCTGGCCCTATCACTTGGAGCTTGGCCCTATCACTTTTAGCCTTTTGCCTAAACATAAGCTTATATACCATTTTTTTACTTGTTGGGCTAGGGCCTCCCCATTTCTAAAGGAAAAAATAGGTCCTCGGACCCGAAATAAATACGTGTATGCCATACATTATGCAAATTCGGGAATTAGACTCGCAACCATTGACTGCAAAGGACTACCTTTGCAGACAATGGTTGCGACTCCACTGGGCTTTGCCAATAAGCCAATTCAATACATATACATATCCACTGTAACATTGGTGATACATTTATCAATGTATCATTACAGTACTTACGAGTATTACTAACATATCTTAATGGGAATAAACATACATCAAGAAACTTAAATACATTTAAAAGCTAATTTAAACTATCAAATCACACGCGTAATACAAAATAATGGCTTGTCATAATATCATCAGTCCCATGCTGTCTGTGTAAGTTCGTATGTCTTTATACAAAGCTCAAACTTAGGAAACTTAAATGTCTTATGGGTGCCAAACTTTGGTTTTAATATCCACAATAATCACCTAAACCGGTGAAATCCAGACTCGGTCGTTGTTATAGTTTGGCAAAATGTTCCAATACTATCATTCTGAATGTGTCTACTACTATCATTATAAAACATAACATTTGCTTAGCGGCTTGGAAAGTTTTATTAACATCAATCGAATATTTTGTAGTGATAGAGCCACGCTGCAGACGAATTCTTTGTCAAGAATAGCATATTATTTGTCTGTACCATCAATGGGCTGTCTCTCCCGGGGAAGTACCACACTCTTGCAAATAAACCAGCGTCTGATAGGTAGCTTAGCTACCGCGATTCGTCCGATGAGCAGTTGAGTTCCGGATCGCAAATTAGTCTGACAGCTGAAACCCTAATATAATATTTACCATCGGGTTTTCCCTTTCAACTTTCTTCATTTCTAATATTTTTGATGTATTTCATTAAAACTATCTTGATTGAAGATTTATCAATAAAAATAACCAAGGATTCCATCATCATCCTTATGCTTCTATAAATTAAAACTGAATGTTCTCTCTTACACGAGTTTTTATTCACCCTTGAATTTTGTATAAGCAATTCAACTTTGCGAGCTGGCGTTTTATTTTATTATCGTTACGCGAGTTCAAGATCCATAAATGCATTAAATAAATTATTTTTTTGACTTTTCTTTTTAATGTTTATGTTGATATTATACTACATTAGTTTCTTTGCTGACATTATCGTCCAATCAATTTAGTTTATCGTCATCACCATCATCATTAGATTAAATTAACAGAAGATCATATATATTTAACTAATTAATAGTTAAATATGTATAAAAATAATATTATATTAACAAAGTGACAACGTAATTTACTATATATATATTTATATATATATATATATATATATATATATATATATATATATATATATATATATATATATATATATATATATATATATATATATATATATATATATACTAAACAACTAAACATGTCTTCTGTTTAACATATTCCTTCCCTTAGATGCACCACGAATCTATTCTTCGATATCCAGTTCCACCAGTCACAGATCATCACTCCATTTAGCTGGAGGTATCCCACGCTACGTTTACCAAAACGCAGTCTCCGCTCTAGCACTCGTCTACATCAACGGTTATCGGTTAATGGTGAAATATCAAAATCAAAATGTGACCAACTCATTGTCACTTGAAGAGCTATGTCGATGATTTTGGTTTCTCGGTGACTTTCTTGATTTCGATTGATGTCCATCAGATAAACTTTAAGTCGAGCCTAATCTATTGCTTTCTATGTGTTAAGTGGCTATAGCTTGATTACCGTAACAATAGATGCGTGATCCTTTCTTTTCTATTTTTCAAATATTTCAGTATCTATAAACAAAAGGTTTCTCCTATTAAAACCCGTTGCACAGGCATTTTTTAGAGTTCACTTTAAATTTAAAAGCATTACATTTTCGCAGACGAATAAATTTTAAGTATGATGCGAAAGACCCGCAAACATCTTCTACTCAGTTGATTTTCCATGTAATTGAGCATTTTCAACATCAAAACTAATGGATGGAAAAAGTTTTGCTTAGCTGAATTGAAAAAGTATAGATATATTTGAAAAAATATTACTTTATATTACGGGTAAAAGTTTTATCAGCATTAATACAGCCATAGCAATTCACTGCTGATTATTGACCATCCTAATGAGTGAGGGTTGGTGCTATCATCCACGCGTTTGGAAAGAAGATATGGCAAATTGTTTTTTATCACTCAAATGGAGTGACTGCCCATACCTTATTATTTACGCCCATAGTCGCCTCTTGCAAACGTTCACGATGAGAAATGTCGTGGTCCCATACTATGCTGGAAACCATAGAAAATAATTAAAAGTTTTATAAAAATATTTAGATTTATATTTTATAATATATTCTATTGACTTTTTCCGCCAACTTATATCAGTGATATCGTGTTTTTGTTTCATTTTCATAAACTTACATTAAAATCAGTTATATTATTTAAATAAATTGGTGTATTATACAATATAGTTCGATTAAAGCGTATAAGTGAAGTGATATGAAATAAATATGCGATATCGTGACTTTTTAAGTTGACTGAAAAAATCTATAGAAGGTTTTGGTAGGATAACCACCATTTTATTAAGACGTAACGTGAAAAATTGACTAGTTGTATTTAAAGAAATTTAATGTTATCGTATTTTACTTGACACTGACATAATAGTTATAACTAATTGCCAGCAAAGAATAGAAAATAATATACACTACATAATAAGTATATATACTACAAAATACTAGTGGTAGAGCCACGCTGCAGACGAATACTTTGTCAAGAATGGCATATTTTTTGTCTGTAGCATGAATGGGCCGGCTCTCCCGAGGAAGTACCACACTTCCGCAGAAAACCAGCGTCTGAGTGGTAGCTTAGCTACCACGCTTCGTACGGTGAGCGGTCTAAGTTCCGGAGGCCCAACACCCTCCTCTTCCCACTCCCCCTCGGATTCTCACTCCTTATCCCCCTCCCACTCCCACTCCCATAATTTCACTTTCCTTTTAGGTCGGCAACGCTTCCGCACTGCCTATGGCGTTGCGGATGTCTATGGACGGCGTTGGTTGCTTTCCATCAGGTGACACCCTGCTCGTTTGCCTTCCTATGCCATAAAAAAAAACATAAATGAGAATACGCGACACTTACGTTTAATTTATTTCTATAACCGCTCAGACGCTTTTTTTGGTCAAAGTTTTGGCCCAACTATGATTTCTGGCAACAACCGCAGTTGCCAACAATTTGTCTCAATTTTTTCTCGATTTCTATAATTTTCGACAATTGTTTGAGTTCAGTATAAAGCATTTGAGAAAAATCTATTTTAATTTAAGTTGAATAAATCACTTACATTTCAATGAACAAAAGATTTATCGTGCGTATATAGTATGAGAATAAAAGATTTCTTTGTGGCGAATTTTTCGGTAGTTTGCTTTAAAAGAAAATCGCTTACTCTTAACCTCATATAATAGAGTTTTCCTCAAGCCCCCCATTAAAGTACTGAACCTGATTATTTCCAATAACTGTGAATGACTCCCGGAAATGAAATTGTCAGTTGTTACGAAGGAAATGACAATTTATTGAGTGAACGAAGCGATACACTTCGTAAATAATTAGTTCTTCTGTTTTATTTTCCTAAGGATATTTTATTTACTCTATGGTAGAGTTATAAAATTTACATCATATATTACTTTCGGTAATAATTTAAAAATAATTCAAAAATTTCAAAATAATAATAAACTTCAAAATCATATATTTTATATTTTGTTGTATTAAAAAATCGTTTTCTGCCGTGGTTATACATGACCGCTCAACCAAGATACAATTTTAGTGGATATGCAAATTTCTTTACCAAAAATTTGTTTTTACGTTTTCAAATGTAATTTATGTATGTCACCTGATTTTGTAAGATGCAGAAGCATGCACGATAATTAGTGGAAAAGTATAAAAAAGTACATGAAAAGTGTCGTTCCATTATATGAAAAAATAAAATATTTGAACAAGTTTTATTCGCGTTCAAATATATGTTAAAATTATATCTCTATTGTCACAGAGTAAAAACTTCTTATTAATTACGAATATGCTACGAGAGTGGAAGAAAGATAAGGGCTGTATATGTATGTATGTACTATAATACTACTACAAACATATAAGTTTGTATATGTATTTATATATATTACTTTTTCATATGAATGCGTTTATCTGAAAACCCTATTAATAAACAAAAAAATTATAATTTAAAAGTTTTTATGATTTAAGTGACGTTTCTACCAAAACCTAACAGTTAAGTTAATGTATTAAGTGTTTACGGGAAATAGGCGTGACGATATGTATGTATGTATATATCAATAAATGTATTTAGAATCAAACTACGTAGGATTAACGCAGTGTAATCTATTTTCATCAACAAACGCCAGAACTAACCGACGCAGAGCGGGAGCAACGTTAATCAAATGGAAATTAAATTATGCTTCATGTGCCGCCAATTATCCCTCGATACGTGACAGCTGAGGCAGTTTCTGTACACACACTTGGTTCATTATACAGAATTCCGTTATACAATATTACTTTTATAAATCTAGATTTTCGTAGCTTTTCAGTGAGTTAACTATCGTTCTTGGCACCATGAGATGATAGATAGTTGATTTAATGCCTACATTATGAAGTCGGGTGTTGGAGGCAACTTCAAATATTCCGGAAGGTCTTAAAGAAAAGAGACAGACCTGACAGCTTCCCTTTCGGAGATGAACTCTGTTGGAGTTGCGGAAGAGTGCCTAAGCGTCCTCTCCCGAGAAAAAAAAATACTCTAGGGATTTTAGATTTTTAATTTTTTTTATTAAACACTTTTAAATATAAATTGAATGGAGCAATATATTACCAGAATTATATTAAATATTTATTATTATTATATTATATTATTTCCCATGATACTCACCGAAAAGGTGGTAGTCAAAGCATTAAGACCAATCGGCTGGAGTTAAGGCTCATAACGACAGAAACCGACGGACGATAGAGGCTGTGTCAAGCACCCTCACCTCCAGCATTCCAGCCACCAGAGCAAGTGTCAAGATCGCGAATTAAACTAGTTTAAACCAAACTATTCGCGGACTGAACAACTGGCAATATTTTGTTTATTATTATTGTTGTGACTGGCAATATTTTGTTTTTTAATAATGTTGTAAAACTAAATATAGCTAGGTACACGCCATTATTCTCTCCGCGCCAACACATGATTCTGGCAGCGATGACAATGGGTTTAATTAAAATGTCATTGCTTTACCCCGTAGTAGCAGCGTGTCGGCGACGTATCGGTTTAATTCTGTCAGTTGTGGACAATAATGAAACAGTGATTTTACTCCACTGGAATTATTTGCTTATGTATGTGTCAGTTAGTGAATATTTTCCTCTTCAACGAAAACATATGAATGAACCTTATTATATTGGGTTGGGCCACAAGATGCTTGATTTCAGCATTTTTTCGATTTCGCCAACTCCCATCATCACTTTTGGTTGGGTCCAGGATCTTTGGGACCTTATTCGGTTTCGCCGTAATCGAAGCACTATAGATCAAATCTTTTTATTAAAGCAGGTGATGGTGAGAAGGTAGGAGTACGAACGAACGAAAAGGAAGATTTTAAAGAGCATTTTAGTATGCAACAATATAAAGCTATGTTTAAATAATTTATAAAATTTATCAAGTGGCATTTACACTTTCCTACAGTTTCCATTTCATTCACAGACATACAAGGCATGAATACGTTTGAAACTATTTAGCATTACAGGAAGATATCTCATCATCTTTAATTGCTTTCACAATGGAGTGTTTCGACGAATTGTTCGGAATAATTCCACCCTCTAAACTCCACTAATGCTGAATTAGCCAACAAAGAAAACTTTCATACCTACTATCAAAGGTAGTAGGATCCGTTTTACCCAAAACTTCTTTCCACGCACTACCACTCTGTAGATCAACTAACTGTCTTTAGAGGTATATAGGAATCAATATGACATTTTTACTTTAGAAAAAGAAGTTTGCATATGCAACTTTTAGGCCTAGATATGTTACTATATCAGTAATGCCCCTTATGTAATATCGTTAAGCGGCGTATATATTACTTTCTATCAGGTAACAACTCTTACCCCTTCTACATTTCATAATTACACTTCAATTTAACCTAACCTTATAGATCTATAACATGTGGGAACAGCTGCTGACTGCAGTGAAATTCATCAACGTGCAAATTTGCAAGTTTAATCTCCATTTAATTATGAAGCTACCCGAACTAACATAACAGCTCGACGTGGCCTCAATTATCTGTCAATATCCAACGTTATGTGGCTACAGCGGCAGATTATGTACTCAGTGAATCACACATAACGTTTAGAAATTGTGTATATAAGTGTGTGTATGCATGTGCATATTATCATCATATAAGCAAAACTCATTTGTGAGAGAGGCCAGTGTGCAGCAGTGGACTTGTTTATAAAGATACTGAACTAATAGTATTATTACAGAATAACCTTAAATTTTTCTTTTTCGAAATGATAATTGGTGTGTTTAGACGTTTTTAATAATGACCAAAGCTTTTAATTTAAAATTTCTTTAAAAATTCTGTTTTACTATTTTTAAAGAAATTTTATATAAAAATATTATCATAAATAAATTTATTCTATAAATTTATATAATTTTTAATTAAAAGTCTTTTTGTCCATTATTGGACACACACATCATCAATACTGCCGTGACAGTTTACTGATGGATAAGCCTACACATACCTCGAAGGTCCGCAATGCTTCCGTAACACCTATTATATGGTGTCGCGACTGTCTATGGACGGCGTTGATTGCTTTCTATTAAGTGACATGATTGCTCGTTTTCCCCCCTATCCCACAAAAAACCTGCCGCAAAATTATGGGATACAAAAATATCCATTCGCTTGGGGGATTGGTTGGGAATAGCAAATTGGTTTATTAAAACTCACCTCGACTAATTAATTACACATAATCTTAAATTTACGCTGAATTTACTTCACCTAAACGTCTTAAATCATATGTAAAAGTTACCTCCTTCAACGTGACGTTAATTTTAACTTTTCCAAGAGAGATGTCATACCTTTTAATTACATAACTCTGTAATAAGGTCACGTCGACTAAATTATTTATACCTAAGTAGACACGTATACTAATTACGTACGAACTCGAAGTATTTTTAGTGTGTCGCTTTATCGTCTTGATAAAATATAACGATTTAATAGCATTTAAAAAAAATAAGCCTTTGGGGCTTAGGCGCTTAAGACACGTGGGAGTATATGAAGCTATATGAAGGCCAATTTGCGGGCGTGTCGCCTGATGGAAAGCAATCAACGCCACCCATAGCTACAACAACAACTGCATGGGTGTTGCCGTCCTTTGAAACATGTATAGGCTTATTTTTTTAAGGTTCCAATCTCACATCGGTTCGAAAATATTGCTGAATACCACCTTCAGTGCTAGGTAGTCCCACAAAGTGGTGGTACGTAAAAAAAGTTTCGTGAACAACTGTATTCCTACTAGATTACACTCATCCAGATTGTAGGGATGTAACTTTTCTTTGTAGCGAGTTGTACGATAATGGAATTAGTGGCTGGAATTACTCTGAAAAATTCCTTGAAGCATTCCCCATGGTGAAACCGTTTAAAGTATTTTAACAGTCTTTATTGATTGTTTTTATATTACTATTATCACCAGAAATACTATATATATATATATATATATATATATATATATATATATATATATATATATATATATATATATATATATATATATATATATATATATATATATATATATATATATATATATATATATATATATATATATATATATATATATATATATATATATATATATATATATATATATATATATATATATATATATATATATATATATATATATATATATTTGTATAAGTTAAAATAATTGTATAAGTTTAGTGTTAAAATAACCGTATCTAACAACTAAAATTGTTAGAATTAAAATTGTAGAAATTTCACCGAAAGACTCAGATGAAAGTTTTTCGGTGAAATTTCTCTCGTATTTTGAAAGAGATAAAACAGGCGTGACATTAATTTTTTGTGACCTTTATTTTATGGAATGCATTTTTTACTTAATTTTTATACAACTAGAGGGCAAGCTGGCTTCTCACATGATGTTTGTCAAAAGGCGATCCTCACTCCGACGTTTATCATCTCTTTAAAAAAAGTGGCCAAATAATTGCGAGTGTAACTGTGGGTCCTTATATAATGACATTTAAGATAAGATAAGCCTTTATTCGCTGACTAGAGTATTTACAATAAATAAACACACTATAAATGTATAGAATTAATAGCATCCAGATTTTTTGCCATGTTGTCCTTTGACATAGGCCTCCCCCAGTTTTGTTCACTTTTCCCTGTCCCGGATTAATCTTCATCGTCCCGTTGGTAAATCTTTTTCCCATCTCTTTATTTGCCGACAATAAGACAACAGGGATGTCTTTTTCCATCCCTGGGATAACATTCCACGATGTTTCTTATCCACTTATTTTGTCCTCGTGATATGTCCGGTCCAGTTCCATTTCAATTTTTGATTGTCTAGAATAGATCAATCATTTTAGTTTTTCCCTAATTTTCTAAACAATCGTTCAGTCTCGTAGCCTTATGTCTAGCATAACATCAAAACGACATATACACAATTTTAAATATTTGTACCGGTGCGATAATCGAAATCGTGACTTATGTCTTTAAGTTATTATTCATATTCAAATAAACATTCATAAAAGACCTAAATGACTAAGTGGCGAAACTACAGCCTTCAAATTCAACTTTCGTTTAATATTTTATTTGTTTAGTTCTTAAAATACTCAAATGTAATAAACAGCGCAGTTGACACTTCTGGGATTTCTCGTAATTTGATATCGTAATCGAATCAGCTAGAATATTATCAAAGGTTGTAACAGCTCACAACAGTTTAATCTCTGACTTTATTAACACCCCGTACTTTATATCTGACATAGTTGATGCAGCCTCATTACAAAGTTACATAATTAAGGGTTCTGACATCTTATATCATAAAGTAGGTATTAAGGTTGTCTGTGGAAGTACAGAGAAAGTTTCACACGGTATATAGAAACACAAATATATTTCAGGGAACATATCCCACAGTTGGGCACGGGGCCTATCCATTTCTATAGTAATAAACATTAACCCATCACGCATGTCCAAGGTCAATTATAGGGATACCAACTTTACTATAGTGCATATAAAATGTAATCAATCTCATAGACAACTGTTTTTAAAATAATGAACGTATATATATATATATATATATATATATATATATATATATATATATATATATATATATATATATATATATATATATATATTATACGTATATGTATAACAAATAATATTATTATTTTATGCAATAGGCAAACTTAATTTTATATGACTTGTGGTGCCATCTGTTGGCGATGTAAGTATAATCTTGATTTATATAAAATATTTATAATAATTGTAATTTGTGTAAAACAAATTATTTAGAAATATATGAAATTCATTTAAATATGTATTTTGAATATTAAGCTGTATTTTAAAATTGATTTTCAGTAACTTCGTTTATTTGTAAAATAAGATATTGTTACTATTTCAGAGTAAATCTATTTGCAATAAATATTTTATTGCCAGATTCTTTGTTCATTGTTTACTATATTTGTTCGCATTCTCAATTTGTGCATAAAAGCTAAATTCAGTTTGGGCGAGATTCATTTTAATTTCAACCGTCCTCCCCGAAATGTACTTACTCGGTAAAAATATAAATACATCTATATATTTGTGTGCTGTGAGGTTCACATAATTTATTGCTATATTCTTAGATGATTTCGCACGCATTATTAAAGCATACAAGCCAAAAGTAAATATGAATAACAAAATAAGGTATCAATTATATTGGAATAATGTTAGCATTTTTGTTTATCGCAGCGAGCAGAGGTACAAAACATTATTTAAGTCGTCGCATCTAATAATAGCCTGGTAAGTAGGTAATGTAGTGATACATTGATAAATGTATATATATAGAAATTTAGATATAGAAATTTAGATTAAATATAAAATGTAAATTGATTGTGTGAATAAAGTCTGAATACCATATAAATGTACAGTGAACAGAAAAATAAATTAATTTCATTTGGAAGAATGTCAATTACATCGAAGATCATTCCTCCTAAAGATCCCGTGTGTCGCCCTTAAAGAATTGAACATGTTACCATATGTTTATGTCATATCTTACTTGGGTAACAAAAGGGGAAAAAACGCGAAGAACTATTATTTTTACCCTTAAAATATATTTTTTTGTTTTGTGTTATTTGCTGGGAACGTAGAACAATATACGTTGAACAATAGCTCAGCCGCCGCTTTGTGCCTCTTTACTTATACATTAATATATCTCTACTTAATTAAACTTAACAGAGGAAATATCATAGTTCGCTTTTTATAACACAGTTCATTTTAACCAACATTTGGAACGTTTGGAAGATGTTCCAAATGATCAGACGCCAACATTTGGAATATGTTACAACAACCTAATACCAAATATGACTCGCAACTTCCTGTGTATCATAAAGGCAAGCATAACTTACCTTGATTTTTTTAACTTAACTTACCTTGACATTACTTGAACTACTTATTTGTAGTTCAGTGGCGGCGCTACCACCTATCAAGGCAATGATCGCGCGTTCGTTCCCCACATCGGCAGAAATTTATGTATAACCAATAGATATTGAATCCGAGTCTAGTTATCCCCTAATCCGCATTAGACAAGCGTGGTAGGTTAATATCCGTTCCTTCAGAATTGAGGACGTCTGTGCCCAGCAGAAGGGGTACGGGTCCTAAAAAAGGCGTAACTGTAACTTAAGACTAGCTCATAACTGAAGATTTGCTGTAGAAGAGCACGCCGGTCATGTGGTGGAGAGTGATCACCACCAGCCCATAAAAATCCGCAACGTCGGAGGCGTCTCAGATGCAATGTCGTGTTTCTGACATTACTGACTCGCAAATATCTCCTGCGATTATATTTTGAAACGGGCATATATCAGTAAATAGGCAGCAAGGTTGAACTGAGTATATAAACCAATCTGTTTCCACCCGCCAAGCATGGGGATCACGGCAGCACCTCTCAATTCTGATAAAGGCCATCTTCCAACAATGGAATTTTATGGCTATATAGATTCTTTTCTGGAATATGAAGGCAAACGAAGAACACCTGATGGAAAGCAATCAACATCGCCCATAGACATCCGTAATGCCATAGGCGTTGCAGAAGAATTACTGACCTTTAAGAAAAGAGTAGGCTTGTTTTTGAAGGTTCCAATGCCGTATTGTTTCAGAAACACCGCTGGAGGTATTTGGTGCAAAAAAGTTTCTTGAAAAACGCATCGTACTGTGATGATGATGAACTCTTAACAGTAAACTAGATACTTGCAAAGTCTTATCCCATTCTTATGAAAACCTATTCAAACTGTTTCATCAACTTGAATAGGTCTTCATAAGAATCCTTTGATCAACAGTGGACTCCAATAGATGAGAGCCGTCCTGTTTATTACCTTATTGTAGTAGATTTAACAATTAATATTATCCAAGTTAAATTATTGTTGGACATTGGACAGTACTGTCGAATATTGGCTTCTTGTCACAAATGGGTGATGTTCCCATAAATTCTACCCTTTTTTGGCGGATTGGATAGCACAACAGTTTTAGTTTATTTCTCAAGTATATGCTGCTGCCTGTCCATAAATATTTGATAAAAAAAATTAGTACCATAAAAAATAAAATTCAAGTAAATAAATTCAATCTATTTATTTCATCTTAACATGTAACATAATAGAAAATAATTAATAAAATAAGTAACATCTGGATTAAGTAACGTCTGTTTAAAATTGACTGAAATATATAAAAATAAGGTAGATACACAAACATGTTGAATTAATTATAAAAATCAGAATTTACTCTGATTAATAAATCATTATTATGATAGGATTAAAGATCAGAATTAAAATAATTACGAATCAGTTAAACTTTTTTTTTTATTTCATTGGTAATTTCAATTCTTTTGAAATTTCCATAACAATCTAGTTTTCGAATTTCCAAAAACCCAAAAAAATATAGAAATAGCGCAGTGATAGCTAGACAGTATGTTTAAAAATATAATTAAATTGTCTGTTAGATCATAACCGTTAAAAAATGACCGAAACATATCTACAATTATCTGTTGAAAACAAAAGCTAAAAATTAAAAATATAATTATAATGAATATGCGGGCGTTGCTTTCCGTGCTACTTTGATTGGAATACAATATTGATTTCAGAATTAATATTAACAACATCCCGTTCGCAAATAACACAGGTAGCTTTAAAACGAACAATAAAAGGAAAAGATCCTGTAATTTCTCTAAATCGGAACCTCTTTTGAAGTAAAACCAAAAATATAAGAATAATGACACAATTGCCGGTATAAACCACGTACATGCAGAGACTATCCACAATTTAGTTTTCTTCACATTAAACACTTTAACCAAACTGTCGTACATGTGTTTGCTAAATACTAACATCCAGGAAACTAGCACTAACTCTATATATATCAATATAAAAAGACTAATATTCACTTTTACGGAATATTCCGAGAAATACATAACGTTGTATATATACCTTCGAAACGCATAAGCGAATCTTGCCGCCATAAACTGAATAAGTAGCTGGTTCTTATAATTTTGTCTCCATTCGTGAAAAAGAAGTGCTGTTAGGAGTAAAATTATTAAAGCACACGCTGAAAGAACAATTCCAATGGTGCCTGTAGCAAACGCTAAAATAGTTACTATTGTCGAGTTCGTTTCTAATGTGAACATAATAATTGAGTTTTCTTTTAAAGCAGCTGTATCAAGATTTACTTTCCCCAATACTCCATGTTAAATTCGATTTGTATACATTTTTATCGGCGTGCTGTGATTTTATTATCACATTCTTTTCACTTTAGTTCACATTTACATTAATTTTTATTTATCATCATGACTCTTAATCATCATTTTATTTTCACACAATCGATGATTCTTATCCTATATGCCAACTGCTGAAGTAATTCATTTATATTTTACTAATCTTTTACAACAATCAAGACACCTCTCTTCACATAAGATAATTAAACACTACACGTTGTTTTCGTGCGCCGACAATGCGGTAGAAAAAATTGTTGATAACTCGTAGTTATCTTGAAATGATTAGATTTCATAAAAGTAATATTATGTATGCAAAAAAAATTGTTTACATAGCGGCCTTAATTGCATATTTGATTGGTTTTAGTAATAATTCAGAAATTTATGAAGAACTAGCGTTATTCACAATTTGCAACTCTATATTTTTTGTACCTTGTTTGTTCATGCTGTTTTTTACCCATCCAACAATTATTAAAAAATTTAAAAAAAAATTAAATCGTTTTTGGAATAGAAATATTTTTTAATACATTTAGTTCTAAGCACTATGCCAAAGGATATTAAATTACGCTAAAGGCTAATATAAACAAATATTGAACGAGTGTATTATTACTAATTGTTGATTAATATTTAATATCATAAATTCATTTCTTTCCATGGATAATGGATAGTGAGAGGCAGATATTGGAACAAATATCGTCTGCTTAGCGTAAAACACGTCTCCATTTTAATGGATACCATTGTCGATCAGTAGTGGACTGTTACGGTTGTATTAATGATGATAATGTTTGTTGGAAAATAGAATTTGTAATATTCAAAATTTATACTATTGTTTAGTAATAGATATTATTTGTGGGTTAGGATTTTATAATTCTATAACGGTTTTAATTCAGTGACAAAACTATAGCATATCTCATATGTATCATTAAAACATTTTAGGGTTAAAGATGTTGAACTAAGATATATCAATATTAGAAAGAGGTAGCTATTATTCACTTATAAGTGCAGCATAAAGTCGTCCGTCGATTGATGCTACAAAACAATAGCGCAGTTAGGTTAAAAAAATATTAGAAAAGCTGACAGAGATTTTGAAGTTTTATTTTAATGGATATTCCTTCCTGTGCTTTTCAAAACTTCAACCAGTCTCTTCGACAGTATCGAAAGCTATAAACATATATGATTAATGGAGTCAGGCGTTACTTTGCGGAAATCCATTACTATGTGGACAGTCAAAAGTTTTACTTAGCTAAGATCCGCGACAAGCAAACAATAACAGAAAATTAATAATGTGTGTTTTCCTGCTGGATGAAGTGGATTTATTTAGAACTTAAACCAAAAACTTTCCAAAAAACGGCCAGCAACTCTCCACCCATCAAAATTAGAAGGAAGACAAAAAAAAGTCACTGTTTAAGTTCCAAATAAATCCACTTCATCCAGCAGGAAAACACACATTATTAATTTTCTGTTATTGTTTGCTTGTCGCGGATCTTTGCTAAGTAAAACTTTTGACTGTTTACTATAAACATAGAACAACATAATGTTGATCTAAATACATTTCTCCACTTATGTTTGATAGTCTTTTTTTACCAATTCAACTTGTCAAAATGGTTCCTATTTAAGTATACAGAACGTGCTAGTCTGCTTAGACAATTTTTAAGTATACTCAAATTGGGAGAGTGCATTGGCTATTTTAAAATATAAAAATTGCGTTCTAAAAATTGTCTTTAACGACCTTTGCGGTATGATCAGCAGCATTGTTTTATTAAAAAGTATAGCCAAGTATTATAAGCCTTTATACTGGCCAAATAAAAATAATTTTAATAACCCTTTCACGGTTTATTTCACCAGCGGGAATTATTTAAGGTGTATTGTTTCAAACTTTTATGCGAAGCTCTTATAAGAGATGTTGTTAGTTGACTATAACACGATTTTTCAATTTAAAGTTTCCAGACTTACACGCTACGCTACGACCGTAATACCTACGATTATTTACGCTAGTTCATATTCGTAAAATGCTATATCAATCCACTGCTGGCTGTAGTTCTCTCCCAACTAGAAAAAACATCACACGGGACAGATAACATGATTATTGCAAACTTAGCTCTTGTGCATACATTACGCTACTTTTGGTAGCCGACTTGTAGTTTTTTATGGGATAGAGAGGCAAACGAGCAAGCGTATCACCTGATGGAAAGCAATTAACACCGACCATAGACATCTGCAACACTACAGGCATCACGATATGTAATTTTAATATTTGGCTTTCAATTTATACCTAGCTTTGTTTTCAAAATGATAAAGCAAATCAGTGCGCCATCTGTAAATCACCTGTAATGTAGAATATACTGCAAACAAGTAAGGTTTGCGGTTATATCCAAAAAAACCTTAATACTATTTTTAAATAATATATATAGTACATAATATAAAATTACATATAAATAGATAATTTGGCTACGTGATTACAAAGGAGCCCAAAAACCTAAAACACGATATCCTAATAAGAAAGGTAGGTGGGACAAGCCCTCGCGGCCAAAGGCCGACACGATGGGCAGGTCAAACAACAGACACATTCAGGCTTGAAGATGTATGAGTGACGCATGTCAGCTTTCTGAAAAACAGTGTAAGGTGCGAATTCACCTATTTTTCATATGATTATGGTCTTTAATAAGTACATCGATATATTTTGGTTTGATAGATGTGTTTGGATTCAGTGGCTAAATTTCTGCAAATAATACAGTCATCAAAATTGTAATAGTATTTGTAAATATTTTTTCTTTTTATGTTCTAGTCTGTATATTTTTTCTTTTGGTGTCTACCTATAAATAAATTTAACATCTTTGTGTACTAAATATATTGAAAGAATGTAGTAGTGTTTATTTTTTTGGTGGACAATAATAAATGAAAAAAGAATAAGTAATATATATTTTTTTAAAGTCAATAACTACTTTTTCCAGCGATCTAAACGCTTCGCTACTGACGGAGTGTGAACTAACAGTAGAAATCGAAAAACAGAATAATGTCGCCAGTTATTGCAGGTCACATACCCAAGCTTTAATGGGAACGAATGAGAAAAACGATAATTATTGCCATATTATGTGTTAATAATATTATAATATTACTCCCAATATTCTTTAATAATTTCACATAAATGAGTATATTATTAAAATTGTTTTATATATTCACGCCTATCCCCCGCAGGGGTTGGCAGAGACCACAGAGCTCTATCTGGTACCATTCATCGCAGCGAAACGGCTCTCCATTAGTCGCTTTTCGCCCTCGTGAGAATCAGGACGTGGCTAGTGGCGAACCACGTCGCCGTTATTTTTAACTAATTTGGTATATTAAATTCATCTTAGTGAATCCCACGAGTCACAAGGGAGGATGAAGGTCAGTGCCAGCAGAGCCCTGCATGCTGAGATAAGGCACCATAGTACCCGGGGGAGCTCGAACCCGGGACGGTCGGCACGCTTGCGACTAGACTCGTCCCTATCCACGCATCCATTGGCACGGCAGACCGTGGATTGACGGAGAGGAAGGGAAAGGATAGAGAAGAAAGGAAAGGAAATGCGGATTGGGAGGGTTACCAGACTCGGAATAAACATTCTAATGCGGGAATCGAACCCGCGAACATTGACTCCGTGGGTGGAGGGCCCCGCCACTGAGACAATTATTAAAATTCATTTTATATAATCGTCATTAATCAATACAGCCACAGTAGTCCATATTGAGGCATGTTGCAAGTATCTCCACGCTTGATAGGCATTTATTTCATATTTCCTCAATTTAAAATTAATAAAATATAATGATCGCGTATATTTAACACAGAGCATTTTTTTTTTAAATATTAAGGTTTTTTATCGACGACCCAAATGGCGTCGACGCAAAGTGTGCGCTTTCTGACCTAGGACCTACAGGTGTTTATCTGAGTTCATGCTCGACGTATGTGTGTTGTCTTTGTTGTGTGACACATCCTAGTGTGGGGCTGTGAGTGTAAAGGGATTTTTTAATTTTATAATTGAATTTTTACTCAGATTCGAAGCCCGACTTAATGCGAATTACTTTTTTATGGGATAGGAAGCCAAAGATAGTTAGGCAGTTAGGCAAAGTAAGTACTAACAGTACAAGTAGATACTTGTGATGTTAGTGTAAAAGTAATTTGCATTAAGTTGCCACATAAAACATTATCACCATTATTATCCTGCGATAGTCTACTCACATAGGATTCCTGTAAGGTACGTAAGCTATCAATAACTCGGGCTAAATTCATTGAATTTTTACCGGCAGCCCTGCACAAATCATTGCTCTATCGGGAGACGGCCCACACTACGTTTGGCAAGACACGGTCTACACTCCAGCACTCGTCTTACACTCACATACGTTTGTTCGACAAACATGAATAGCCCATAACCACGTTATTTATTTATGGGATAGGGAGGCAGATAAGCATGCTTGTCACCTGATGTTTAGCAATCAACGCCGCCTATAGATATTCACAACACCATAGGCATCACAGATGCGTTACCGGCCTTTGAAATATAAATAGACTTGGTTTTTGAATGTACCAATATCGTATCGGTAACTTGGAAAGCTCTGTCGGTGACTTTGTTTCTACTATTGATTTCTTCTTCTCCAATGAGTTTACAAAACAGGTAAAAGGCAAAATAAAATTTCACTGTAACGTCGTATTATTTATTTTCGTCTGTGTTCCGACCGCCCGGTACAGATACGAGCGGCGTTCACTTGTTACGTTAAGTACACGTAGTAACGCTACTTTTACCAAATTTTCGAAATACTGATATTATCTGTGAAGTCAATGACCTCGCAACGCAAACAAACAGCGGTGGCAGCCCTAACATGTGACATAGACGCGCCCCAATCACAATCTATGAATAATGAACACCTAACGATATATTACGATTTAGATACATCAATGATACATGGAACACAAAACGAAAAACAAGCATTATTTACACTATGTGACGACCTATATATAATCAATTGAAATAACAAGTCAATGCTCTGTTAAAATTTATTCTTCTGAAAAATGTTACGCAAATGTAGAAAACAAAAATTCAGTATCTTATTATGATTTATTTTGGTTATTTAGGTTATTTAGGTTAACTTTTTTGTCGAGCTCTATTAAATAAATAGGAAATAATTTCCTTTTAGGTTAATTCTTGATATATTTTTTTAATATCAGCTTTTGTGAACACCTCATACACATTAACTATATTTCTATTTTAAATATAATATAATCTATATTTTTACATAAATGAATGAAACAACTGTGATACTTTATTTTTAGGATAAATAAGTGTTGCTATCATACAATATATGTATATATGTGTGTATATATATATATATATATATATATATATATATATATATATATATATATATATATATATATATATATATGTATATATATATATTATTTAAAGAGCTTCCAATGCAATAAAAACGTTTCAAATAAATTTCACTGATAATAATTTATTTAATAAACTATTTTTCTATTTATAACTTATATTCCCATGTATTTCAATATTCACTAAACCTTTTAAACTTTCTAACAATGCGCAGTTTACAACGTGAAATTCATAAGGCATCGGAGTAATGATATTATAAATCGGAATATTATAAGATAAACCTTAAAGACCTATCTGTTCTATATATGGATTTTAATTAGAATTTGATAACATATTAAATATTTATCTACACAATAGGGCACGTGCAAACGAAACTTTATAAGGCTGCCACCACACACAAGCCAACTGAAGCCGTGCGCCGTAGGCACTACACACTACCGCCGCTAAATGCGGCCAGGTTACCCACTGTCGAGCGACACTTCAAGTTCCATATATTTACATCTATTTTGTATACTATGAGATAGGTCTGTATCGTTGGACACTTACAACCAGAAGTATACTGTATAAAAACATGTTGGTAAAAATTACCATGATAGACTAACAACATACATTGTAATGTTATTATGCAATAATACTTTTTTTATTCTACAGAATAATGTGAACAAACAGAATTTTTAATCAGCTAAGATCCGCGACAGGCAAACAAAAATAGAAAAATAATAACGTTTAGCTGAAAGAAGAGGATTTACGGGGAACTTAAACTAAATCTTACCGAATATCGAATCTACGGAAGACAGCCGTTAAGTCACTGAACAGCGAAGACTTAACGGTTGTCTTCCGTAGAGTCCTGATGATGTCTCGCGTTGAGGCGAAACACGTGTCGTGTACATTGTAGAAGAATGGTGGTGTGTGTTTGGTGTTGGTGTTGTTGATAGTGAATGGGAAGTGGAGAGTTGCTGACGGCCGTTTTTCAGTAAGATTTCGTTTAAGTTCCCCGTAAATCTACTTCTTCCAGTAAAACACACCATATTATTGTTC
Organism: Baronia brevicornis; assembly: GCA_031353405.1. Classification (NCBI taxonomy): domain Eukaryota; kingdom Metazoa; phylum Arthropoda; class Insecta; order Lepidoptera; family Papilionidae; genus Baronia; species Baronia brevicornis. The sequence continues at coordinate 35,234 of JASFAT010004075.1, forward strand.
TATTTTTGTTTTCTTGCCGCAGATCTTAGCCAATAAAAAATTCAGTAGTATAGATTTCCGCAAATGATCGCCTGACTCCATTTATCATCTATAAAATAAAAAACTATTATTACGAAAGTACAAATAATAAATTATTTTTAATATTACAAATAAGTATAAATATTACAAAACATTTAATGATATTAAGATATAAAAAAATAAACGTAAACTATCATATATGTATATATAAAAATTAGTGATGATAATTAATTTCTAGATTTTTTATCAAATATTCCAACTAAGGTAACTAATGTTTGTTGTTAGGATAATATAAAACTATTTGTGAATTAGATTATTATTAATAATACGTTTGATGTCATACAAATTGATATACCTTACATCGATTAAAATCGAATCCAACAATACAAACCTAAGCGCTATGTTAATACAATTTTTTAAATAGGCATTATCATTGAATATTAAAAATCCATTAACATTTCAAAATTACCACTAAAATCATATTGTCATAGATTATCATCCTTCAGATGTCATATTTTCCGTGCAAGAATTCCTTTTAACTATTTATTAATAATTGAAAAAATACTCAAACGGAAATATTATTTGAATCATAAAAACTTGAATTACGCAATAAATCCAGTTAAGAACATTAATACAACGGTTCATATAAGAAGTCCGCAATTTCATTTAAAAACAGTTTTAATTTTTAAACATTTAGTAAAAATAATGTTTTGACTTAAAAAATATTTATTATGAATTTATAATTAAAACGAAGGACTTATTTGAAATCATGAGGTTAACGCGAAATGACGTCATGGAATCCTGGTGCCTTCCTACCTAATAAGTATTGATAAAAAGCTTTTCAAAAACACCCTTTATTATATAACATGGTAAAATGTTTATTATGTGTAAAAATGTATTATATAGGTATTTTTTATTCCTTAATTATAAAAGAAAACATTCTACGACTATATCCTCAATTTGTAAATCTAATATACTGATTAGTTTCATCGTAATAGCCTGGTTTTAATTTTTTTTATTTCCATAAATATCATCTTGATAATTTTAATTCTGGTATGTCTTTTTTTTTTCTTTATATAATCATGTTTTTATCATTGTGTTATCAAGTAAATGCATCTTAAACAGCGGTTAAAATATTATTAACTTTAAATGTTGTGATTTATAAGTTAGTGGACATTACGGAAATTAATATAAGAACCATATTAGTAACAAAACTTTTTGATAAAAGTATCATGATTTGACAAAGGAATTCGTGAACGAAAGTGATTCAGTTACGTTACAAGCGAGGTCCAAAATAATTAGTTGTAGGAATACATGGGATACTTCGCCCAAATGTAGCCTTAAGATTTCGACATCTTAATACCAGATGCCGAAAAGTTTCGAACAAAGTCTCCATGTACTCCCATCTTAAGTATTCAGTATCATAAAGGGGAAACAGGTAAAACGGTAAAGTATCAAAAACATTGTGTCCCATATCAGTCATGTTATTTGTGCAATGTAATTATAATAAACATTAATAACAAAACGTCGCCTTGAAGTGTAGCTCAAAAGCACACTGTAACCAATCAGCCTCCGACAGACATATAATTAAGTGTAATTATAATATTATTTTCTCTATATAAAATGGACCAATCATGGCAGTGAAAGGTGAATCAGTGCTGTCATTGGTCGATTTCTACCACCCTTATATGTCTAGCAGACGCTAGTTAAAACAACTGAGATCCTATTTTCGAATATCGAAAGTGAGAGTTTTATAGTATTCAAAATTTTAGGAAATCAATTCGATATTCGAAAATAACAAATAGATCTTGAGATTGCGACCGACTCAACGAGAAATATTCCATTCTGACATAGAATAAGCGACACGTAAAACCTTTTCACTAAATCTATTTATTTTATTATATTTTAGTTTAATATACCATTATCAATAATAGTTATTAAGTTTATAATGAATAAGGATTATTTATAATAATTAACTTTCATCAAACGGCTTGCATTTGCTAGAATCCAACAAGTCACGTTATCGCTCGTTCTAGGTCGGAAATCCATAGTGTGGTCGTATGTTCTAAATACGAGCTACTTTGATATGGCCTCAGTCTCAAGACAGTCCAAACGTCTGGTCTATGATACACTCCCTACTCGAGCTACTGACTTGAGTCCACCATCGACACTGATACAAATCCCGTTGAATATAATATGTATTATAAAAGGTACGCATGTAATAATTTGAAATATGTTATAAATTGTCGAAATATAATATTATCGTGTAATATTATGTCGGAAGTTATTGTGTGATCAGCACCAGCCAATTATGTTGAGTTTTGTGTCGAACGTGTACGCAAGCCTCTGATATGTGGGATGAGATGTGTGTAGCGCTTCGGGCCGCCCGCCGCCGCCCGCAGCCGCCCTACGCCGCCCGGCCCGAACAGTACAAAACTGGAGCGTACCTATATATACGTATATTATATACAATGTACAATACAATACGATAAACGAACGCTATGAGGCTACAGGGCGGAGCGCCAGCGGGCGGCGAGGCTTGCGCCTCACGCGTCAATAGGTTAAACATTCTCACAATAATATACATCGTAACTCGCTCTCTATATATAACAAATATTTCACGAACGCGCACCACGCTCGGTAAACAACATAATATACAGCAGAATCGTAGCACTCTTTCGATTCAATAAAAAAATTGACTAGAAAATCTCAATTCGCTATGAGCACTATGTGTGCGTGGGTGCCGAGGAGAATATGTCGGCGGTACGCCAAGCCTCCGCCTCCTCCTCGGCGTCGTACTGCTGCAGGAAGGGGTTCGTGGAGCTGTAGCGGGGACTCAAGCCGCCGTTGGTGCTTGAGTTCAGCGTCACCGCCAAGCCGGCCGACGTGCCCGGGATCGCCGAGCGAGGGGACTCGCGCGGCGTGGACTCACGAGGCGTCATGTCTTTAGGAGTGTTCTCGCGAGGGGTCAAGTCTCGAGGAGTGAGATCGCGGGGCGTGTTTGCCCGAGACGTACTTTCTCGCGGCGTGCCCGTGCGGGGAGACTCACGTGGTGAACCACGCGGTGAATTCCTCGGTGATGCTCGCGGTGAACTCGTCCGTTCTGGCTGTCGCAGAATAGAAGACACTGAGCCGCCATGTTTGATGGTGTCGGCTGGACTGTGGCTGCCGGAGCTGCTACTAGGTGAACCGGGAGAGGATGCTGTCACCTGGCGGGAGCGAGGTGGAGCGGGCAGAGGGCCGCGCAGAGGCGACTGCGGACGATATTGGCCGGCCCTGACTGATGAGAGAACCTACCAACAATCGTATAGCATGATATATTACAAAACATTGCAGTTTACTATATACATATGTATGATATGCATGACTGGACCATTATAAATATCAAGTAACAAATATATATTCAAAAGGAACATTATTTTTAAGAAATTTGTTTGTTATAAATATATAAAAGTACATTTTAGATAATTCAACAATTAAAAATAGATTAAAAGAATGACTATTTAAATAGGCTTTATAAAGACAATTTAAATAGCGCAATGTAGCTAGTTTAGCTGATTCATTTGTTTTTGTAAAAAAATTTGACTCGACCGTATTTATTAGACTATAGTTATTATTTGCTTAATATGCATGTTAGTAATAATAAATTTTTGCGTGCTTTTGTGGAGATGGCGAAATATATATACCATGTATATTTTCAGCAAATAAATGTAAATGTACTAGAAAAAAGGTGTGGGGCGATATGTGGGCGATTTATCGATGTGATTATGTGAGGTATAAGTGAGTATGTAAGTGAGATTGCTGAAGAAATCGGGTGGATGCTGACCTGCGTGAACTTCAAGTCAACAATTGGCAAGATATAGCGCAGGACAAAGAAAGATGGAGGACTCTCCTTACGGAGGCCAAGATAACTTAGCCAGTGGAGTCAGTAAGTTTTGATTAAGTTTCAGCTTTGGAATGAATATGATATAACTGGTATACAAACATGTGCGGGCGGCGATCGGTCGGCCCCGCCCCGAGCCGAGAGAGCTGGCGGCGGAGATGCTGCTGATGCTGCCACTTGAGGCCGATATGGACTGGCTGAGGGCGGAACTCGGCCTAAACACCGACAAATGCATATTAAAAACTATGAACGAAACTACGTCGTTCACCGTATCGTATCCATTTTAATTTTTTTTTATTTATTTATGGACCATCAACAGAAGTTACAAAAAAATGTAACCCTCATTACAGATGAATGCAACATTAACGTATAGATAGTGAAGCCAAAATGAACATTATTAGCAATTATGTAACAACTTAGGTACATGCTAGATTTAATACGGTGCGTGAATTGTACTACTACACTACTGTCGCAGTGAACGTCTAAATTATTGTTATTTTTCATGTACTTGTGGTACAATTCACACAACGATTAAAACTGATAATCGAACATATTGAAAGTATATTTTTCCAAAGTTTTTTTTTTGGTATATTTTCTTAAAAAAATTTGATTTAACACTTCCTATTACATGTTTTTTAAGCAATAATAAAGTATATAAATGTAAACTCCCGTCACTAGATGGTACGTCCAGACGCGTGTACCCGACTACCATCCAGAGACTGGTCTCTGCCAGCTCCCTGCTAGATCAAGCGACGATCTACGCAAGACGGTTGGCAGTGACTAGATGCCTGTCGCCGAAGAGAGGCTGCTAGGGCTTGATGAGTGGCTAGGCTAGCGCGCCTTTGGTGAGGCCTATGTCTAGTAATGAACTACCGTGGGCTGATATTGATATACAAGTAAACAATAATCCTCGGCTTAATATTGACGGTCCCGCAGAAGCAACCCACATGGTATTACGACTCTTTTAATGTTATGTCACTTTGGCATTTACAGGTCAAAATTCAGATATAAAAAGCACCGATTTATCCTATTTTTATTAAAAGTTTATTCAAAGTAACCATATATACACTACTACACATTAATATCGATTACGATAAAGGGTCTAATGAAAAATATCAGTGAGTAATGTCATAAGATTATGTTACTGTTTAATGTTTTAAGCAATTTTGAGAAAAACAATATGGTAATGCAACATTACTGCAAGAAAAATCTACCTTAATTCCGACGAATACAGTCGTAATTGATAATGTCGATAAAAATGTTTTATCATAATTACGTATTATGCCTTTTCCTTAATTACACTTTAACTAATAGTTATAACGCAATTCAATGTATATAAATTGTTTACTATTTAAATTATCTATCCTTTATAAATGAATGAAAATATAAATGAAATCTGTACAACAATCACCTGCAGATTTATTTACAAAATTAGGTTTTTTATTTGTCCTGAAAAATTTGGATTTTACGATTACTTGTTTCTTCTGCGGGCCGTCAATATTAAGCCGAGGATTATTGTTTACTTTTATATCAATACCAGCCCACGGTAGTTCATTACTAGACATAGGCATCACCCAAGGCACGCTAGCTCTAGCAGCCTCTCTTCGGAAAAACGCATCTAGTCCCTGCCAGCCGCCTTGCGTAGATCGTCGCTAGATCGTCGTATATATTAAATTGTAGGGACCTTGGGGGAGGGTGAGTGAGGCCGCTGGCGATGCACTGACTCTGTTTCCACGCGGCCCGGTTGCTGGCTCGCCGCGCCGAACTGTCTACAAACATACATGCGTTAAGGCACCGCTTAGCTTATATTGAAAATTTTTAAAATACATAACATAAACACAGAAATTAACTTTAATAAGAAATAAGAAGGCAAACGAGCAGTGTGTCACCGCCCATAGACATCTGCAACACTATAGACATTACAAATGCGTTGCAGGCCTCAAAAAACTATGCAGAAGAGAAAAGTCTTCAACCATTGCATCTTAACTGTACTTTGTTCTAGTATAGAAACGTATACATCGACAGTTCGGCTGATTCGCAAGCTCAGAGTCACTAAGAGAGCTAAGGAGAAAGATGTGCTCAGAATTTCTCGAATGGCTATGATTAGAAGCGAGGAAATATCACGGAGTACGAAAGTCACCGTCAGAGTTTCCCTAGTTAGTAAACTGAAATATTAATGGGTTGGTGATGTTTTGCGAACCATCAACCGTTGAACTAGAAGAGTGCTAAAATGAAGAACGCTTCTTGATAAATGTAGTGTGGAATAAGAAAGTCTAGTCTAAATATCGTTCTAGATGGTGCTTCTTGTTTGAGATCTATTTTCAATAGTGGACTACCGCAAGTTCTGGATAATATTGATAATAAAAACTCGAATTAAACTAGTATTTTTTTAAATAATTACATTGTGATATGCGAATCCCTTTAATGTATTTGTAAATTTGACTTTAACAAAAATAAAATTCTGTGAACCGTTATATCAAAAAAGTAATCGTTAACAGTCCTAAAGGTCGATCAACGACACAATTCCTTAGCCTTTTACTAGAATCCATATTCCCTCGTACTTGGATTTCTGTTGAAAATTTTGTGATGACGGTAAGAGATCTGGCGGTGTCTCGTTAGTTCTTTGGGAGATCTTTGTGGATCTTTACTTGCGTAAACACAGGCTGCCACACATTTCAGAGAAACAGCGTCGAGTGCTAGGGCAGAAATGGCCAAAAGTTCAAAACGCGCGGCAAATATGTTTCGCTTACGTATGACTATATAATCATTCTATTCCCGGTAAAAATGATTGTTATATGGGATCTTACCATCCAGAATGTTTTATTATAATAGATTATATACGTAGGATGATATTTTATTTACAATCTAATGATTGAATAATAATTTTATTATTATATAATACTTAATTTCATTTGTGTAATAAGAAACCTGAAGTATTTTCTATAACTATAGAATATATAATTTAAAATATTTTTTTACGTTGCCTTTTTCTGAGCCCATTACATATGCAATGAAAACTTTAAAAAACCCTGTTTTTACAATATTCTTATGTCCATCTGTCTCTTTATCTAGCCAAACTATAGAAATGACTGATGAAATTCGACAGGAATTTTGAACTAGACATTCCAAAACGTTAGGTGGCATAATTATATAACCTAATTTAGTTTTGTCGCGATAATTGAATAACTTTAATATTAGAGAATTCAACTCCAAAAATTGACTGATGGTTAACCATTGACATTGGGGGTGAAATTACCTGAACGTTTCGGAGGTGGCCAAATTTGGAGTAAACATTGAAGTACATAGATCGGTTTTTGGTAGTCCAAATCGCCCGGAGGTTGTGAATGCAGCATGAGAGGTGGTGCCATCGCCACCGCAAGTGGTTGTGGGGACATCTTATTGCGGTCTTGAGCCGCAACAACAAGAGCTAAACCGAAATCACAAATATTAATATCAGAAAGAAGAAGAAGAAAGAAAACACATTATTCCATAACGTACAAAAAGGTAAAGAAAGTTGTTATAAGTCAATATTTATCATAATTTTTATTTTTTTTTTATATTTATTTTATACGTATATTACGTATAAAATAAATATATAAAAAATAAAAATTATGATAAATATTGACTTATAACAAACGAGTGAAAATAGGTGAAATAGGTAAAGAAAAAAATACATATATAATAGTATATTGTAGTACCTATGCTGCAGTATGGATTATGAAAAGGTTCACACTAAGTAATAAGCCACGGCAATCCACAGCGTTGATTTTCAGTGTGGCCTAATTGTTTCAAGCTGGTAGTGTACGGATATAACTTTATAACTTATATATTTATATTATAAATATAATATTTAATTATATAAAATATACTTAGTATCTTTTCGGTTGTCTTCCGTAGAGTCTACTATACCTGAAGATGCCTCGTGTTGGGGCGAAACACGTGTCGTTTACAAGATGGAAAAGTGATAATGTGTGTTTGGTGTTGTGTATAGTGGTTGGTGGGTGGAGAATTGATGGCCGATTTTCGGTAAGTTTTTGGTTTAAGTTCCAAATAAATCCACTTAACCCAACAGAAAAGCACACATTATTAATTTTCTGTTATTGTTTTGCTTGTCGCGGATCTTAGCTAAGTAAAACTTTTGACTGTCCATATAGTGATGGATTTCCGCAAAGTAACGCCTGACTCCATTAATAATCTTAGTATCGAAGTAATAATAATAAAATACTTTAATATAATATAAGTATAAACACATACAATAAACAAATATTAAATTGGAAAGGAAATTAACCGACAAAATTTAACGAGCGCGATATCGTCGCACAGTTTGTACACGATCATCCAAATTTGAAACCTCAATCTCGTGCAAAATTGTGGAAGCCAGTTACTATCCCAGAAATGAGAGGATTTATTACCGTTATACTGGAAATGAGCATGACAAGAAGGCCCACTATTTGTGACGGGGGTAAATGACATAAACAATAAAAGATTTCTTTGGCATTTTAAATATATATGAGTAAAAAATAATGGCACTAAAACGGTTAAGCAGTGTAGAAAACGAAATTAAAATAAAAAACAGACCCATTGTTGCCACAAAGCAAAACAAAGGACAAAGAATGTTCCTAAATATGGGTAATATATTTAGGTCTTAGTTATACATTTCCATAAACTCTCAACTGGACTTAAAGACTAAAGGAGGAGTGCCTTTATACATTAAGTCCAGTTGAGAGTTATTACCATTAAGCGAGTCTCACACCGGGATCGGAGCGAAATGAAGCTTAATTTGTTTAGTTTCGTTCATATCGTGTACCGGTAAAAGCTAAATATTTTATTATAGGATAGAGAGGCAAGCGTATCACCTGATAGAAAGCAATAAACGCCGCTCCTAGACATCCGCAACACCAGTGGCATCACAGATGCGTTGCCAGTCTTTAAGATATAAGTTCTTTTTTGAAGGTTTCAATCGTAATGGTACCGAAATAAAGTGAAACAACAACACGAGATAGATTGTCACGTACGGGAATCTATGCCAGCGAGGTACCTTATTAAACGACCATTTGATTCAGTAGTTAGAGTACGTGATTTCTGAGCCCAAGGATTCTGGGTTCCTCTCGATTCCTGTCTAAATTAAACTCTGTTGTGAAAACGCAAATTAATTAATTAAAGTTAGTTTCCGGAATGAGTTTTTATACGTCAAATATATCTCAAAGAAATTAAAATTGAAAATCATGGAAGCGGAACATCGATATTAAAATAAAAGAGGTTTCGGAAGAGAGATTGTTTGCTGTGTGTGACACTTAATGACTAAATAATTATACAGATAATCATCCGCAGTTGACACTTCTCAAATTTCCTTGAAGAAGTCACAGTAACCGAATTGGCTAGGATAATACTATTATCACTTTGGGAAAACACTATTTCCAGGCTATAATTAAGGTGTAGACTAAGAAGAAAAATCACCTAGATGGTCGAGGAGGAAGACCAGCGTTGCTCGTGCAGCTCTCGGCAAACACTCCACTATAGACGCCATCAGCCGTGCATTACCTTCTCTATCGTCAGGTAGACACACACCTGAGTTAAAAAATAATAATTTATCATACACCAGTATTAAAAATATAAACGCACATCACTATTTTGAACCCATGGTTCCAATCCAAAAAAAAAGAGAAAGTGCAAACAATTTGATTTTTATTCAAAATTGTAGAAAAGAATAAAAACATAATAACATTGTTCTTCTTTTATGGGATAGACAAACCAGCGCCGCCCATGAACATAGGCAATATTAACGGTACTGGAGATGCGTTGCCTATCTTAGGGTAGGGATGTGATGATGGGCGAGGACCAAGGTAAAAGAAAGGAATTAGGTTTCCGAATCTCTGCACTAACCGTTTGAAAGGCGGTAATACAGTAAACTCCTACCACTTATGGTCGGTATTCTGTGAGGGTGTTATATTTCAACTGATCTATTCGGGCTACCATAGCTCTACCAATACAAATTACAAATTGATATATTATTACCTATTTGACTTACCAAGAGCATCTAACGTCATTTGATACAAGCAACGGCTGAACAGTGGTTGTGGTAATTCTCGCAAATAATCCTTAAGCACACCAGTAATAACGTTTATATCAGGAACAGAATCGGGTGACAGGTCAACGCCCCTTGCGTTACGTTCGAAAGCTTCGCGCAATATACGCTTTTTACTTGCTGATCCACACAATCTGTAAAGACCTGGAAGGAAAAGTGCTATATCAGAACAAATAAGTAAAAAATTGATCGTCTCGGGGATCAGCTCATCAATATGAGGACATCCACAGACATAGGGGTCTGGGATCGAGCCTCGGGGATGAACCCCACTGCTCGCGCTGCAACTCAAAGAGTACCGCACCCTGTCTTAGATACCACTAGCTCATCAATCGTTCACTGCTGGATATAGGCCTTTCTCAAGGTTGACTGAATGTTGTAGTAATCTCTACGCTTAGTGGATGAATCCGGGATCGCGAATACGGGGCTTAGAGCTCTGTTTCCCATAGGGGTATGCAGAGACCATAGATCTCCATCTGCTACGATACATACTTTCCTTGCTTCTTCCACACTCATCCCTCTCCTCATGCAAACTCGACAGTTAAGGGTACTCTTGATCTGACCTTTCCTAAAAACTTAGGCAATTATGATCAAGGTATGTTTTTCTTGGTCTTCCCTTACTGAACCTTCCGTCCACATACGCAACGTAAATCTCTTTTGCTAACTGTCTTTTATGCATCCTCTCTATGTGCCCAAACAATCTAAGCAGTGGTCGCATAAATATTTATATATGTACCTATGATGTCCAAGCCACGGCGTTCAATTTCCTCCACACATCGGCGCACGACGAGCGGCACAGGAGGAGCATTCGGTGGTCGCACCTCCCGCGCCACCACCGCCTCCAGCTCCGCGCCGAAAAGAGGGGGAGGGGAGAGACGCGTGGCTGCGAGACGCCGGCGGAACAGTTCTTGGGGCTCAGTGTGACGTAAACGCACGTACAAATATCCTCGAGGCTCCATCTGCAATGACATATATTAATATTAATACAGTTTGATTGAACTTTTTAGAGCCTAATACTATATTGACTGTATATACCAATAACGATCACAAACACGATATAAACAAACATTGTAATAGTAAGTTATATAGAGTTTCCAGTGGCAGAATGACGTTTTCAAATATATATAAAAAATACAAAGTTATGTATGTAAATAAAATTCAATATCTTTTACAAAGAAGAGAAGTGCGGGTATTATTATTTTTAAAACAAATGTATGTAAAATATACATTATTTATTTTATCTTTTAGCCCTTTTTTCACATGAACTTTATACCATTATTATTTCTTTTATTTGATTATGATTTATTATGATATATATTATTATGATTTATACCAAATTTCATACTGTATACGCACTGTACTTTAAAAAGGCACAAACTTATTTCTTCGCGTATTAATACAAAGATTTGTTACTGCTATATTACCTACTAAAGATTGTTCACAAAATACATTTGTCAATTCAATATTGAATAAATAATTTATACGAGTAAGTCACTGCAGTTTTGTTTGACTCTAACAGTGAGACTATTCAGATTAAAATAATTAATTTATTTGTTTATTCATTTAAGTTATTTATTCATGTAGCATTAAAATCCTGATTTTATAAACGATACAAAAAATCGTTACTTCTTTAAAAAAAAACCAAGTATTTCAGAGTTCTTGTCTGATATTCTTATTTTAATTTACTACAAAACTACACGGACACGTGACTCTCAATATTTTTCAAAGATTTAATTTATTTGTTGCCACTATACTGGCATATTTTCGGACTAACATTATCAAATAATAGTTTTATAATCTTAAAATAATACTGTACTACGTACCTTAATTCCAAGCTGATGGAACGGCATTCGCGCTAGCAAATCTGGTAGCAAAACGATGCCTCGGTAACATAACTTGTGCCTATGCTGTGGGTCCCAGGAGTATACCAGTAAATCCAGCTGTCGATTGTCCACCATTTCCAGCTCAAACGATTCATCCCACTCGAAGTTTAGTTCACCAGTACGCACCTACAAATATAAAGCAGTATAACACTAAAACATATTTGGGCAGTAATAAATAGCTCAGTCAGTGAGGATAGACCCTACGATCCGAGGTCTTGAGTTCGTATATCCTATTGATTGGAACAATTTCCTAACACGTGTTATCAGCTTAGTCTGAATGGTTATATAATATTCTAATATTTAAGATTTAATGCATTGCTGCAAAAAAAAATGTTTTTACGGAAATGTACAGACAATTACAGATATTACGGAAATGTAGTTAGAGTCAAATGCTGAACTTTGGCCTCCCTCAAAATAAAGCTTCTGTCTGTCTATCAGTAATTGCTTCCATACATACATACATACATATCGTCATGCCTGTCTCTCGTAGGGGTAGGCAGAGACCACAGATCTCCATCTGCTACGATCTTGGCATACTTCCCTTGCTTCCTCCACACTCATTATTCTCCTCATGCAAGCCCGCCGATTGAGGGTACTCTTGACCTGGCCTTTCTTAAAAAGTTCAGCAATCTGGTCAAGGTACGTTTTTCGTGGTCTTCCTCTTCCGGCCCTTCCATCCACATTCGCAAGGTAAATTTCTTTTGCCAGTCGTCTTTCATCCATCCTCTCTATATGTCCAAACCATCTAAGCATCCCTTTTTCTACTTTTGTCACAACACCTTCTTTTACTCAACATTGCTCTCTTATATCTTCATTTCTTATTCTATCATTCAAGGTTACACCACACATACTTCCTAATGCTCTCATTTCCACCGCATTCAGTCTGCTTTCATGCTTCTTCTGCCAAACCCAACTTTCACTACCGTATATAATTTTTTTGCTTCTTATTATTTATATACAATAATTGCTTCCATAGACGCTTAATATGACAACCACGTGAGGAAATAGAACCACACAACAAAAAATACGGTTGAATGATTGAAACTAGCATAATAGATGTCTACATGAAGTTACGTGGATTATATATTTTATCATACAAATATGAGAATTTAGTACCCACCACTGTCCTTGCTTTGTGCACACGATCACATTCCAGCACACAGTACAGATCTCTCGGAGCGACTGGAGGTTGAACAGGCGCTAGGGGCCCGGTCGGTGGTGAGTTAGGGGAGTAACCAGTTGGCGTCGGTCTCAGACCCTTGCCGGATATCAGATGCAACCAGAGCATGCCGGACACACCGCCCGCAATTCGCGAGAGACCCGTCATCGACGACGATAGACCTCCAGTGCCCGGCTTATCCACTTTATATTTCACGAAATCTGAAACATTATTTGAAGAGATATGTCATATCACAACACAAATTAGAGTAGAGTATCATTTATACTTGATATAGAATTTTCACAAATCACAAAAAATCTAGTAGAATAAAAACAATGAAAAATAATGACTGAAGAAGTTTGAAGAAAAACGTCTGCTTGCTTGCATGCACAAGGCGTATAGACTATCAAATATAACACATTTATTGTAAAATTTATTTAAGAAATCAATTTAATTTTCAAAACCATTGTTTCTCTGTCCCATAGAGCGTATATAGGTGTATATGAGTCTTATAATGGCCTTGTAAAAATATAATTATGCTTTGTTTCTTTACTAACCATTGACATTGAATTCAATTTGACGCTGATGCCGAGAGCTAGGTGTTGGCACTGGACTAGGGTTAGGACAGTTAAACTTCGATCCCAGCTCTAGGAGTTGCCTAACACGCCGCGTTGATGGCGAGCTAGTTGGACCGAGCTGTTGTGAAGAGAGTGATCGAGCAGGTAAGTGACGGGGACGCTCCATCCTACGTCCAGCTAATCCCAAAGATGACCCGAAGCGGCTGCCGCTTTCCATCTGAACAGATCAATATAAAAAAAATTAACGTCAAAACCTACTGTTTTCAGCGATCTACACGCTTCGCCACTGTATTTTCGCCACGGTATTTATATCCTGCTAAAAATCTTACATATAAAGGATTTTTTTTCTGCCATATGAAACTAAAACCAATTAATTAAATTTAATTAATGAATTAATGCAAAGGGAAAGTATAAAATAATTAAAAAAAATATAAAATATTTATATATATATATATATATATATATATATATATATATATATATATATTAGGTGTACAAATAAGTTTCCGCGGTTTGTCAAAAGATGGCCCCACCAGAAGGTTATGGAGAAATTGTCAGATGTAAAACGTAATATCCCAAGTTTAGTCATCTGGCAACACCATAACCTTAAAGTACTAGTGATTCCGTATCAGCATCACGTAATTTTTTTCGTGCAAAAATGTCAAGTTTTATTCCGAATAAGCATCATTTGCGGGAACTTTTGATTTACTTCTTTAATGTGAAAAAATCTGCAGCTGAGGCGCATCGATTGCTTCTAGAAGCATATGGTGAAGCTGCTTTAAGTGAGAGAAGTTGTCAGGAATGGTTTCAAAAGTTTAAGAACGGTGAGTTTGACGTTAAAGACAAAGAACGCAGTGGAAGGCCGAAAGTGTACGAAGACATGGAATTAGAAGTACTATTGGAGGAAGATTCGTCCCAAACGCAAAAAGAACTTGCACTTACTCTACAAGTGACTCAACAAGCAATTTCACATCGTTTAAAATCGTTAGGAATGATTCAAAAACAAGGAAATTGGGTTCCATATGAACTAAAGCCGAGAGACGTTGAACGCCGATTATGCATGAGTGAAATGCTGCTTGCCAGGAATAAAAAAAAGAGTTTTTTGCATCGTATAGTCACTGGTGACGAAAAATGGATTCACTACGATAATCCAAAGAAGAGAAAGTCATGGGTTAAGCCCGGCGAAACATCAACATCGACAGCTAAGCCGAATATTCATGGAAAAAAACTCATGCTGTGTATTTGGTGGGATCAGCTTGGTGTCGTGTATTATGAATTGCTGAAACCAAGCGAAACCATTACTGGAGCTCTCTACCGAACACAATTGATGAGATTGAGTCGGGCACTTAAGGAAAAACGCGCCCATTACTACTCCAGACACGACAAAATTATTCTTTTACACGATAATGCTCGTCCACATGTTGCGGCGCCGGTAAAAACATACTTGGAAACACTCAACTGGGAAGTTTTACCCCACCCGCCGTATTCACCAGACTTAGCCCCTTCTGATTATCACCTGTTCCGGTCGATGGCACATGGTCTGTCTGAGCAGCGCTTCACATCATATGAAGACACCAAAAATTGGGTAGATTTGTGGATAGCGTCAAAAGATGAAGAGTTTTTTCGACGGGGTATCCGAATGTTGCCAGAAAGATGGGGAAAAGTAGTGGCAAATGATGGAAAATACTTTGAATAAAACGTAATGTACTTTTCCTTTACAATAAATTCCTAATTTTTTATAAAAAACTGCGGAAACTTATTTGTACACCTAATATATATATGTATATATATCTATATTCTCGCCTATTCCCCGCAGGAATTGGCAGAGACCAAAGAGCTCCATCCGCTTCGACTCCGGCACACCCTCCCCGCCTCTTCCGCACTCATGGATGAGTGCGGAGGAGGCGGGGAGGGTGTGCCTTTCATTCATTTTTCCTCTCACATTCATCGCAGTGAAACGGTTCTCCATCGGTCGCTTCTAGACCTCGTGAAAATCAGGACGTGGTAATCAGATATTAATATGCAAAATATATAACATCATTGACATACAAATTCATACAACAACTAGTTTCATTACTACAGAACTACAAACTGCTCTTCTTCAGCGAATATATTTCGTAAAAAATTAAAACCAAATTGCTAAAGACATCCTCAGCAATACGAACTTGTACGTACTTTCCTTTTCTTACCACTCCCGCAATGAAGCATAAAGGCAAACTAAAATGTTTGTCGTCCGTCGATCGTCCTGATAAATAAATTATGGTTTTTATGAAACTATTGTGAAGTTTTTATTACTTTATGCAGCAAAATACTCACATTTTTAAGTGCATCGTGTATGTTTTCAGCGGAATAATGCGTAGGAAGGCGGGGGCGCAGTGTTTCGTATAATGCGCTAGTAGAGGGCGCTCGTGACAGCCAAGCGCGATACTCGTCGGAAGTGAACACGGAAGGCGAAGAAGGTAAACGACCTGTATAAGTACGAAATGTTATTATGCCACCTCCAGTGGCAGTTTTTACGTGACCTTGACTATATTATTCCAGTTTTAAATACTCGTACACTATCATTTTCCGATAGATCTACGAAAATATTTAACATATTAAAAAATTAACAAATATAAAGGAACATAAAAACCACTAATTTTTATTTCACAATAGATTCAAAGTCGTATGAACATATTGACAAATAATGAACAATCAATTAAGCAATCATTTAAACAAATTAACTTTATTATAAATCAACACAATAAAGTGTGAGGAAATTTTGATATTAATTTCACTTTGTTTTGTTCCAGTGTGTTTTATTATAATATTGTTTATTATTACATTTCTTTCATGTTACAATTCAGAATCTGTACGTTATTAAAAAGGAAGTTGTAACAGAAAAAAAGAATTTTTTCAGTAACATCACCATAAATACTCAATAGTTATTATCACTTAGGTAGACGCTGTTACCTATGTTATATTGATATTTGCTCCCATAGTTGACTATTGTAATACTAAAAAAATGAAGTGGCCCCTTTTCTATTTCGTAAACCACACAGCAAGGTTTACTCGTAATTTCTAAATAATTACCTCTGGAAGAACGAAGATCTAACCGTGAAGATAATGGCTCGGGCTCGTCTTGCAAGACGCTCCCTGCGCGTCTTGACAGTCCCAATCTACAAAGTTATTAATTCATTTACAATTTTCATCGAAAATGTTACTTATAATCAGATTAATCCAACCTTACCTCTGACCAGTTCCCCTTACATCTCTTGGTAGCGAATTAAACTTAGAACTGATATCTCTTCCTAAAGTGCTACTCCTGTATCCGCTAAGACCAGAGTAGTATGGCGTTCTAGTCGGAGCAGTAGCTTCTGTATCTGAAGAATAGTCTAAGCTACGATTCCTTCTTGTTGTTCCGAATTTACTGCTATACGATGGTAATCCCAATCCTGTAGTTCCATATCCAGGGCCGAGAGAAGAACCAAGCCCAGTACCTGTTAGACCAGTTCCTAGACCAGTGTTCGATAGTCCTGAGCCTACTAAAGTTGAACCTGTCAATCCACTCAGGCCAGTTGTGGATAGGCCAGAAGGGAGGCCGGGCCCTCCTAAACCCGCACCAGACAATCCTGTGCCTGCAAGCCCCGTACTCGTAAGAGATGGACCTGTCATTCCCACACCACCATAACGTTGGTTGTATCTTGACAGACTTGATGCTGAAATTATCAAAGTCAATTAAGATCTCATTCATCGATACCATATAATAAATTTTTAATAAAAATATTGATTACGCACCGCCAGTTGCGGCAGACGCTTTCAAGCTAGACCTTAACAAGGAATGTCGTCCGAAATCTGAATGTGTTTCAGCTCGGGGCAACTGTTGTTCCGACCCCGACCTAGGTACTCTACCACCAAAACGTGTACTGGAAAATGAAAATAATAGAGTATATTTAACAAATTTAACAACGCAAAATACAATTAAAGTAATAAACAAAACTCTAAATTAATTTTCTCTGATATCTAAAGTGGATGCTTCAGAAGGGATTCCATTAAAAAACTTGTTGTTAGACGCAAAAAAGCAATCGTCACATACTTTTGTTGTAAATTGTAAATTAACTACTTCATCGTCATCACCAGCCTAAGGAGTTCACTGTTGGATTGAACATCTCCCAATTTCCTCCCAACGTTCTTCTCTTATTTCAAATTAATATTATAGCAGAGAATGAAACTCATTAACTCTCTCCTCATCAACTTATTAATATATTTTGTGTTTTATTATAGTTATAATATATGTTACCTGCCACTGTCTTGGGGATAGAAAGAATGAACTTTCTCTGCTAAACTTTCCAACGTATTTGGATACGATCTCTCATAGGGCACGAAATGAGTAGCTGACGATTTTGGTTGTTCAGTAATGACAGGCGGAGGCGGTCGATAGCTGATTGTGAATAATAAAAAATAAATATATTTTTTATTCACACAAAAATAATAACACTAAGTCTAAAAACAGTTAAATGTCTCATAAGTAACTTGAGGATTTCCAAATGCAATTGCATACATATGTACATAGATATCGTTACGCCTGTCTCCCTTAGAGTCAAGCAGAGATCACAGATCTCCATCCGTTACGATCCTGACATACCTTCCATGCTTCCTTCACACTCATCCATCATTCCTCTCAGATGCATCATAGCGAAACAGTTTTAATTCTAAGCGATTTCAGTTTATTTTAGGGGCACAAGAGTATTCAAGAGTAAATGTGAAAAATGACCGATTCCATGGTAATTTCTCACAAATTCTATTGGAATCTTTTTCTTCTATGTTTCTTCCTGAGATTGAATTCAAGATCTTTTTCACCTTCGTTTGATTCCGGAAATTTTTTTAGTTAACTCACAATACAATATATATAATATAATATTTTGCGCTTCAATTTTGTTTTTGGGTTAAAGTTGAGTGTAGCCTATGTATGTATGTATAACATATATTTATCAATGGAGTCAGGCGTTACTTTGCGGAAATCCATCGGTAAGGCCAAGAAGTATATGGAACAACAAATACTTGACCTATGTATATATATATATATATATATATATATATATATATATATATATATATATATATATATATATATATATATATATATATATATATATATATATATATATATATATATATATATTCTTAATCTGAGTATATTAAACAAGTAAACTTAGTTTTTATAAAGAGAACAATTTTATTACCTCCACGTAGAATGATCAGAAGGCGGCCTTGAGTTGTAATATAAGTCAAGGGCAGTTGAATCAGGGGACAGTGTCCCAAGATGCATTCGGGACCTTTCTTCTCTGCCGTCTCCAACAGGACGTACACCGCCACCGGGCCCTCCAGTTGAACGGAGAGTTCCATGCCTATACCAAAATATTTATACGTATAAATATATATTTTATAGCATTCAGTGCAGTTTGTATATGATTTTTATTAAAGTAGATTTCACTTACAAGCTTGTACGAGAAGGAGCCGGTATTCGCTTACGTAGATCGTCGAACTATATGGCCGGGGGGGCCATTATATTTACATTGCCTTAATATATTGCATAAAAATACTTTTAAGAGAAATAAGCGAATGCGAAAGCTATTAAAGGTCACAGTGTCCCCTAGCCACCTGCAAATCGGTGCTCCAATTGGCTAGAGAGCGTCCCACACTACGTTTGCCAAACGCGGCTTTCATCCCATCATTCATCTACTCCAACTTAGGTATGTACTCGTACTTACTGCGAATAAAGTCCATCAACACGATCTCGGTCCCTCTCGTCTTCATCGCGGCAGTCCCTCTTCAGAACCACAACTGGCGGTGGTTTGTGCTCTGTGCGAGGTAGCGATGGTGAACCAGGGCCTGATTTACCTAAATAAATTGTTTTTTTAAACAGATCTAAAGGAAATACTTGTATTTATCACTTGTTTGACCATAATATAAAGGCGGAATTTTATCAGACACTAATACAAATTCCTTAGATTTACGTTTAAACTAAATCCTCTCATTTTCGATTAGGCCCTTTTCCAGTTGTGGACTAAATATAGGTTGATGAATATCTTTAGGCCTTAACGAAAAGTAAAAGATTTATTTTATTTTTGAGAGTACGAAAATAAACTTATAAGAAACTTCTGAATCAAGTATAAATTATTAAGCTTTTTATGATATGCAATTTTAAATATATTAATGTACATAAATCTAAACCAAAAACTAGCAAAAAGATCCATCTTCCTGGTCCAAAAAATTAGTAAATTAAAAAATAAGTAATTTCTCTAAAATATCTAAATTTAATGTATTTTTAAGAATTAACTGTGAATAATTCAAATAATTAAAAAACTAAACTAACCATACAACCACTAAAACAAACATTTATTATTTACCTTTCCTTTGTCTTGTGCACAGCAATAACCTCCTAGGTATGGACATAATGATGACGACATCATCCAGCGACATCCGCCTCACGTCCACTAAGTTGACGGCGAGGATCTCATCACCAACTTTCAAACATCCACTGTTGTAGACAGCAGATTCCAGTGCTATCCGTGATATGAACACCCCGTCAGTTCTGACGCCTCCGTCACCCTCTCTAATATATAGGCCTAAGGTTTGCCCGGGACGTTTAACGATTTCCACCAGTTGAACTATGTGGCGGGAATCCTGAGACACAATAACTTTTAATTAATAAAAAATCATTGGATGATGGAAGATGTGAACGAGAAAGTGCCTTCAAAGTTCGAGCATACACTTAAGGAACTTAAATATCCTGCGCAATTGACACTTTTAGAGATTCTCAAAAGAGATCACGGTAGTCGAATTTGTTGGAAAAACGTACTCTGAGGAAAAATATTTTACATTCACAGTCCAATGGGAGTAAAAAGGGTTTAAACAAGTTTAACACCATCAATCATCAATGTATCACTGCCGCTGGCCTCTCCGTTTCTGAATGTAAGGACATTAACCCACCACAATGCTTGTCCAATACAGATTGGCGGGGATACCAGACTCGGAATAAATATATGCAGGCCATTCATATATTTATTCTGATTCGGGCATCAAACCTGCGACCATGGACTCCATAGACGTATTTAATTGGCCTTCGTCGTCGTAGAATATGACTTCCTTGCCTGAGCAACCAATATTTTGCCCGTAACTTTTTCCATCATGATTAGTTGCAACAATTTATACTCATCATGATACAGAATATGACCCAAGTAAGTATCTTTTCTACTTTTGATGGTCTACAAAAATCGCTCTGTTTTACTTATTTTCGCATATAAATTTATGAAACATATCGACTGCAGGAATACCACGCCTCCCCAGTATTTCATTGCGGGACTGTGGCAGCGGACACTGGTAGCATACCAACAATACCCGACCAGATTGCGTTCACATTCCGAACGATCTAGGGCAGTAACGGCCCGAACAATGGGCTTGTATAGAGTAGGTCTCTTTTAACAGATCTCTCCTAGGCTGCGAGTTCAGTATTTAGGTCAATAGAGCAAGGAGTATCACCTGCTTTACCATCTAAAATGAGGACATAAAATATTCTTATTATAAATAATTTATTTTATCTTATATATAATAAATTCTTAGAAATATCTAAGAATTTAATAAAAGGAAAAAAACGGTTAAACATGAGACTAACTCAATGATATTACAGCAAACAACAACATATTTATGTTGTTTTTCTATTAACATACTGTAATATACTATATTATAATATTAATAAATAATAATATTACAATATAATATGTTTTCTTTATCTTTATATTTTTACTATATTAATAAATATCAATATATGAGAACCTTCTTTTTATTATTTCGATTAATAGATTTCATTTTTCAATTACTTTAATAAGTAACGATAGTGTCTTTTTATTAAAATAAGTCAGTGTTTTATACATATTTAGAAAGGTAAACCTATGGTGCTTAGACTTCTATTTATATGCATTCACCTCCCATCATCCTATATATTTCTCAAATGCTAGTTTTCCATCAAGCGACACTCTTGCTTGTTTGCCATACTATCCCATAAAAAGTTAGAATGCATTTACCGTAATAGGGGTATTGCATTTATGATACGTTAATACTTACCATCAGTAAATCCGATTGCTCATATGCACTTATATAAAAAAGTGTAAGATTTAACTTAAGCCCATAATGCGAGATCATTATCAACAGAGTCAAATAGATGAAAAAGCGCATTACAGCGATAGGTGACTGCTAACAAATAACTAAGGGAGATTGCTTTTATAAAACAAGAAATAATACCAACAAAAGAAATAATACCAAGGCGATGTAACGATCTAAATACTAAACTATGCTAACCTGATAAAAGAAACATTTGTGAATATATTTTTTCTTTTTATACATATTTGTTATCTAAACGATACACAAGTAGCTTTTATGATTGAGAATTGCTAAGAAAAAGAGTATAGTATATAGTATAGACCAGGGGCTGCCAAACATTTTTGATCATCGACCCCTATATAACTTTTGAAAACACTATCGACCCCCCAAAAATATATTTAATCAATTATTTTAAACTATCTATCAGCTACTGTGTTTATACATTTATTTTATGTTAAAAATATCTTAATGTTAAAAATATTAAATAATAAATAAAGTTATAACAGATTTATTGCTTCTTAAACAATGAGATGGGTGTGCCAGGTGTTTTTTGCTTCACGTATCTCAAAAGGTTCAAATAAGAATATGTGTTAATTAAATAATTTTCGTTTATGTCGACCCCTGAGAAAATTTCGACCCCAAGGTATATCGACCCCTTTGGGAACCCTTGGTATAGACAAAAATAATTAAATTTGTATGTATATACATGTATGTCCATACATATGTAGGTATGGCATGAAATATAAAATATGTAATATATGTTTTCTTAATACTAAATATAAGAAGTAAATGATGTATATAATGAACTTTGATATTGTTTACTAACCTGTAGTGAAAAGAATTTTTTAGCGGCTTCTATGTTATTTCGCCCGACTTGCCTTATTTCAAGAATTCTAACAATCATCTCGCCGCGGCGCTCCACCGCCTAGAACAAATTTTTCATTAAAATTCTGAATTTAATTTAGAAAATCGCTAATGTTATACAAAATTTAATTATAAACTCCTGCTTGATCCAACAGTGACAAAGGTGCAAATATTTTGGATTTAACAGAAATTTTAAGCTTTTTTGTACTAACCCTGAATTTTAATATATGAAATATTTTGAAATTAGCATAATATTCTTGCTTAGGCATTTCAGAGCTATATTTCATTAATGCATAAGGATTATACGATTATGAGGATTAAGAATTTTAAATTTTTTAGGGGTGCGTTTCACTTGACGCTTATAATCGAATTGTACATAACCAGATTATGCTCGCTTATATCCTAATTTTAATAAATTTAAAATTCAATTTATTTATTTTAGGGTAAAAACATTCTAATATTTGTCAAATATGGGTACACAAAAAATTACAACAATTATTTTAAAAACAATCAAGGAAATTCTATTCTGAACTAAGACACATGTCTTACTTATGAATAAATCATAAGAAAAAAGGAAGATTAAATAACAAGAATATTTCACATCATAATCCACCTGTGAAACATGAGGATTACGGCAACATCCCTTATTTCTAAAGAAGTCCCGTGTCCAACAGTGATTGAAGACTGTATTGATGAATTATTATTTAATATAATAATAAATAACAGTATTCAGGTTTTGTGCTTAAATTGTACATTGAGGTTCTTCGTTATGGAGTCGATTGTATTGATTAAATTAATAAGCAATGAATTGAACTATGTATAAGCATAAGCGTTCTTTACGCCAAGTGGAACACACCCAGAGGGAACATATATATAAAAGCTGAACGAACCTCGAGCGCCGCGGCCGTAGTGGCGTCGTGATCATTTTCAACCATCTCAATCTGCCTGAATATTTCATTGCTTACGCCCGATACCTGAAATGCAATCACAATTTACGCTAATGACTTACAAGGAATAGGTAGCAAACACTTTTTTACCAACATTTTATTTAATTGGTAAATTTAGACGAAAGAATATATAAAATCAAATGTTTTGTAGAACATGATTGATTATTGATAATTAGAATTAATGAAATAATTATATATTGTGGGACACCCGTCGTTTCTATTGAGCATCGCTTTTTTCAGAACGTTTAGCAAAAAGTGGATGCATGTACAGGAAAATCGAACTAGGTAGTCCAATTGAGAGAGGTCTATCTTCATTAGTGGATCCTAGGATGATGATGAAGATGATGATAATGAATGAAAATAAAATATGAGCAACAAGTTCTAGTTTTGATTACGCGCTTAAAACTCAAACTATATTTTTACATTAATATATTTTTTTTCACCATTTTCCGGATCAGAAATATAGCTCATATATTATTATACATATTAATTATATTTGTGGGATGTCCAAAGATGAATTCGCCTTCAACTCCTCCTTTATCAAACTATTATTCTTAACAAGAATACTGAGTTTCGGTAGTAAAAGAAAATTTAAGTGGAAAATGATGAAATGAATCTCACTACTTATTTATTTCTTACTACAAATTTATTTATTTTTAAATACAAAATCCACAACTTTACATAATACTAACACTTATACTCGTATTAATTATTGAAAACTTCTAGAGCTAATAACTGATTTACATTTTAATTGTAATGACTTATAGTAAAAATATATATAAATTATAGAGGTTAATCAAGAACATTTATTTATTTATAGAGGTGTGTTTGTGGGCAAGCGTGCGAGAGAGTGAATCTCATAATATATAATAGATATATGGCATTGGTAAAGTTTCTTATATCGTATTCATTCATAAACGTATTATATCGACATCTTCAAGGAATTTTACGCCAACTAAAATTCAGGTATTTTCTGTTTTTAAGGGGAAACCACTGATTAATGTCTGAATATAATGTTCCTAAATTTTCATAAAAAAATATAAAGAGTTTTTCACTACAACTAAACGTACTTTTGAAAATCGTGCGACATATAGGCAGCTAAATATGATTATTCTGTTAAATACCCCGCTAAGTTTAAATTGAAAATGAACAAATAAATATATAATATAATAAAATTATGCAGTTTTATCTAACAATAATTGTACAACTCAACCTGTAAATCTCATTAAAATAGCTTTAATTATATAGAATATCATCATTTTTTTTTTAGAAGCTCCTGTAAACCAAAGAGTTTGGACTTGACGTAGTATTCTTTGGAGGTATCGACATCAACGTATTTAGATATACTATTATAACTTTACTACTATAACAAGTGGGTGTTCACCTTTCGGAAGTCTGGCTGCAGCACGCAGGGCGGCGCATGGTTAGCTCGCGGCGGCTGCACTGGACCGGGAGGCGCGCGGCCCGGCGAAGCGGTTAGGTCCGGCGCCGCGCGCCCGTTCTCCTAAACACATAACACACTTTTACCAATCTGACATATTTTCATATTGGGATAGAGAGACAAATGAGAAGGCATCTCGCTGATGGAAAGCAATCAACGCTGTTCATAGACATCTGCAATACAAACACAACATAAATTAAGACCGGCCTTTGAGATAAGAGTGGGCTTGTTCGCATTTAGTCAAACATCTTATATAAAGTGAGAGCCTTATATGTTTGTCTATTTAATTTGTAGGGTGTTATTTTACTAATTTCCTTAAGAATATATGAACCATTATCATAATCCAAATTGACACACTTAAAAAACTTTTTTCACGTGCAGTTTTCCTAACGATGCCGTGTTTAGTTTTCCTTATGATACCGTATCTAATTTTTAATAAATAGTAATGTTTGTTTCCCAGCATAAAATAAAGCCATATTTTCCTGTGAATATCGTACGAGGCGACTATGGGAGTACCAGTAAAACGGCAGAAGCGTCCACCTTATAAACGTAAAAATCCATTGTTGAACATGGGACTATCTCAGAAATTAAGGGCATTTCAGTTATTAGCAAGTTTGGCCCATCCTCAATCATATTGCAGATCTGTATATACCTCTATCCATCTACTAGTATTTTCTCTTAGTGGAAACAATAGACTTATTCTATTCTGGGAACCACAATAATCTATTTTTATTATTTAGTTTCGCTTATACTCAAAAATAGCTCGACCGAGTTCAGTTTTTTTTAATTAATGAAATGAAAATGAAAACTTTTTTCTTCCAATTGCTTTCAAAAGATGGCGTTGGTGACGGCTTTATTGTCTAACGGACGTATTGTTATATAAAAACTGATAAAAAAACGTTTCTTTTGTGCAATTTTGAAAAGTATTGCATACCTAAGTACTAACATACCAGGAGAAGATAAACTGTAGGTGAAACGAAATTCACATATCATTCAATAAATATATGTGGTAAAGTAATGCTATGTTGATTTATAATATTTATTATTTTCTTTTCGTTTATTAAAAACTAAAAGTGACCCAGTTTTTCATTAACTCAAAAAGCAATAAAGGAGAGAGATAAGCGATTGGAATACCGTAAGCTAACCCTTTTCATTCACGAGTTATTACTCAACAATCGTCGCACCACGAAGTTATTTCCGTTCCGTGCCGCTATCGACGGGAACATATTCTCGCATCCTATTTCCTTTCCGGACCGGAATCAATGCACACGACCGTCGGGAATAAATAACGATCATGTAACATTGTTTTATTTGAATTGTACAAAACCTTCGCTTCGTTTATATAAATGGATAAAGCTGATCTCGTTTCTAAACTTACAAAGGCGGTTACGAAAACAAGCAAGACTAACTTTAGAGAAGGGTAACTTTTAAAAAGAAGGGAATTTCCCACACCATCTACTGGTATTTATTTCATTACTAGCGACTCTTGCAGGAAAAAATGTGTTCGATTTATTTTATACCGCAAACTACACAACAGGCAGATGCTTCATTTTTATTTATGTGTTTTTATTAAAAAAAATAAGCGAACTTATATTCAGGAAGTTCAGTTACTTTTTTTTATGGCATAGGAAGGCAAACGAGCAGGCGTGTCACCTGATGGAAAGCAACTAACGCCGCCCATAGATATCCGCAACGCCATAGGCAGTGCGGAAGGGTTGCCGACCTTAAAGGAAAGTGAAATTATGGGAGTAGGAGTGGGAATCGGAAGGGCAGTGGGAAGGGGAGGGTGTTCGGCCTCCGGAACTCAGACCGCTCACCGTACTAAGCGCGGTAGCTAAGCTACCACTCAGACGCCGGTTTTCTGCGGGAGTGTGGTACTTCCCCGGGCGAGCCGGCCCATTCATGCTACAGACAATTGATATGTCATTTTTGACAAAGTATTCGTCTGCACCGTGGCTCTACCACTAAAAACTACTAACTATTGACTATTTAAAAAAATCTCGTTGGACATAGAATCACTTATACTTTATAAACTACTAGCTTTTTTACCATCAACAGAAAGCAGTTGAGAACTTCTTTACAAACACTCATCCCCTTTTTAACCTACTTAGGGCATAAACCGACAGAAGTTTTTTGTTTTCACCTACCTTATTATAAGTTTTGTTTCTAGATCTAGATCATGCCAGGAAAAGCTGTGCTTCATCTGTCATACAGTGTTTAAGTGTGATTGAGTAAATTTAAGGAAAAAATCGTGATTATACCAATAAATAATTAAGAAAATGCTACGGGGTCATAAAAATGTGTACCTACTAATTGGAGCTACTCCCAAAAGTCGGCACTTCGTTAGAAGATGTATATTTTGTTTCCGTGCGAATGCGTGGGAATTTGGCGGTCGATCGAGTGCGGAGACGACGGGGGGCGGCACTTGGGGTCGGGGCCCCTGACCTAGTTTCTCATCCCCCCCCCTCCCACCCTCTGGCGTACGCACGAGGTCACTGTACTGCAGCTGCAAGCTCCCGATTGCCGCAGAGGTGAGTGGACTTATCCCGTGCAATATAAAATGTTCTTATATCTACGTCCAACGATGGCGGTTTCATCTGTTGTTGTTGCCTTAGCTTTTTGTACTTTAAGAGTTCCAACACGAAAATGAATGTACTATTACTGTAAACAAGCTACGTAGCGATTTTTAAATGAAAGAGGTGTGCAACAATGGCAGTAATACAATTGTAACTACATTGGCGTCTGATATCAATTATTTCACTATATGTTTATGAT
Source organism: Baronia brevicornis (assembly GCA_031353405.1). Lineage (NCBI taxonomy): Eukaryota > Metazoa > Arthropoda > Insecta > Lepidoptera > Papilionidae > Baronia > Baronia brevicornis. Next base: position 63,003 of record JASFAT010004075.1, read on the forward strand.
TTTCGCTTACGATATACGGTGAAAGATTAGATTGAACTACACTATGAAACTTATGTGAAATTATTAACTACAATTCTATTAAAATTTGGACACACATCTGTCCAAGTCAGGTTTAGGTAAGTGGGTTAAATTCAAAATTAAAAAAAACTCATTTTATGTAGAGCCTGGATCGTGAGAAGTTTCCTTTCCTTGGATTCCTAAATCCTTGGTTGGCTTGGTTTATCCCGCCACGAAAGATTAATAACCCTTATAATATTATTATTTTTATTGTGTTTATTTTTATACTAATAATATTGTATAATAATTAAGTAAGAAATATTTAAATAAAGCTTATTATTTTAATATTCAAAAATAGATAGACTTCTTTAAAAAACATTTTATTATTTGTGAAAAAAAACATGTTTCACTATCTTTCTAGGTGCTATACGTCTCGCTTGGAACCTCCTAGGCAAAAGGAAGAGTGGCCGCCCCAAGCAAACATGGCAACGTACGGTGATAGCAGAAGCGCTTAGCTTCGGAATGACCTGGAGCGAAATAAAGCGCGTAGTGTCAAGACAGGACGCGATGGCGGAGCACTGTGGACGCTCTCTGCCCTACACGAGGGACATAGAAACATAAGTAAAAATATGTCTTGCTTACAGTTGGTTATAAAAAAATTTGAAGAATATATTTTTCAAAAACTTTTTTCTCTTAGATGATTTAGCAGTTGCCACTCACCAAATTGGCCAATTAAAAGTCTGCTAAATTTATTCCAAATCCACTGACAAACAAATCAAATATTGCTCTAAAAAAGCTTGTACCTTCCCCTGATTTGAAATAATTTCAGCCTAGCTATGTTTTTCCTATTGTTATTCTAGTTAAAAAGAAACATATTTATGCTATAAAGACTTATTATTATAACTTTATAAAGAGATACTTATTTTATTAATATGTGCGAGCTGTTATGAAGAGAGTGATGGGCGTTGGTAAAGCAAAGTGTGCCGAGATCGTGACAGATGGAGATCTGTGGTCCCTGCCTACCCCTACGGGAAACAGGTGTGATCATATGTATATATGTTTAAATTATATAACAAACATGCATAATATATGCAGTAAATCGATGCATAATATTATAAAAGAACAGAGAGATCGCGTACAAAACTTGTCAGATATTTTCATCGTATAACGGCTAACCGTCACAGAATATTGTATATTCTTTACATCGGTATTGTAGGATACATCGATCAAACTTTACAGAAGATTGTATGTCATGTGATATTGAAGAAGGCGATAGCTTCGCTCCCGTCTTTGGATGTTGATTTACTGACCATATATATTCCACTGCTGGGCACTCATCGCGTTTGCACAAGGTGGATTGGCGGGATAACCAGACTCGGAATAAATAAATGTAGACTATACATACATTTATACCGATGCGGGATAATGTGAATGATATGAATTGAACCTGAAATCGGTAACCGCCACTGAGCTGGTTAGGAAGTCGATAAATCTTCAGCAGGTAAAAATAAATCATACTACTTGAAGATCACTATTGTCATATTGTTACAAGTACTATTACATATGTACATACATTTAATTTTCAAATCCAAAAAAATTAGTAATATATTTAGTGTAGAGTTCAATTCTGGTTATGTTTTAACATCATCATTATATAATAGTATGTCCAACACTGCGAAGTGGCCACCCTCAAAATTGAGGGGTGTTGCCGTAATCCCCATGCTTGGCAGGCAGGAGAATCGCAAATTAGTATTCATTACCCGGGTAAATGCTACGGCATATCTACGATTTGATTCAATGCCTTCATTTTTTTCTATATATTTTAAAAATATTTATTTTTAAAATGAAAATAAACAGTTTTTGTGAAAATATAAATTACGAATCGAATCGAAGTTGTATATAATTAATATCTTCCTTTATCAGTCAAAACAAAACAGGTTAAAATCAAAAGAAATCATACTGCTGCGGCCCAACAAGAATTGTCCTACCTAAAAATGAAAAACCTAGAAGCCGATTGCAGTGCCATTAGCGGATACAATTATAAATCTAAATCCGCTGAAACACCCACAAAATAATTTCATCGAAATCTTTCTAGCCATTCAGTAGAAATTCAGCCACAAAAACACGTACAGAAGAATTATATTTATAAAGATATGCAGGGTCGGAAATACATAGTGCAGTGGAGGTGAATGAATTAATATACTCGTCACACAACATAACAGATAGGACATATCATATGATAGTATTCCGCATTAGAAACCCTTGGGGCTAATACCAAGGGTTTAACAGCTTAGCTAGGGTGTCAAACGTTGTTTTTTTTTTTAATTTTCTTTTTTTGATAATATTAGATTCTCAAAAGGCTATGTTTATTCATTTATTAAAATATCAACCTATCAACTTCTTCATTCTTCAAAACTACTCTTTCCAAAACCAACATACAGATCCTCGTTTAGGGAGTCTTTAGCAGAGCGAGGGAACCTTTTATGAAGAGAAAAGTGTTACTTTTAAACCCAATACTCATTATTAATGGAGTCAGGCGTTACTTTGCGGAATCCATCACTATGTGGATAGTTAAAAGTTTTACTTAGCTAAGATCCCTTTTTTCTAGCTCTAGCTAAGATCACTTTTCGGTTGTCCTTCGTAGAGTCTATTATATCTGAAGATGCCTCGTGTTGAGGCGAAAGACGTGTCGTTTACAAGATAGAAAAGTAATAATGTGTGTTTGGTGTTGTGTATAGTGGTTGGTGGGTTGAGAATTGATGGCCGATTTTTGGTTTAAGTTCCAAATAAATCCACTTCATCCAGCACAAAAAACACACATTATTAAGATTATTAATGGAGTCAGGCGTTACTTTGCGAATCCATCTGGCGTTGTGTATAGTGTTTGGTGGGTGAAGAGTTGATGGCCGATTTTCGGTAAGTTTTTGGTTTAGCTTCCAAATAAATCCACTAAACCCAACGGAAAAACACACATTATTAATTTTCTGTTATTGTTTTGCTTGTCGCGGATTTTAGCTAAGTAAAACTTTTGACTGTCCACACATTATTAATTTTTTGTTATTGTTTTGCTTGTCGCGGATTTTAGCTAAGTAAAACTTTTGACTATCCAATACTCATGTTTCAAATCTTATTTAATTTAAAACAATTTTAATGGGATAAAAAGGCAAACAAGTAGACGTATCATAATGATGGAAAGCAGACTCCCGTGGACATCTGCAACACTAGATGCATTGCAGATGCGATGATGGCTTTTCAGAAATTTTTAGGCTAATTTTTATGGTTCTGATGTCTTATTGGTCTGGAAATACAACTCAAGGTTACTGATTTCACAGAGTGATGATGCGCGGAAAAAAGTTTCTGAAAAAATAAACCCTACTTGATATAGTATTCATTATTATTTATTTATTATTCATAATTAAAGATATAAGCCATTGTAATTTATTCGTTTAACTGTATATTTAAATATATAGTTAAACGAATATATAGTTACAGTTATAGTTTAACGAATTTATTTTATGTACGCAATATTATTTTAAACCAACAAGTTAACGATATGGCTTTGAATATGTATCTATGTATAGTAAAAGCTATTTTGATCAACTGCTCTAATAGAAGGCTTAAATAAGAACGCAGTTCAAAAATACATAACCAATCATCCAACCGTGCCTAAAATTGGCGCGAAAGACCTATTTAAGTTGCAACAGATTTAAACTAGTTATGTCCCAGGCAGTCTGACCTCGTTGCACAAATCACTACGAAATTATTTATTCAGCGGTGCAACCACAACTCGGCTATATCTAGACATTCAATGAGCTGTGTAACATTTACATTACGTTTTCATTTTCATGTAGAATATCATTTTTTATAGCAGAGCAGGCAATGGAATGCTTATCACCTGGCGGTAAATACTCACCGCCACCCATAGTTGATATCTACGGGTGGCGGTGATCACCGGAGGCGTCACAAATGCGTTACCAATTTTCCTTAGACACATACGCACGTCTCTTGAATATCCCCATGTCTTACTAGTTTGGGAACACCGCAGGAGGTGGTCGTTCCACAATTGCACGGTTTGTAATCGTTCATCATCTAGATGATGAAGAAATGTATTTCCACAGTGCGTAGTCTCTGTGTGATTGGTAGAAGATTGACCAACTCCTCAGAATATTCACCATAATAATTTCGATACAATGTGTCAAATTCTCCTTAAATATTAATAAATAAAAATTGCATTGTTAATTTAAAGTTGTGTATACAAATATTATTATAAATAAAAAAGCTTTCTTATTATAATTTCCGTATTAAAATATATAATATTATAATAATTAATGTTTTACCGTCCTGGGATCGGGCTCCTCCGAGTACTATGGTGCCTTACCTCAGCATGCAGGACTCTGCTGGGGCTGACCTCCATCGTCCCTTGCGGCTCGTGGGATTCACTTAGACTAATTTAATATACTTAATTTGTTGAAAATGACGGCGACGTGGTTCGCCACCCGTTACGTCCTGATTCTCACGAGGGCGAGAAGCTACCAATGGAGAGCCGTTTCGCTGCCATGAATGGTAGCGGATGGATCTCTGTGGTTTCTGCCAGCCCCTGCGGGCGATAGGTGTGAATATATAAAAAAAATAATGTTTTATTATTTTTACACCTATTTAATAATAACTTAGTAACAAAAATAATAATAAAAGATTGTTCAAATAAGTACTATATATTTTAATAAACTTTTTTAAAAAATATGCATGAAATCATCATAAGAAGCAGCATAAGTGTAATTGTACGAGTGTAATTAAATAATACAGGTTCGTTTCAACCTTGCTCGACTCTGACTTGATGATATTATACATCCTTTAATAACAATATTAGTTATAAAAGTTCACTTAACAGTATAGTTTTTTATTTAATAAAAAAATTATTTTAAAAATAAATTTAAAATACCCGCCAAACAGCGACGTTGTTTTTAATTATTTTTTTATCAGTATCTCATGTTATGATATAATCAGTTATATTATATTGTAAAAGTTTGGTATCATCATCGTCAGTCTGCAACAACCCACTGTTGGACATAGCCCTAGAAAACGCACGTTAGATTTGTATTTGACTTCAAGCGTTTAGTTTCTACCAGCCTTCACGCAAATAGTCACTCCATATGGCTTGTGGACGTCACTTTCTGTATTTACCAAGAGACATCTTTCACGCCAGCATTGTTTATTGGGCTGTCTGTTCTCCAACATACGTGGTATAATAGTTATAACTAATTTTCATTATCTAATAAAAAAAAAATATTTTAATATCGTGCTACATCTACTACGATATTAAGATATTTTTTTACGTAGAAGTTTGAAATGTCACAGACGTAAAATCAAAGACCGGCACAGATTAAAAAAACTAGAGACAAGCAAGACGAAGTACTTATAAAGGCGGCCGGGGAGGCAGATCGATGGCCGCCGTACGCCTAATCGATACTCGCGTACAACCGACTCAATGGAGTGCGCGCGCAACCCGCCTTACGTAACGCGCAACGCTGCCACCTGTTGCTTAATACTACCACCTAGTTATAACTCCACTGAACCAAAAAGCCTCCCTCGTCTCTTCGCCGCGCCGATTCAACAGTCGCATGCAATTTGGCCGAGTAACCGGTGTCATTGCACTAAAGCAACCTTCGACGCTGCACTCAAGGGTGCATAGCAAGGCTAGTGGTGTGTAGAAGGTATGATAATGATCTTCGTTAGTTACTGGACGCCTGAGTAATGAACCACTTACTATTTTGAACGAACTTACTTACTTACTATTTTTACGAAGTGGTCTTGCATCGGCACAAACAGTATTTATTGTTCAATACTGTTATTTTGTTATTTTACTTTTTGATTATAGCTGAATAATTCTGAATGAATTTACTCACTCAAAGCTACAAATTAATTATATTTTAACTCCCCTTGTTTGTGGGAAAAATTCTCTTCTTGAAGAGGTCATATTGGACTTGACTAACTGAAAACCCATGATGTTTCACTTAGCGCCATTTGTCGAAACTGCAGGAAACGAAATAAAGGCCCGATCGCGATATTGGGGTGGAGCTGGAGATCTTCTACTGATTCTTATTTAGGGGACACGTTAATACACCAGGTGCGTAACCTCGAGGCTTAGATTTAAGCGATGAGACTACCTCTTCTCCACCGTCTAAGCTATGGGGGTTGTAAGAGAGCCTGATTTTTAACTGTCCTATTTGTTAGTCGCTCTACACTCTGTTTGCCAAGACGCGGTCCTCACTCTAACACTCAACTAATCTAATGTTTGTTGATTGTAAGATAACTTTGACCAAGTCATTACAATTATAGTTTATTAACTCGAAGAGCTACGTTGATGACTTTTGTTCGCTGGTTTTATTAACTTTTTGCCAGAGAATCTTTGAGCATAACTCTCTCCATAGCCCTTTGGGCGTCTTTGAATTTGTAAAACAGACGGACCGTCAGGGTCTACGTCTCAACATCTTAAGAGAGTATAGGAAGCATACATATGGAATGAAGCATATATATATGGTCAAATACTTTATAGTAACAAAAATACAAATTTTTATAAATATATTTCTGGACACATTTTAAGGTTTTTAATGTTTACGTAGGTTAACCGGTTTTCGAAATAAAAAGTAGTAAAAACCATTAAAAAAGAATATTATTAGAATTATTACCATTTTTTTTTATGGGATAGAAGAGCAAACGAGCAAGCGTGTCGCCTGATGGAAAGCAATCAACGCCGCCCATGGACAACCGCGACACCGCAGGAGTCGCGAAAGCGTTGCTGGCCTTTTAGGTATGTATAGGCTTGTTTTTTGAAGGTTCCAATGTCGTAGCGGTTCGGAAAGACTGCCGAGGGTAGCTGATTCCACAAACTGGTGGTGCGTGGAAAGAAGTTACGGGAGAAACGCACCGTAGTCGATCGCCACTCATCCGGTGTCCGGTCCGAATTGTGCAGTTGTGGAATTCGGCGGCGGGAATTATTCCAAACAATTCCTCGGAGCACTCCCCATGATAGAAGCGGTAAAAATGCTGAGAGATGAGACATCTCTCCGCAGCGCTAGAGAATCAAGCCGATCGGTGAGATCTTGGTCATCAATGATTCGGATCGCACGACTTTGAATGCGATCAAATGGAAGAAGTTGATACTGGGGAGCCCCGGCCCAGAGGTGAGAACAGTATTCCATGTGTGGCCTGACTTGTGTCTTGTACAGTTGGAGGCAATGGCCCGATGTGAAATACTGTCTCGCTCTACTGAGCACACCCAGCTTATTCGAGGCCAGCTTGGCCTTTTCTTCCAGATGGCCACGGAACTGGACGTCATACGATATAGAAAATAAATAAAACTTGTGTTAGGAAAATATGGTCACATCAATAGTCCAAAGGTAGAATTGAACTCAAGATCTTATTATCGTAAGCGTAACGCCAAACCATTAAGGCTATTATCGCTTTTCTTATAACCGTTCCTTACAAAGTCCTCCCGTATTCTTATGATAATTATGTCAAAATAAGCTCTTTTATTCCCGAACTTTACCCGTACAAACAACGAAGCAAAGAATGTTTTTTAAATGTTTTTCGAGTTGAGGTATCGTATACATATGTAGGTATGTATATTTTTATTATGTATGAATTATTTATCATAAACAAATACCTAAACGCTACTTAACCAATTGGTCTTCGGCCCCCCGCCCTTGGAGTGAATGGTTGCGGGAATGATCCTCGCATCTGAATAAATATATGTAAAGCCTACAGATATTAATTCTGAGTCTGGTAACCCTGCCAATACGCATTGGACAAACTTGGTAGATTAACGTCCATTCCTCCAGAAATGAGGAGGCCCGTGCTCAGCAGTGGGATATAACTAGGTTAAAATGTATGTTATATTATGTATGAATGTAGGATTGATGATTTATTAAATATTTGGTATCATTAAAGCTGGAAACTTGAAAAAATAATTCAAGTTCTAAAAATCCTTTTTGCGAAATTCATCAAAATTTCAATAAAAAGAAAAAAGCTTTTTATATTCAGAAAATCAATTCCCAAATTTGGTATCTCTGTATCGTAGCCATTATATCAAATGTGCCATGACCTTACTAATTTTTATAATTGCGCAGTCGCAGTTACAGAGAAATGTAAAACGATAGTAATATAGTGAAGTTAAAATTAAAAGTGTGTATGCAGTTAAAACCTTGGAAGTTTTAACATCCAATAACAGTTGCTCAAATCCAATAGAAGTAAGTCGAAGTTAAACGAAATTTGACTTCTTTAAAGATTGCGAAAGAAACTTCATTTAGCACGGTTGCTTATTACATATTTGATTTAGCTTCTTATAAAACTTAAATAATTTGTATTTCAGTTTTTTGTCGTTAATTTATCATTTATGTATCTAAATGGAAGTGAAAATAGCCTTATTTGATAGTATAATGGGCAGAAGCAGAAAAAAAGATGGGTCATGGAGGTTCAGAAAGAATGCCAAGATAGAAGACCTGGTATACCAGCCAATCATAATAGGCGAGATCAAGGCATATCGAGTTTGTTAGCTCGATCAACTTGAGCGAATGGGCGAGGATCAAAGTGTAAAGAGGGCGTAATTGTGTGTAAAAGTGGTCGAAGGCCAAGCGGTCGACCCAGATATCGCTGGAGAGATCAAATGGATGCTGACTTGCTCGACCTTCAAGCCACCAATTGGCCAGAATTAGTGCAGGACTGGGAAAGATGGAAGACTCTTGTCTTGGAGGCAAGATCCACTTCAAGTCACTGGAAACAGCGGAGTGATAATATAGTAATGTAGTAAGTGATAGTATAGTAATACCCCAAACTTACGCGATAGGTGGGATAGATATAATTTCGCATGTATTAATTTTATTTAGGGCCGGATTCTGTAGAAATTAATGATTTAGATTAAAAATGTTTAAAAAAAATCTTAAATTAAATACTTTGTTATATTCATTAAACTTAACAAAGTATTTAGTTTGATTTCTCAAAGATTGTTTTCTCTCGCAAAATTTTCTCATAGCACGCAAATAATTTTTTTATTCCTTTTCTGTAGAAAAAATGCGCTCTTCCGAGTTCAAAGTTTATGGAGTCTTTGGAATCTATATTTTGTAAACTCTTTTCAATTAAATTGAGTCTTTCAGTCAAGTTTCCTACAAGTGAAACTAAACAATTAATTTTTTCAATGTCTTGTTCTTGCTAATGCATATCTTTGAACTGGTTATAGTGTGGGCACAGTAAGTCTATATCAATAATTGATAAATTGTATGATGCTCAAACAAGACACGTATCGATGAGATTTGAAAATTTCGCGTAAATCCCGCTACCCCACGTAAGTCGAAGCATTACTGTACTGTACCTAACTTGACGTTGCGGGTTCGATTTTATTCCTGTCAGAAAAATAAAATATTTAGTTATCCCTTAAAATCAATTATATATTTAGTGGGAGTTTAGATGCACAATTTTAGAACTCATACCGAATCGGTACTTTACAGCACGGTCTAGGCTCGTGAAACTTTCTATGCTGCAAACAAAGACATTTTGTACAGTCACTTCAACAATTTCTAAAGTAATGTATTAAAATACAAAGGAGTTTAAGCCAAAACAACATCACACAATAAAGAAAACATTACTTAGATGAGGTTTACTTTGAAAGAGACATACTGTATGTATATTTAATGATTCAAAGGGAGACGAAGCCACGTCAAGGCTAGGGGGCGTCTAGACATGCGGTGGTTGTACTGGGACCAACATCGATTAGTTACGATCTTAGTTAGTCAGCGTTAAAAACGGGTTTATTTAGTGACCTCAAATTTTAATATATAACAGCCATTGGCTTACATATATGACTATGGAAGTAATTTAAATATTTATAATAATAAACTTACGGTTGCCAGAACTCACCATGTAGACAGAAATTGAACACAAACGTTATGTGTTAAAGAAGGATGAAAAAGGATGCACCTAAGGTTACTAGAAAAATGAAAAGCCACAAATACTAGAAGTATAACTTAAACCGTTTTACCCTACATTTGCCACATTAGGGTAAAAAAAGAAAACAAAATGGAAATGGACAGGTCAGATGAGAATAGAGACAGAAAATCCCACTTTTCTGTCTCTATTCTCATCATCATCATAAAAAAGTTACAGAATGGTATCAGAGGAATGGAAAAAGACATAGAGGAAAGCAGACAAACAGGTGATCCAAATGAAAGTAATGGCCAAAAACATGAAGTAGAATCCCTACACGAGAAAGCCTTGTTAATAAAGGATGATTTTAATGTTCACCACAATAACCTAGATATTTGTGATTTTATTAATTAGTGGAAAATATTGCCTATACTTTATTAATAGTTTAGTGTTTATACTTTGCATGGATGTAGTCATCTCAATTACACTGTTTATTGCGTTAGATGCAACAATCTTTGCGAGTGACGGGGCGCCGTGATTATCGCAAGCGGCTGGAGAATTAATTACTTGCTCCACTTTGTAATTAGCTTTAGTAAATATTTACAGCCGCTGGAATACGTTTTCTTGTTCTACAGTTAGCGATGGTGTTGACAAGAATGTAGATTGAATATATACAAGGAAATTATTTTTATAAGAATCATAAAATAAACAGCAACATCTCAACTGGTAATGATTGCACTTATCCTATCGTTAGACTTTTAATATGAACCATTTTTTCTTAGTGCAAGCGCTATTAACTTAGTTAGAATTTTTAACAAGAATTCTGGTAATATCAAATCAGTTTAATCGAACATACACATTGCTAAAGTACATACAAATCATAAATATATATATATATAAATATCATATATAATATAAATCGGAATTCAATTAGTTCGTTACTTATTATTCTTCTTCTGGGTTTTTCATTTATTAATTGTTTCTTAATAAATGAAATACACAGATAAAACAAACATATACAAAAGCCTTATTTAAGTAAAGAGAAAACAGGAGTAATATTCAATAGTCACGTAAATAGTATTTCAAAAATCAGTAATGCCGCGACTTTTACCCGCCTGGTTTTATTACATCTTTACGTCATTTGCACTCATACTGTTGTATGAGTGCACATGTTTGAAACAGTTTATGGCACTTCTCTTGATGAAGCTTTCTTTTAATTGTTATCTACGCATTTTTGTTCCTTGTAACAAAATAGCCCATAATTTTACACTTAAAAACGAAAACAATAAAATACGATTTGTTTGAATCATGATTAATATACATGTATTTTATTTGTGGACTTAAATCTATGTGTAATATATGTGTGTTATATATTACACATATATTTAACTAAAGAAAATAGTTTTATTACATCATGCTTAAGAGAAATTTACTAATTCTCAATTAGCAAACTTGGCATAATACCAGACAATTACATAACTTTTATGATAAAGTTAAAATTTACTCAAACCTTGCATACGATCGATCGCTCTCAATCTTAAATCAAAAACCCAATCGTCTAGACTTGCGTCTGACCGACTTCAAGTCCCATTACGCTGATGGCATCTAAAAACTGACGTAAATTGGACGTCTCCACAAAATACTTATTCTTGCTTAGAATCCTCTTCCATTTATCAACGCGTGTGTCTGCAATTTACTCGACTTTGACGGCGTTTGCATAGTGCTAGTTACCGTCGAAATTAGTTGAGGTTTCTCTGATAACAAAATTGTTAAAATTATGGGTTTGGTTAACTTCAAGAGATGCAATTTTGAGTATAAAATCAACAGCGTTCTTTTCTAATATTTTTTTTTGTTTTAATTTGATAACGACTATATATGGTATAGATGTTATACAAACAATATTTGTTTGCATTAAATGACAACATCAATAAAAATTGTTTCCAGAGTTTGATCAAATTCTATTATATTATATATTAATAAGAACTGGGATTGATTATTGTATTGACATTGACAAAAAATAATAAAATCTTATCAATATTTTATATAGCATAAAAATATATATGATTCGGTCCAATAATGAGAAGAAGGCAGTTAGTAGACACTGGACGCATGTAGCTAAAGATCAGGGTAGTTGGCGCACCTTTAAAATAATTCTAATATGAGCAATGAACTGCTAGACAATGACAATGATATAAGGTTCTATTTGGCAAGTCAGAATATGCACAACATTCTGTGAATAAATGTGGACTTATCAAAATCATGTGCCCACGATGCCTCCTACTGAGAGTCGAACGCTGTTTTGTCTACGTTCATCTGCTACAAGCTCTTTGACTTATACTGTGCTTATATTATTGTATTATATTGTACTGTGTGAATTTGAACAAACATCAATTATAAAAATTACTGACAGTATTAGAAAACATTGATCTGTAATTTTCTCTCTTTGTTTAATTTTAGCTTTGTGTTTTTCCATTAATAAACCGTAACAGAATATGCCTTTGAGATTTATTAGAAATTATAATTGGAGCCCAATTGGCTTACTAAATATACTCCATCAAAAACGTATTAGTCTAGATATGAAACAAATTACATGCATAAAGAGTCTTCATTTATTCGCTGTTGTATAAAACAATTTATTTCGCTTAAGCCCTAATAAAACAGACAATACGTTGTGTCAAACAAAATCACGTTCATCTACTTTGTAGCCTTTAATTTATTCGGGGCGTATTTCAATTTGCATAACGGGCGGATTGTACGCAACACAATCTTGGAAGTGTCACCTTTGAAATATACCAAAATATAAAGAGGCTTCATTTATATACAACGGAACCTATCACTCATGATTAAATACAGCAACACTGTCATTATTTCCAGTAAAAAATAAAATCTATCTAAACTAATTAATTGTTTATTTTGAGGACGCAAACGGCGCAGTGGAGAAATAAAAGTAGTTCATAAATAAATCTTAAAGATTTTCTTTTAATTAGAATAATATTTTTTTAAAATATATCTTCAATATCACTTTCACAATTATGTACCTAATATACGTAATATTTAAACTACTAAATATAAATGTATTATATGCCGTAACCCCCACGTTTGGCGTTAAATATTGCGTATTTATGGAATATTATAGAAGCAAAAAAAAGCAAAATACTGCTCAAATTATAATTTAATAACCACTGTTCCTAATTTCTAAAATAATAATCAAATTGCTAATCGAAAAATCATTGTCAAACAAGTAGACAATACCAACTAACCTCAAAAACATAAAACACAACATAACTTTTCTAGAATGTATACGACACCTGTCTCGTTTTAACACAAGACCTCCTTAGGTTAATTATATTTGACTCTACGGAAGACAGGCGATGAGGCAAAGGTGGTTATTTATTTTATGCTTCTGTACTGGTTATAAATCACAATAATTTCCTAAATAATTTCCTATTTTTGAATTGGTCTCGCGGATCTTAACAATACAATTATTCCTCTGAATAAACATCTGAAATTTTCGCAACTAACGCCTGACTCCATTAATTGTTCAAAGTGATCATTTTAAAGAACATTATTTTCTTAAATTTTAAAGAATAGAGGAAAGAAATTATGTATAGCGGAACGCACCCCGCGGTTAGAGTATGAAGGTGTGACGGCTAGCAACACTCTCTCGCGTCAGAACTTGCTCTGGCGCATCATCTTATGTCGTCTTAGACTAATTATTAGATTCGAAGATGTTAATGCTGGTAGCATATTGGCTTTAACAGCTTTATCGAATACTGGGCCCGCGGACTCGGAGCCAGACTAATTGTTTGTAGTATTTAAGTTTTTAATTTTGTAAGTATTTATGTATTTAAGTCCTACAATATCTTATGTACATATTGTAGAAAAATATAGAACACGTTAACGATCGAGTGCTGGTGTTTTAAATAAATAATAAATAGGTCAACGACCCGGCACCCCGACATATATTATATAATATTAAGCTAAACTTATTTAAAGATTAATATTGATAGATATTTTTATGATTAATATTTTATACAATACCTAAAATTTTAATTGTGATGGCATTCTACGATGTTTAAAATTCATGAAAACGTACATTTCTATACAGAAGCACCACATTCGGGAAATACCCAACACCATTCATATTTCCACAAAGGCATAATGACTCAGCGCTTTGTTACACTCATTGTTTTGTGTAAACGATGATTAAAGCGTCCTCGGCCGTCTCCTAAAAGAACGTTAAAATCTAGGTTTGTCAAAAAAACATTAAACTTTTGAAAATAAAATAAAAGCTTATATTTTTTTTGTTACTAATTGTGATTACTTAAGAAAAAATATCATTGCTAACATTCCACGCTATCTGCAGCTATATTTCCGAACCGATACTACATTGGAACCTTAAATAACCAATCTCATGGCGTTGTGATATCTATTGGCAGCATTCATAGATTTCCATCAAGTGATATACTTGATCGTTTGCCTTTGTATCCCAAAAATCCATTCAAAAATTTTATTTAGCAAAGTAAATATCTACTTACAATACTTTGGTACCGTCATTAATAAGTCAGTCCGAGTTTCATCCATCGAAATCTATTAACATAGATACATAGGTCAGATACATAAATACAGTTACACTCATTGTTCTGCCAGAGCAAGTTCTGACGCGAGAGAGTGTTGCTAGCCGTCACGCCTTCATACTCTAACCGCGGGGTGCGTTCCGCTATACATATATTAATTTCTTCCCTCTATTCTTTAAAATTTAAGAAAATGATGTTCTTTAAAATGATCACTTTGGACAATTAATGGAGTCTGGCGTTAGTTTGCGAAAATTTCAGATGTTTATTCAGAGGAATATATTTTTGTTGTATTTCAAACAAAAATATATAATTGCGTCCTTTCAGAACATCAAAAAAATTAACCTGCCTGAACAAACGAATAAATTAAAAAAATTTTGCTGGTTAGTAAAACAAATACAATTAAAGTTTTAATTTACATTAATGTTGCCCACCTTACAGTATGATAACATAGACATGCTCTGTGGACAGTTAAAATTTTTACTTAGCTAAGATCCGCGATAAACAAACAATAATAGAAAAATAATAATGTGTGTTTTTACTGAAAGAAGTGGATTTACGGGGAATTTTAACTAAATCTTGCCGAAAAAACGGCCGTCAGCAACACTCCACTTCCCAACCACTACCGACAACACCAACACCAAACACACCACTCTTCCACAACACGACACGTGTTCCGCCTCAAAACGTGGCATCATCAGGTATAGTAGACTCTACGGAAGACAACCTTTAAGTTTGTCTAACTTCTTCCAGTAAAAAACATACATTATTATTCTATTTTGGTTTGCTTGTCGCGGATCTTAGCTAAGTAAACATTCTGAATGTCCACATACTAATAGATTTCCGAAAAGTAACGCCTGACTCCATTAATCATCATCAACATACTCATTGGTAATTAACAATAACTTTTGCATAACACTGATTTTCATTGTAGCCTTGATTTTTTATTTATTATAGAAATATATTCAAGAGGACGTTTAAGCAGGATTCCGACATGAAGTGTATAATGTATATCTTACTTACTATCTACTAGTATCGTCGCACAAAATTAAAAGGGACATCTATATTTGTTGCTCTATCATCCTTGGTACTGCGTGGTACGTACAAATATAACCACCTAAACACTGCCTCATACAATTTATGAGCTTTAATGTTGCATTGAAAAAATTAATAGTGTTCTTTCTGCTTCTTTTAATCACTTGATTATATTTATAACCTATTCGAAAACCTGTACTTTTAACAAAAAAAGCAATCATCAATCAATGTTATGATTACAAACGAAAAATAAATTGAATATAAAAATTCATAGTGCTTGTAGTATGCACAGGCTGTTCGGTTATGGAATAATAAAATAAAATATATGGGTCGCCGCTGGTGGTGAGAAATACGAAGTCTTGAAAAATATCTATTTTTTTATTTATTCCTTTATTATTTACGGTTAACCTATATTTATGTGTGTGTGTGTACACATAGTATATATATATATATATATATATATATATATATATATATATATATATATATATATATATATATATATATATAATATATATATATATGTATATATATATATATATATATATATATATATACATACATTGTTTTCACAATGCTAAATTCAAGAACCGGTTTTTGAAACTTTTTGTTTCTCCTATAGTATAACGAAATTATTTTTTACGTTGGAAAAATGTGTGATTTCTACGCGAAAATAAGAAAAATCATGAAATTAATTTAATCAAATTGGTCGGCAAGTAAAAAAAATTGTACATCTACATGTGAAACAATCAAGTAGAAATCATGTCATACGACTTTCCATATGTCAATTAAACCGAATTCTAAATTGTTTGACATTGCATAGACGACTTAAAAAAATACAGTAAGGCCATTATTTTTAAAATATGACAATCGAAGGCATGAGTAAAATATACTCGAGTGTATATTATTTTGCGTAATTATGCACATACAAACGTAGGTTCCAATGTCGTATCGGTTTGGAAACATCGCTAGAGATAGGTGGCGCCACAGAATAGCGGTGCATGCAAAGAAGTTTCGGGAAAAACGAACCGTACTGGAACGCCATTGTCGCAACTCGGGACATAGGGCCAACCCCCCTCCCTTCCTTTTGTTATATGTCGCAGCAGCAACTTTTACTATATTTGTGTAGTCTCAAATAAATTATAGTCGTTAAAAGATCGAAAGCTAGCTCTTTATGAAAATATTGTCACATGTTCTTGTATTATAGTTCTCCATCGCAAGCCGATACTTTATCATCAAGTACCTTTTAACTTACACGTCACGTTACTGCTCTTACGAACTTTTTACATTAACATTAAACTTAAGTGCTTTCCCGTAAAGAGATGGGACTTCCTATTAAGCCTTTAAAAGTTGAGTTTACCACCATTTTAAATGAATTTCAAAATGTAAGTGTTAACGTATTTCTGAATATTCTTTTATGTCAGATAAGGGATAACTCTCGAAAAATGTGTCAATTCAAATCATTTATAATTTCCCGATTTCGAGTTCACGTATCCAAGTTCTGGCAGCCCCTCTGCACAGATCGTCATCTAGCCGAGGGGCCTTTGCTAAGAAGAAGTTTTCACTCTGTCTCTCGTCTTCTTCAATTATTGTTGAACAGTCCAATGACTCTTAAACTTGTTAATACGAAAAGCTATGTCTTTGACTTTGGTCTTCCACACATTTCTTCATATCGAAGCATATCTACCACATATATTTTTCCATAACCCTCTCCATAGTTCTTTCAATGTCAAAAATATACACTGATTTTAAATTTAGATACATTAAAAATGTGCTTATAGTTATGTTATACATATTTGACGTCGTTTATCTTGTAATCCGTAACACTGAATTCTTTTGTAACTTTTTTATGTAAATTTAACAGTTAACGATCATTCTTTATGTTTCTTACAATAGGATAAAATGTATGGAAATAGTAATGAAGCGAACCTTTTATTAAAACAAATAATAAATTGAACAACTAGTATTTTTCGTCTAAAACGTATAGTCTCATACGAATAGTATAATAGTATTTTAATGTAATACTATTTTAAAAACTATAAGGCCTAATGAACAAGTAGGCCACAAAGGCTGTAACACGGACCATGATCGTATTGTCCTATCCCCAACATTTTCTTTTTTGTTTACATAGACTCTTTTTAAGTGAAACACGGGTTTAACTCGGTACAAACAAAGGAAGATCTTTCGGTGTATTTCTTAATTTACATAGCATTACAAAATTAAAATGAAAAACACTGGACTTAAATGAAAGTATTTGAGATATAATTATGATATAAACCTTTCCTAAAAGAATTTAAAAATAAATATAATAAATTATATTATACATGTATAATTTGCAAATAAAGCTATCAAAACATAATCTTTATAAATAAAAATAAATGTTATAATATTTATGTACATATGTATGATACAATTAATTTAAAATATTTAAATATATATTTAAGTTTATTGTAAAACAAAACCTTTAAATCGGCACTGCTATATTACGTTTTAACCAAACTTCAACATCCTCCTAGAAAATCCTTTGATAAAATACATAATACAAAGTAAACTTCACTTTATCTCTCTGCAAATAAAGATCATTGCCAAGCGAACGAAGCAGAAATCATTAGACCGCCTACAATATG
The DNA here is from genome assembly GCA_031353405.1 of Baronia brevicornis. Lineage (NCBI taxonomy): Eukaryota > Metazoa > Arthropoda > Insecta > Lepidoptera > Papilionidae > Baronia > Baronia brevicornis. The sequence goes on from JASFAT010004075.1 coordinate 81,151, forward strand.
GGTTCCAGACGGCACGCCCATTTAGGCCTACCCTCTCTTGAACAGATTTAATGACACGAAAATAGTTGATTTCCTTCTTAATGATTTTAATACCCAAACGAATCAATTAAAAACAATCAAAATGGGTGCAGAAGATAAAGATAAGTACGTGCAAATCTTTTATATTCCGAAAACAATCACATTTATTGTAAAACATTTCACGTTTGTGTATGATACAATCAAGTTTGAGTTGCCCCCAAATTCTAAAGCAAATACTATAATACATTAATTTTATTAGTACATATCTACATGTATATGCAGTAATTTAAAAATAAAAATTTAAAACAAAATATCCTTTTAAAAGATTTTTTTATTGTAATAAATAATAAATCGCATTATAAAATTTTGATCTTTGAACTTTAAAGTTTTTAAAAATATTAAACAATTTTAACACAGTAATATTAATATTAATAATTGGGATATATAGAAGGTACTTTTATTTTGATTCGATATAAAACTCCTTGCAATATTTAAGTGGCAATAGAGCGCAATTGGTATGGATTACGTTTACAATTTATGGTCCTAAGTTGGACTGAGTTATTGAACTATTTACATGAATCATATATTCCCACCTAAATCACACTATTAGTTTCATTAGAGTGGTGGATGAAAAAAGACATTGCTAGTCTTCTTTCCAATAAACTTTTCAGTTATTTTTATCAATGTTATTTCTAAAACACTATTAAATCGATTTAACTGTAATAAAAAAAATGAATCCACATGTAATGAAATTCATGAATATATTTTAACGAATACATTAAAACAACCTGAAACGCATCATTTAGTAATTATCTGAATTAGTGTTTCTCAACTCAAATAGTTTAACGCCGTCTAATGCTTGTAAATGAGACAGTCCATATATCACCACAAACGACGAAGGGGTGGACGAGACGGAGAAACAAAGCGCTTCGTCTTAGCACAATGATTCGGCTCACGCTCTTTCGCCTCATCCCTTCACTGTCTCCATGCCCCCCCCCCCACCGTTTCCCTTCAAACGCCTGTCTACGTCCGTGAACGGCGTCTAATGAGAAGCGTTCAGACTTAAAATTTGGTGCCAACTCGAACTCTAGAACTCTGAAGCGAAAGCAGGAACGTCGATCGAGCTTAAAACTGGAGCAGTAAAGTTCAATTCGGTGCATCGAGCAAATATGACCCCTATCTCTTGTACGATAAGGTATTTGGTGGAAGTAATAAGAAGGTTTGCCTACTCACTGAAGAGTCAAATGGCGGTATTGATAGAATTTTTGCGATTCCACTTTTAAAGGCGCTTTGATGTCGACAATAACCTGATTTCACAAGTGCGAAAGAAAATGAGAGATGAAAGTTTTCAATAAAACTGTTCGCTTGGCTATGAATTTTAATAAAAAATAATGAAGTAGAAATATTTTTCATATGAAAATACTATCCTTATTTCTTAAATTTTTATTCTTAAAACAGAATATGAAAATAGGGTGAATGAGGATGTAAAGATATAAATATTTAATTCCATTCAAATTTTTGTATTCATATACAAAAAGTCTACGAAAATGTTGCTACGAATCTCGTAGCAGACGTTTTAGTACTTTAAATTTTTCGTTCATAAAAATATAAACAGATATTTATTATTTAGATTTTTTTAGAATATATATTAAAATATATAATTATAAAATCAATACATTGCTCGGTGTGAATGTACCTACCTATATTTAACTTCCTTCGTGAAAATCAATTCCATGATATCTGATTCTAAAATCAGTTATTTCTTTTACTGATATCGGTCGATTGAAGTTTGTTGCAATTATATTTCCATTAGTCAATATGAAAAAGTCTAAACCGTCGGGTCATGCCATTCATTTCTTAAAATATTTACCACCATATAAACAGTATCGTTTTGGATATAAACGCGTTTTTTTTATCATTTAGTTTACTAATAATTTTGTTTGGACCGAATTTTTTTAGGATACTTTAAACATATTTGCTTACAGTTAGTGTCTTCTCATTAACGTATAAGATGCAATATTAAAAAGTATATTTGAAAAGCATTATTTTATATTGTAATCCACAGTAGATCACAACGTATAAAATAATCATATAGTTTACAAAATCATAACTTATCACGTGATCAAGGAAAACATCGGATAAAATCTTTCATCCCTATCATCTTCTTTTAGCTCCTCTACTCTTTGGAACCTTACTCGATATTTCCGAACAATCTTTAAAAAATAAGCCGACGCATTTTTCAAAGACGGCAATACTTAAACAAAGACTATTATGGTACAGATTTCTATGGGTGACATCCACTCCTTCCATTAAGGGCCACGCTTGATCGTTAGCGACCCTACACAAAAATAATACTGCATATCCAACAGCAAGATGTTTATATGGCAGTATAAACTTCTCCTGTAATATTCTTAATTTTGGATGCAAATCACGTACGCATTGGTTTAGAATTCCTGGCGGCTACCCTATATGTATAGGCTATACCATTAGCGTCTTCTGCGCCATTTGTAACTTCGGCGTGGGTGGACGCTGTAGTGCAGAGCGTTAAAATTAGTCTTTTCTAGAAAACGTATTATATATTTAGTATAAGCGTAGGTTTTATAAATTTACTATTTAATCAAATCCTGTATGCTATTATTTATAGAAAATCTATTTTTCAATAATTCATTAATAAAATTCTCTACCCTTAAAGTTTTCATCACAACAAGTTCTGAATTAAGCAGTTCTTATAATTACTATAATAATTTGTTACGTTAAAATCACAAAAAACAATTTATATATTATATGGAATTTAGAACATATTAACTATAGTAAATAATCATGATGGAAATAATTAATGAAATAATACATCATCATCATCAAGACATTACAGCCGCGGGTGGGCCTTAGCCTGGTTCAGTAATTTTTTCCATTCGGATCTTAGTATGGCTTTTTGTCTCCAACCCTTCACACCGATTGCCTTTAAAATTAGATGCCTTCGTTAGGCTGGGCTGGTAATATAGATAGATGAGTCTAGAGTACCCAAATGTGTACTCAACGGCAAACCAGATGGTCGTAGAAACCGCGGAAGACCTAAGCTTAGATGGCTAGATGGAGTCGAGGGCGACTTAGCCCTCTGTAGATTCTAGTGATTAATGAGAAGATGATAGTCTTTCTGAGGCTTAAATCCAGACGAGCACAATTATTTGCAATCTATTCATAATTGCATTATTTAACATAATTGTTTTATTAACGAAGTAAGGAAACGAGCAAGCAAGACAATATTATAAGTTATTACTGCCGCCCATCTACATCTACAATGATAAGGTTAGGATAAAGATGTGAATTATAGGGGGGAAAAGGAAAGTAAAAGTAGCTTAAACCTGTAAGACACTAAAATGGCACGATTTAACATCGTTATTGATTACTAACTCGACCAGGAATGTACCGGCTCGACCGAAAATGTACATGACTCGACCAATATTGTTTGTACTATAAACAATATTGGTCGAGTCATGTACATTTTCGGTCAAGCTGGTTACTTCTAGCGGTAAAGCCACGCTGTAGACGAATACTTTGTCAAGAATTTTTTTTATGGGATAGGAGGGCAAACGAGCAAGCGTGTCGCCTGATGGAAAGCAATCAACGCCGCCCATGGACAACCGCGACACCGCAGGAATCTTTTTTGGTATGTATGTTGGCTTGCAGGCTTGTTTTTCGAAGGTTCCAATGACGTAACGGTTCGGAAAGACCGCCGAGGGTAGCTGGTTCCACAAACTGGTGGTGCGTGGGAATAAGTTACGAGAGAAATGCACCATAGTAGATCGCCACTCATCCAGATGGTGGGGATGAAATTTTTCTTTACGGCGAGTTTATTCCAAACAAATCCTCGGAGCACTCCCCATGATAGAAGCGGCAAAAAATGCTGAGAGATGAGACATCTCTCCGCAGCGCTAGAGAATCAAGCCGATCGGTGAGATCTTGGTCATTGACGAATGGCATATTATTTGTCTGTAGCATGAAAGTGCCGGCTCGCCCAAATTTCAACGGACGAAAAGTGGTAGCTTAGCTACCCTACCTCGTCTGTTGAGCGGTTGAGTTCTGAAGACCCAACTCTCCTCCCCCCTCCCATAACGACACGTTCCTTAAAGGCTGGCAACGCTTCTGCACTGCTTGTGGCGCTACAGATGTATATGGACGGCGTTAGTTGTTTTCCATTAGGTGACACACCTACTCATTTGCCTCTCTATCCGATAAAAAAGGTCCAATCGTCCCTTACACGATTAACGTAGAGTCATGACGAAATTAAAATGAAATCGGCATACACACACGTGTACCTCGGACACGGCGTCGGGCCGATGGAATCTGCGATTTGCGCAGATTCCAAAATATATTTTACTTGCCCGCGGGCCTAGAATTCGACAAAGCTATTAAAGCCTATTGGTTATCGGCATTAAAATCTGCGAATCAAATGATCGCTACTATCATAATTGTTATTTTTACTAAACTTAATATTTATTTATAAAAAGCAGTAATTGAAATAAACCTAGACTACTAAACCTAAAGTTTTATATAATAAAACACTATTAAAAGTTAAATATCTACTTATGGACTCTGAAATATACGTAATACAACGCAAGTATGTAGTACGTACAATGTGTAGGTACGTACAATGGTACGAATCCTCTTTGCATAGCAAGTCCAACAAACGGAAGCGCGATATTAGCAACTCAAAGTTTACGTGTCAACAGCTCGGATTCACAAGCTGTCGCATCTACAAACGTAGGTAGGTGACTCAACGTGAAACTTTATGTATTGTCCCATCATATACTGCACAGCGCCATAGATATATAATAATATAAACAGAACATAGCATAAATGGAGTGATTTTTAGATAGATAGATCTAATACACTTTTTCTATTTTGCTGCTTATGTGCAAACAGTTTCTTGGCGGATTAGTTTAAAAAGCAAGAGAAATATATGATGTGTATGAGTTATATATACTCATAGTTAAATATTATACATTTCTTAAGTTAGATTAGATAGTTGATCCTTGCACAGTAATAGATACACAAAATATTGCTAATTACGAAACGTCCAAGTAAAACTTGAACAGGTAACAAACTTGTCCAAGTTTTATTTGGACAAGTAACAAAACGTGACTTGGCTTTCAGTTTCTTTTATGACGGTGATTTATATCGCTATGTACTTTACGTGTCTTTTTTTATTTTTTCTTTTCTTACTATATAACAGTATAATATTTTTTGGGGACGATTCATCTTAGTCAAACTATTGTAAAACGATTTTTTTATCTATAGTGCTAAGCGGCAAAAACATATAGAGCATATATTTATATATAATATAGGGCAGTATATATACAAGCACTAATTTAGGTTACGTATGTACGTATATATATGAAATATTATTTATTTATATGCCATGCCTGATGAACATACTACAGTTTTAAGACAGCAAGACATTAATTAGGTCATACATTATAGGAATTTGGATATAATGTATTATTTATCTATCTAATATCAGTTTATATGGATACCAATGTAATTAAAGGTATTAAAAATACAAACAAACATACGATAATACCAACAAAGGGTAGCGATAGCTACAATTTCAATCAAATTTATATAATTTTTTCTATATGTTTTTTGGAATAAATACGTCTTACCCTTAGTTATTATAGAACTTTACTAGAATTGAGAATTATAAAGACATAATTTGAATACATGGACATTGGCTATGTTCAAAAGGAACTGATAACTGCTTTCAATTTTTTTCTGATGTAATATATTAAATAACTATAACAATAATATATTTTTTACAGGAATTAGTGCTAACCTTAACAAAATTCTTTGACCTTAATACAACAATAGCTAAAAGCTCTGACACATTTTACTTTAAAGACGTAAACGGGGAAATACTTCACTCTTTTATTCCTTTACATCCCGGGAGAAGTAACAAAAGTTTTCATTGTATTCACATTGTAAGATTAATTTATTTTTAGGGATCAGTAGCTCTCAAAGATAAAGTAAAAAATAATAATAAGTAATTTAAAATTTCGATTTTTCATGTCCACGTGTCGTTAACTTCATACAATTCTTTTAGATTTTCTATAGAACTGAAGTAAGCAATAAAGAGACTGTAAGAGATATTATTTGGATTGATAACAACTTAAAACTATATCTATTTTAACACACAGAAGTATCAGCGGGCAATTACGCATTTGTTCATTATTTAGACTACCTTCGCAATATCTATTAGGGAGGATAGATGGGGCAAGTTCTCCTGTCGATGTGATAAACAGAACAAATAATTGACACACTACAGATTTCCATATAAGAAGCTATCCAAGCGACACGTGAGAGTAACGACTAGCGGCAAGTAATTTACTCCAAGCCAAAGGATGGAAGGATCCAGATAAGGACGGGCGCCAGCGTCTACTTGAGTAACAAAAATCAATCGGCGTTCCCCAATCCTCCTATCAAACGTGGGAATTACGGCAATACTTACATTTTTTTACACAGCTCATATTTGTCCCACTGCTGAGCACGGGCCTTCCCAATTCTGGAGGCACGAACATTAACCCACCACGTTTATCCAATGATTGACGGGGTTAACAGACTCGGAATAAATATATATAGGGCATACATATATTTATTCCAATGCGAGGATTGAACACGCGACCATTGCCACCTTAGGCGAGGAGTCCCACCACTGCGCCAAATGGTCATCCAACATATACGTATATGCAAAAGGCCAATGATCAGTATGGACTGTTACGTTATTAATTGAAATATCGGTTATTCTATATGATTAGTCCAAAAATGTGTAAGTTTAGATTGTAGTGAAATTTTAATTTACTTTTAGGAAAAAGGCGTAATTTTAGATTATTATATAAATCATTAATTACTCTTCGTCGTTATAATAATATATTCTATTCTTTACCTCTGTAGGGGTTGATACAAAGTAGGTAAAAAGGTCAATAGCTGCATGTATAAATAGGTGACTGGTTCTCGATTGAAGTCTATCACCACCAAGATGTATCACGATTGACCTATATTACATTCATAAGTGTAAACTAATATATTAAGCTATTTTCTTCTATTTGCAACAAATATGTCTGTTTAATTAGAATGATTGTTTAATTTTACGTTATGTATACTTTGATAGCTTTTATAATTATTTCTCTTACTTTATCGTATCATTCAATGACATAAAGTGTGTTTATTACTGGTATCTAGTACATATAAATTGTTTATTTCAAAGCTATATTGGTTTATGTTGCTCAGAATAACTTTTTCATCAATAAAGTGGAAAATGTGTTATTAAGGCATATAAAACTAAACTTTTCAATGCATAGAAAAAACATTAATACTTAATATTCACTTCCAAATAGAACTTATCTAGTTTTCTATCACTGACCAAGATAAAGAGTGTAGCTCAAGATATAGGGAGTGTATGCACGTCTGGTAACTTATTATAATTTTAGCGGGGCAATAAAAGGCTTACACTCTGTATATATCTGTGAAGAAGCATAGACAGTTAACCTCAGTAATGGTAGACAACAAGAGTCATCTTTCATAATTAATAATGTAAAATATGTACTTTTATAGATGCTCCTCTCTAAGCGCATGTTAAAACGTCCACAAGATGGCGAGTGATGCTTCAGGAGCGATAAAAAGCGTCGTTAACCTAACGGCTACGAGCCGTTCCTCTATATTAACATAAATACATTTTTAATGACTTAAACTCGGCTTGAAACAATGCATACGATCCATATAGCTCATATATCACATAAAACATACTATCAAATATCGTTAAGTTCAGTTATGGGAATATCGTATCATTGTATTAATTAGAATTCGTATTAATAAATATGTATAAAATACTTTTATATCACATTGTTAAACTGCTATAATGTATCGCTTACAAGACTTATTTCGAATATGTAGTTACGTTTATAATTAAGTGAAAATATGAATAGGTTAGTAATTTAAATTGTTGGTTAACATTTAATAGTCACATAGCGCATTAATGTTTCGAGGTAATGATGGATGGCATGGTGATACGATAAACCAAGTTACCAGGACAACTAGAGGGCCTACGAGATAGAGCCCTTAACGGGGTCGTCGAACGGCGTCGGCGTCCGGGCCGGGAGGGGCGACGGTTTCGGCGCGCGCTATCGATCGGATGGCATACCTTCCTGCGGCCGCAGCAGAGCATCCTCCGAGCGCGCGACTGTCCGCCCGGCGAAGATTTCAACCTGGCTAGTTTGCGCCACTGCATGGGGACAGGTTAGCGCGGCGCGTGGGGGAGCGGCCGCGGGGCCGGCTGGTCGCGCATCGCGGGCGCCGCCAGCCTGAGAACGCGGCCGGAGTACGCGAGCCTTCCTCGCGAAGTGCCCGCCGTCAGCCCGCGCATGCGCCCAGCACTACGCGACCCACCCTCTCCCATCCCATCCCCCATTCCTCGATTAATAATTCCGGCTACGCTGCCAGTGCGTATGTGGGTTAGTTTTTTGGCGATCGATGCGATTATTCGGTGCGAGCCGTTTCCGCGGTGCAACCGAGTTGCGAGACGACCCATTAATCGCGTTTGAACATCGATAAGGCATAGAGTACAATATAGTCGTAGGCCGCGACTCTACTCTTTCAGTGTAGCTCGTATCAATGATCATTTAACTTGACCGAACAGGTGGTCAGTATCGTTAATGTTAACTGTTTTTATATAGTACCGCATGGAATTTCCACGTTTAAATGAATTGCTGTTAAAGAAAAAACCATGAGATATTATTTAGTTCTATAGCACAATATTCTATCATATACTGTTATTTTGTGATTTAATACATTCACAACAAATCATTAAGAAGCTGTTAATAAATGCTATATGTTCTCAACAATACTAATATTTAAGCAATATACACAAAAAATAATGCCTTTTATCATGTGTGTAAATTTTAAATTTCATGTAAAAAAAATTCTTTATAACATTTTATATATTTTTGCAGAAGTCCCATCAATATCGGTTTAGATGTTTGAGATATTAAGCCGAAAATACATTCAACTAATATGATACACATTGACAATATTTTAAAACTGGATTATGAGCACGCAGAACATACTAACGAAATTACAGACCGATTGTCAATTTCATTTTACATTGTATATAGCTTTTAATATTTACACGCGATATTCATTTTAAACACAAAGAAAATAGCTAGAAAAAAATCTTTGATGAAAAATAGTACCTAATTATCAGTCCAAGATAATAAATGACTCAAAATTTTATAACATGTTCCAAATAAAAGAAAAACATCACGCAGTGCAGCTTCACTTTTTTAATGTAACGAGTTTGATAAGTGAAGTTTAATGTAGGGTAACGTTTAATTTGATCAGTCTGTATTTTCTTGTGAAAGTCCGGACAAAATTGGCTGTTTCCAAGCTCAGCTTAGCCTGACCGATAAACAGTTTATTTGAAAAACATTCACGTGTACAAAAATTACAGATTTGAATCTACCGCCAAAACTGGAAAAGTTTTTAAATGTAAAAGAATCAAAAGCCTTCCTTTGTGGAGTGGCTTGATGGAAGTTTTGTAGACCACACAAAGAGCCCGTCCAAACCTCATGTTTGCGGGTTTCGTAGACGTATTTTGAGACCTCTACGCTCTTACAACACTCTGAATTCAATTGCCTTTTTAACGTATCTATATTTTTATGTCATCAACTTTATAATTTGATCCTATTGTAATATAATTCAAATTATGATTACAAATAAATATATCATGAAATTGCAATAATCTTTTTTTATGGGATAGAAGGGCAAACGAACAAGCGTGTCGCCTCATGGAAAGCAATCAACGCCGCCCATAGACAACCGCGATACCGCAGGAGTAATCTGTGAATAATTTATTATTTAACTAAATATATTTGGTTTCGAAATTGTACTTATATTTCAAATATATGCATGGAGTACAAATATAAAAACTATTATTAAGTTTATATTGAAACCTAAAAAGGTTGACACATAATAAGTTAAAACGAGAATATTTAAATTCATCGTCATTAACCCACAGTAATCCACTGTTAGCCGTCTTCCAAAGTGCACCACATAACCCGATCTTTAGCTACTCGCCTTCAGTCTCTCTCTTCTTTGGCTTACACGTCTATTTCAGACGATTTAGGAAGCAATCTTTATGATATAATTAGTAATAACTTCATATTTGAATTAGTTCTTAATTTACGTATCATTAACCATAGGTGATCCTTGAAAATTAAATATAATCTCCTTCTTCTAAGAGTGCCTCTCCGACTAGCGAAGGTTGGCAGCCAATTCAGCACAATTTTCCTCTTCCTTCGCGAGATGCAGCAGTTCTGGAGCACTCGCTATCCCCCTCCACTCTCTGATATTACGAAGCCAAGATTTTTTTTTCGACCAACTTGTGATTTGCCCGTGACTTTTCCCATTAATTATAATAATAATTAATAAATTAAAAAACAATTCCGAATAATGTATTTTAAAAACTTGTCTATCTTCGCATTTATCTATAAAAATAAAAAATGATCAAATCTTTACATAGTTAAGTTTACATACAAATATCACATGCTTCATATAAAATAAAAAGGCAAACTCAAAGCATTACAATAACAATAAACGTAACTTCGCCTGAATTTCTTTTTTTTAGCAGCAGGAAAATCAGATTTTCCACCGAATTTCCAATAAAATTTTACGTCTTGAACGCCCTACCAGCAAAAGATAATCTTTTCACCTTCTTTAATTGCATTGTTCAGATACAGTACTACCTACGGCCAATTGATATTAATTTATAGTTATTGAATTTAAAAAACTTTGTAATAAATAGAGAAATGTATAATACCAAAGTTTTGATTAATGTTTATTATTACGTCGAAACCGTCTAAAGTTTATAAATTGCTTGATAATTAAATATTGCTTGTTAATTATACTGTAAATAAAATATACCGTTATAATAAAAAATAAAAATTTTAATCTACGAAGCTTATTGTTTGGATGGAAGGATGATTCAATTCAAAATAAAAAACAAAATTTGCGGTAAAACAAAATATAGCAGAGCAAATTTGATATCTCATAATATTTAATGAAATGAAAAACTTCATTCGTAAGTATAATTAAGTAGAATATAAGAGAGGTAAGCTTTTAGGTCTTCAGTGGCTTTTTTATTTTAGGTACAATGGGATTGTTCACGTTTAAGAAACAATGTCGTATACAACTTTTGAGTCAGTTTTTGAAAATAATACGTATTTTCCAACAAAAAGTATCATAATGAGATAACATTTTACTGTCTTTAAGCAAATACAAACGAAAAATAAAGTACAAACATAAAACCCTTATAAAAAGTACTTGGAATCCAACAAAACTTCTTATTCATAGAAATTCCAAGTAATTTGTATAGAATACTTAAAGTTACTTGACTTCGTAATTTGTTAGTCTTCATCTTAATTACTAATACAAAGAAGTCTTCTGAGTGTAATAACTTCCCCGAAAAAATTCAGTTAAGTCTCTATTATGTACTTAATATTTATTTCAAAGATTCTTCAGGAAAATATTTTTTAATTTATAAAACATACCGTTAAGTAAGATTTCTCCAGTGCATCACTACTGTCTTAATCTTTAACAAAGTGTCTTTAAAAAGTCTACTACTTGAAGTTTGTCACCACCAAAATAATACATTTTCTATGGGATAAGAAGGTAAACGAACAAGCGTGTCGCCTGATGAGACGAGAAAGCAACCAATGCTATTTTTGCTGCCACCTTCAAACTCAACATAGCCACGCCAGGTTCAAGCTTGAACACCTAGACATCTGTAAAACCAGAGAACCATGGCAGAAACGTTGCCGGCCTTTCAGAGGTGCAGACTGGTTTTTAGACGGTTCCAATGTAATAATAGTTCAAAAACACCACTGAAGGTCGCTGGTTCCACGGCTTGAAAAAAGTTACGACAAAAATGCATCATACTGAATTGCTACTCCAGACAGTAGTAATTTAAACTTTAATTATAAAATAACACAATTAAATTTGAAATATGGATGTACTTTATTACAAATTTCGTGCTTTATTTCAAAACTACAAGGATTTACATGGAAAATAAGCGAACCTCCATAAAGCCACTGGTCTCTTAATTTCGAAATGGCGTGGTGTCCCTCACCAGAATTGATTAGAGCAATTTAGTAAATTATTTCTACTTTCGTTTTTCCCTTTTGCGAGAACGTGACGTGTCAACTAAACTCCTTTGCAAAAAAAAACGGGCGGCTTAGTCATTTGCTTTTATATGCATAATATTAATATTTTTAGTATATCATTCGACTAGATAACTAGAAATTCCTTTTTTTTTATTGTTTTAGAAAGTTTTTTAACACTTAAATAGATTCGGTGTTTTAATGAATGTTAACAGAAATCTTTGTGAAAATGGACATTTTTATGGGTAAAGTGAAATTAAAGCTACGAGTATTTTTATGGTACTTTAATAAAGAAAGACATTAAAAAAAATAAAATTACGCCGTGTACGCGTTACGCCTGCCCAAAACTTAGCAGATACTCCACCATAAGGCTGATTTCTTCAAAACACAGGTTACGACAACCAGTGGAATGCTAATTCCACTGGTTGTCGTAACACTCGCCGACGTCGGTCCTCACCATGCGGAAAAATTCGAGCCTCATTGGTATCGAGTCCAGGTTCTTTGGACGGTTGAACGACTCACGTTTAACCACTGTGAGACGTAACATTGGCTACGCCCCTCTTCCAGTAGCGTTATAATTTTACTAGCTCTTATTGATTTTTCATCCCTTACAATAAACACAAATATATCTGTTTTAAGTCACAATAAGGCAGGATGATACGACAAACAAATTATTCTACTAAAAATAACAAAAGTTAGTTTTAGTTGTCTGATAACCTTCTAACAACAAATCTGCGAAAAGTAAGTAAAAAGTCACAAACTAAAAATGTGATAATTTGTTTTAAAAAAAAAAGAAAAGCTTCAAATTTGGAATTAACTTTTTTTCATACCCAGACTCCTTATTAAGTGCCAGTAACATAGTGTGGCTAATCAAACCGCCTTAGAACTATATTATTACCAATAATGTAGAAAAATGAAAACCGCCCGTTTTTTTTGCAAACCGCCCGTTTTTTCTTATACACTAAGAAAAATTTCTTAATCAATAAACCAAAGGAAAAATAGTGACATATTTTGTATCTGACCATCTGACATCCTTAGCCAAGGGTTCTTGATTCAAATTTGTTGGCTCTTGACTAAAATTTGTTTGGAAACAGAAATTATAGTTAACCGGTGCCTAGAACTAATTTTTATTCCAAAACAATGTGTTAAACACACGTTTAAGGCACTTAAATATTTCTCTTGTTTATTTCTCAACAGAAGTTGCAGTAGATAAGTATCCACTGCTACTATGTGTGCTATCATTTTACACCGTGGATGTACATACATAAGATATTGCTGTCCTGGATACATATTAAAACAAACACAATACTTAATGTATTCGTAATAGGCCAATCAAAACTCAATCTATTCAGAACGATTTATCTTGATAAGAAATGTAAATTCAGTTTTCATAGAATCATAACCTGAACATGAAAATCAATAGTAGAATTTCAAAAATTGTTGTAGAATTTACGAAAATAGTAAATATATACATTAACATTCATATACATATTTAAAAATATATATTTTCAAAAATATCTCTTTTGTATAAGAAAAAAGCCAAATCATAAACGAACAACCAAAATGTTGGATAGGTACGATAATCTGAAAGAACAAGGGGAAAGACAAAAAATGAAGATTTCAAATAAAATTTTAAAAATATCCAATTTTGTACTTCCAATGTTGTCAATAGATGACGTTCGTGACGGCTTTATCGTCTGACGTGTTATTCAAAAATGTAGTTTCTTTTATGCCGTTTTGAAACGTTTATTAGATTGTAAATTGTTTTTTTGTAAAAAAGAAAGATTTAAGTAGTAAAGTGAATTTCGATTCATTTTTATTATTACCAAGGATACCAGATCGGTCGACGGATCGTTCGAGGGATTGGTAAACGGATGAATCGACGAGTCGGTGGATGGATCAATATATATATATATATATATATATATATATATATATATATATATATATATATATATATATATATATATATATGTTATATATGTATACATATATATACACGCGTATATATATATATGGTAAGGGGGAGGGGAGGGGAGGGGGATGAAAGGCCTCTGGAATTCAACCACTCATCGAACGAAGCGCGATAGCTAAGCTACCGCTCAGACGCTGGTTTTGAGCGGGAGTGTGGTACTTCCCCAGGGGTGCCAGCCCATTGCCATTCTTGACAAAGTATGGGTGTGGTTCTTGTTTTTAGAGTCCTATTTAAGTTATCCTCAAGATGACTTTAACTGGACATAACTAGGCTTAATATGACATCGCCAAGGATGCTCATTGTTTCAAAGCATCAAAGAAAGCATTATTTTTTTATTACACACTATATCCATTTTTACCCTTTCGTTTTTTGCTTAATTTTAATAATTGTCATCAGTCATGGTAAGTATAATATTCTTTTAATACATTAATTTTAAAACTTAATTTTTTATTTATTTACAATAAAAAAAATAGCTTATACACACTATGTTTAAGAAGCAATTTCATTTTCTAAATATTTACAGTTAAACATAATAACAGATGTTTTAAAATTTATTAATGCGAATGACATCTTAAAAGATATTGACAAAACTATTCAATTTGAATTAAATTTCATTCAACTCTTTAATAAAGATGTGCCCAAGGATCCTGAAGCATAGATGGATGTAGATATGCTTCTATATTGGCTTTATTATCTCTTCCGTAACTGCTATTGCTATCACTCTGCAAAAGATAGAACTTTATTTATTTATTAGTTTATAATATTTTTTTTTTTACAATTAAACCAAATTTCAATGTATTAATTGACAAATCACTTTATAAATTTTAGGACAGTAATTGTATTCATATCATCTCCTATTTCGAAGGTAACAATAAAGGAAAGTAATTTATATACCAATATTAACTAGTATAGTACCTATATAAAGTTTTCAGATATAAAAATAATTCATCAAAATTTTTATTAATTTTTGGACCCAACATTTCAAGAGGAAAAGTACCACATGAATGGGCCAACTCGACTGTAAGATATCAGCTTTAAGTGGCAATATTTTTTACCATATTTCATGTGGTGAGTATCGGAGGCCTAATTGTTTTCTTTGTAATATACTTCTATTCCTTAATTATCTAGATATATTTTTCACAAAACACTGATTTAAATACCCCATAGCTGCTATTTCGCTGAGAATTATTGCCCCATCTATTATTATAACTGCGACGTTGTTGATAGTTCTGGTATCTTTTATTATTATGATAACTGCCTTGATGTTGGTTCTTCCCTTGCCAACGTTCTTGAACAGGCGTACTTTGATTTAAAGGAATAAAGTTGTCAGACATGACTATTATTGATTTATATATTATATTTTTAAAAATTGTAATATATTATACTGATTACAGTTTGCACAGTATACTTTTATTATAAAATATATTTCTATTCTATTGAATTCAATTTAATTCTTTGTTTAATAATTCTATTGAATTATTATTCTTACTGACTTTGACACCTACACTACGGTTGCCAGATGGTAATTATTAAATTATTTATTACCCAAAGTTCTAAATGTTGTGTAATATAATAAAAAAAATATGTACATTATTTACAAACATATTATTTTAAAACTTTTCATTTTGTTAGTTTTATTTTAGACAAAACCAACACCATAGCCAATATACTTTCAAGTATATAATGATTTTAGATTCTAAATCACGAAAGTGGGCTTTTTGAAGGTTTTGTGACGTTATTCATTAGAGTTAAAATATTCGGCCCTAGTAAATAAAAAGGCATTCAATTATAATATAAGTTATAATATAAGTAACGTTGAAAAATCTGTCATTCTTAATTTATTACTTTAACTAAATACTTGTTGAAGGAAAATATATTTTTTTATTTTTATAAAATAAAACTATAATTTTGTTTATATAGTTTTTCAATAGACTAAAATTTAGGGTACAAGGCAATTATGTCATTTCCAAATTCTGGTCAGCTTCCATGAGCCTGTTTTTTATTCTTTCGAAAGTGTTACATCCACTTTCGAAAGAATAAAAAACAGTAATCACGCAAGATATAGCGACAATTTGCGCAGGGTAACTAGCAGAATCTGAATGCGTGAAGTCAAAGATTGTTCAGCAAAAAGTATTGCAGGCTGATGATGATGATAATTTTTTTCATTTATTACAAATAATTTGTTTTTTAAGTTAAAATAATTAACTCCTATCACACTAGTATAATTGAAAAAATATAATTGTACTAAGAAATATGTATGTTGCATAAATACAACACACTTAATCGCTATAAGATTGGTAACAAAGAAGAAAAGTTAAAACTCAATGGTATAAATATGAAATATTAACTGGCAGTCCTATTCTTAAGTAGAGTTCAGTTGATTTTTTTAGATCTGGTGTTTATTGTTTTTGGACGAAAGCGAAGTCGATTTAGTATGTTTATGTGATGTTTTTGTGGAATGTTTTAGCGAATTTAGTCTAATCCTTATAAAAATGTGGATTGCATCAAAAACTCCTAAACTAGGAGTTGGTGAGTCTGACGTTTGTATATAATTGGAATTAGTGTATCCTCGTCACAATTTGAACGGAAATGTAAAAAAAAACATGACATGAATTTCAAATAAAATTCATTTATAAAAAATATATACATATAAATATTCGACAAACTCATACCTTGCACACTTTGCCCTTTTGTACATCCATAAATCTATAAAATATGTCTCTATAAGTTATTCAACTTGATATTTATTTAAATATCAAGCTACATTATTTAGTTTTTATTATCTGTTATAATGCTGAATAACTTAAAAGGATGCTTTTATAAAATTTAATGACTGATAGAATATTTTTTATGTAATTTTGTAAAATCTCATGATTTGTTTATCATAATTGGTTATTAAAGTAAAATCATGAGATTATTATTAAAATTGTTTAGGCACATTATAATTTAGTGCTAGAGAGTAACTTAAGTAATTATGAACATAAACATAACTAAAGAAATATAAGTTGTCTTTATTGCCCTTTGTTCATTTATGTCTATGGGTGTAAAAATAATGTGTTTGTATGCATTAAAGAAAATAATTTTACTTTAGTTTAAATGTAATGAGTTAAAGTTTAATTATTAGCAATTACTTTCATTCATTTATGTCATTAAATCACTCTTCACTACTAACCTGTTCTTCTATGAGATAGCTATAGTAAGATTGGCATTCATATTACTCAGTTCCAAGCATTTAGAATATGTTAACACATTTAAACAGGAATACCAATGTGAATAGCAATGTTTGGTAAAAAGATAAACTTTTTAAAGTTCATAGGTCATCATTCTTGGGAAAGATGTTGGATAATTGGATGGGGATAAGATATGAGTGTGGGGCGATGAGGGAAGGGAAAAAGCATTTGGCCACTGACTCATTGCTTACTGAGTGGTGCAGTAGCAAAGCTTAAACTTGTGTTTTTATAAGATTATGCATGCTAGTTTATTCCCTATATGAGACTGTCCATTTATGTTGAGAAAAAAAATTATAAGTTTTGAAGTTTTCATTTATAATAAGTTGGTATGATATCTACTTAAAATATATATTATTTTCACAATGTAATAATAAGCTGAACTAATGTTTCAGTCGATTTTTAATATAATAACATTAATCCTTTTTAGAGTATTTGTATAAATCATTAGAGAATTCACAGTTATAAGTACAATCTAAAATACAATTTGTAACTTTTGCACTTTTGTTTTCAATAAATTATTTTTATAATTCAAGTTTTTATTAGATTACTTTGAATGGTTAACGAGAACTAATAATACCAAAAATATTGCTGATTTTATTTAAATTCTTTATTTAGATAATAGTGGTATATAAAATTGGCCTTTACTTGTTTTAGCTGTTTACAACTGGAAAGGTGATGTTCGCTCTGGATTACCTTTGGAAATTGGAGAAACTGTCCAAATACTTGAAGAAAATGGAGGTAAACTGTTATTTTAATATTACAATAGAAACTTTTGTATTAGCCTTTTTTTTCATAGTTAACTTGTAGCTGTTCATTGGTAGTCATAGACCTACCTAATATTGGGAGGATTTGGTGAGTAACCCTAGGAAACAGATTGGTGATTGTAAAACTATTGATGACCAGGATCTCACCAATTGCCTTTATTCTTTAGCGCTGCAGAGAAATATCTCATCTTTCATCATTTTTTACCTCTTTTATATGAATAGTTCCTGCCGCCAAATTCAATTATAAATATGATTCAAAGTCAGTTCTCGAAAACAGTGCAACATTGTACTGGGATTGAACCATTATCACAGATGGGCATATTGTTGCCAATAAGCCTTATATTGTGATATTGAATCAAACTACACGCTAGGCAATGATAGTTGATATTAGTGTTCCACATGACGAGAATCTCATCAAAGTGGAAAAAGATAAATAAAATACATAGACATCGCACTTTTGATTTCCACCATGTAGCATGTTAATTCAACTGTCATAGTACCCATGGTGGTCTCTGTGAATGGATTTATCGGTAAAAATTTGGACACCTATTGGTCCAAGTAAGTTTAGGTAAGTGGGTTAAATTCAAAATGCAGCCATATTGTGAACGGCTAGGATCGTGAAAAGTTTCCCTTCCTTGGATGCATAATCCTTCGAGGGCTTGCTTTTTTCCGCCACGAAGGATTATTAACCCTAGTAGTAATATTATCTTTATACAGATTTTTTATACATTAATAAAATTGTTTTTAAGAGAGTAAAAAAAATAATTGTATGGCCGATTGGCTCAGTGGCGGGGCCCTCCGCCCGAGTCAATGGTCGCGGTACTCCTCCTCTGGTACTACCTCGGGTACTATGGTGCCTTACCTCAGCATGCAGGTCTCTGCTGGGGCTGACCTTCATCCTCCCTTGCGGCTCGTGGAATTCACTAAGACGAATTTAATATACCTAATTTGTTGAAAATGACGGTGACGTGGTTCGCCACCCTTCACGTCCTGATTCTCACGAGGGCGAAAAGCGACTAATGGAGAGCAGTTTCGCTGCGATGAATGAATGGTAGCGGATGGAGCTCTGTGGTCTCTGGCAACCCCTGCGGGGGATAGGCGTGAATATATAAAAAATTAATATCAACTGCCTGCGGGTCCACTTCTGGGTGTAGGCCTCCCCAAACACGAGCCAACTAACCTGATCTTCGGTGTACAGCACTGTGTGATGCAGTTTCACCTATTCCAATGGTTTTTGATTCTCTGACAACTTGTCTTTTCAGTTGGCTTATTAGAAGTGCTATGCTGGTGACTTTAGTTCTCTTGTAGACTCCTCCATTTAGAATCAAATTCAACAGAGAAACTATGAACCTAACCCTTTACATATAGTTCGCTGAGCTTTCTTACAAATACAAAGTAAACGTTTTAATTACAATGATATGTTATCACATGTCATTGAAACATGTGAATCATGTTTTCTTCCCGTTTTTATGTTTTCAGGCTGGTACAGAGGTTTTAGTACGAAAAATAGATCGGCATGGGGAATATTTCCCGCTTGCGTGGTGTCTATACGACCTTGCACTGTAAAAGGAACAGGGATTTCGGCTATTGTGGAGATAAAAGATGACCCTCTTGTTCGAGAAATTGCGTGTGTCCTGAGAGATTGGGCTCGGTTATGGAAAAAGCTTTATGTGGTAAGTATTAAAGAATAATAGAATTATGTAATGCTAGGCAACTATGTATTTTAAAAAGAAGATATTGCAGACCATTATATCTAAAGAAAAAAATCTGTACTTTATTTCGTGGACTAGAACAGCGGTTCTCAACCTCCGTGTCGCGACACGGTCGTCAAGCCCCTGTCAAGTGCGTTGCGAGATTTATAAATACGATATTTGGATCTGTTTTTCACTTTGTGTTTCTATGTTATATTACGCAATAAATAAGTTTAATAGATTTAGGATGTATAATTTAATTAATTTACCTACCTATCTTTACTTCAATAACTTTGTATGTTGGTATGTAAGGGTGTCGCAGATTTGTGATGAGTATGTTAGTGTATCGCTGAGTAAAAAAGGTTGAAAACCGCTGGACTCGAAGAACTATGATTATTTACATAAGCACTCTATATGAGCGCAATAAATCTGATTTTGCATTTAATTATACGCACATTTTATTGATATACAAAGATAGCAGACAGTCTAGAGAATATTTTCGAAGCAGTGTAAAATTTGTTATTCGAACGTAATGAAAAGATATCCTTTCAATGTTCGAATGTCAAAACGATACCACCCTGCAGATATTTTTTCTCATTATTATGAAAAGGGGCCTTTCTTTGAAATTACACTTTACAGAATAGGATTTCTGACTAGTAACTTCGTCTAGTTAACTTAAGAGCTCAGTGTCGAAGATCTACTGTGTGCCAGCATTTACCTGAGTAATAGAAACTATCTGAAATGCCAAGCGATTACGGATTGCGGCAACACCTCTTAATTGTAAAGGAGGTTAATGTCCCCCAGTATATTTACGCCTGTATTGTTGACAATGTGCATATATCACGAGTAAATCTGCCTGATGGTATAATAACTTACCATCAGACCGGTTGCTCGTTTGCCTGCATTATATACAAAAAGTTGTTTCCGATGGTAGAACATGGTAATTATATAATATACATATTTTATAATTAGATGTTAAACTAGTCTATTTATTATTATGTGAAAAAAATTTTTAAGCACATTACACGGAGGAGTATGGGATTTAGCATAAATAAAGTTTAAATTAAGTGCAGAAAGTTAAAATTTATGTATAATGTATATATTTATCTATGTTTGTCGTGTTTTCATATTTGAAAATTGAATAAATTAAGTTCGAACTTCGACCACTGGCCTGTTAATAGTATGACTTAGTATTTCATTAAATTGCTCTAAAAAGACGTCAATAATTTTCCGTTATGTACCGATGTGTTATGTTATATGTCCACTTAACAGTATCAATGATCGCTCAATGAGATTGAACCGAAGCGACGTCACCCAGGACGGTCAAAGTATTCCCACCGGAAGTACTCCGACGTGCGGGACATAATGATATTAGCGTTATTGCGTAATTGTACGCACAAACGCAGATGCGCTTCCTGCCATTTCTCAGATACTTATCCAAGGCCCTATTTCATGTGGAGAGACATTGTTACTGAGAGATAAGAGGACATCATATACAAATATCCAAATAAATTACTTATTTAACTTTTTTAAGGATGGATGGCGCAGCGGAACTCTACCCAGGGATTAAAATCATTAGTTTTTTCTCTATATGAAAATGCAATATGCATTTCCTATAAGTATATTGCATTTTCATATAGAGAAGTCTATAATATATATATATATATATATATATATATATATATATATATATATATATATATATATATATATATATATATATATATATATTTAATAGTTAAGTCTAACGGAAAAGTTGTTTGATGTGGTAGTTATTATTATAATTCTGTTATTAATTATCATTATCATCAATATAGCTGTAATGTCTGTGACACCATCTTATCTACCAGAGAAGCTCCGATACAAAAAAACTATTATTTATTAGTAACATTTGTGAAAAAACACTTTCACAAACACAAAACTTACCTTTTAAACAGAGACTTAATAGGCTACGCAATTAATAGGATAAAGTTTTAAGGAAACTACTGTTAGAACGAAGTCGAAGAACCAACTTTAAGTTCAGATGGCTCTGTGCGTGAGGTTGTTTGCATTAAATAGGCCATTGGTTGGAAGAGTACGTGAGAAAAGTCAGTTAATACCAACTTAAACATTTTACAAAATAATAAATGCGCATGTAAAAATTGTATTTATTCATTACGTACATTTATTTATGTATTATATACATGTAAATGGCTTAAATTTTGATGTTTAGTGCAGATTGCAAGTGTTAGAAGTAGCAATGTTTGTTTGAGATAAGTATGTATGGTAATAATGAGTCATCCTTTTGTCTGTAATCTTTAAACTATTCTGAATCATTCATCTTAATTTTCAAATACTAATGTTTCTCTAAATAGGTAAGACCATTACTCAAATAATTTTATCTATTTAGAGTAATAATTTAGTAAAATTTTACATTTTAAAAGCTTCTTCAACGTTCTTATTTACTTTTCTACGCTGGCTCAACGATCCAAAGTGTATTTTGGCCTCCAATACAAGAAAACGCCTTGTGTCACGGTATTGTGCGGTCTATCGCCACCTTATTCTTTTTTATTGTATAGGTAGGCAAACGAGCAGGCGTGGCATCTGATGGAAAGCAATCAACGTCGCCCATAGACATCTGCAGTGCCATAGGTAGTGCGAAAGCATTGTTAACCTTTAAGGAAAGAGTCATTATGGATGGGAGGGGGAAAATGTTGGGCCTCCGGAACTCAGCCGCTCACCATACGAAGTGCGGTAGCTAAGCTACCACTCAGACTCCGGTTTTCTGTGGCAGTGTGGTACTTCCCCGGGCGAACCGGCCCATTCATGCTGCAGACAAATATTATGCCATTCTTGACAAAGTATTCGTCTGCAGCGTGGCTGTATCACTATCAAAAAACCTAAAGCTCAGTCAAATTGGTGATCACCTCATCGCTCTGACAATATCTGGAGCCATATAGTTGACCGGACGAACAATACTTAATACACTAAATATCACACAAATAAATTTGCCAAAAAAAATTACGATCAAGCATTATGGTCACATTATTCAAAAAACTGACAACCGTTGGAGTAGATGGGTGTATAGTAGCTAGAGTGGATAACCTATAACAAGAATAAAAAAGCCTATAACAATTTGTTGACCCTAGAAGACTGATGATAATCTTAAAACAAGGAAAATGTACATTTGTATTTATGATACTGCTCAGGTAGCCTCCCTAACTACCTACGGGATGGAAAGACGATGTCATCTGACACATAAGACATGATTGGATGTCGATGGCTCACGACCTATAGGATTGGAAGAGATTGGGAGAAGCTTACGTCCAAAAATGGACAAATGGTTATAGATTTATTTATGACACTGAACGTCATAAAAAAATTACAGGAACGTGAGACGTACAGATTCAGCGCGGTTGCAAAAGTAATGAGGGAACTTCTGAGCGGTCGGCGCGCTCTTCTGGCAGGCACCCTGACTCAGGACCAGACACGAGCGCTCCGGCTGAAGCTCGTCGCCAAGCTTGATTGGGGAAATAGGTAAGTACTATTTTTAAAATACACCCTTTTATATTTCTCGCTGATAAAAAAAAAGGAAGAGAATCATAATTGTATTACTTGATGTTTTCCGGAACTGAGGCGAATAGTGGAAGAACCGTGGTAGCATAAATGGGCCAGTTCAGTTAAGTTACCAGCATTTTGGTGTTACTTCATTTAGTACAGTGAATACTGGGATCCGAAGGTGCAATTCTTCCTTTCTTTTCTCCTCTCTTATTATTTATTTACGCAACGCATCTCCTGTGCCCTTAGTATTGCAGACGTCTCTGGACGGCGTCGGTTGCTTACCATCAGTTGAGACGCTTGCTAGTTTGCCTATTTATTGTATACAGGGGTTAATAATTAAAATTCAATAATAAGAGGATCGTAATCGTATTACTTTGTGTTTTCCGGAAATGAAGCGAAGTAAAGAAATAGTGGAAGAACCGTGGTAGCATAAATGAACTGGCTTTGTTAAGTGGGTAGCTTCTTAGTGTTGCTACGTACATACGTACGTGTAGTACTGTGAATGCTGGGATCCTAAGGTGCAATTCTTTCTTTCTTTCTAACTGTGCCCTTAGTATTGCAGACGACTCTGGATGACATTTGTTGCTTACTATCAGTTCAGACACTTGCTCGTTTGCTTATTGCATACAATCAAAATGCGGCAGTCCACTGCTGGACATAGGCCTCCCCCATGCAGCGCCACTTAGCCCGATCTTCGGCTTTCGGTTTGCTTATTTATTTCATACAAGAAGACAAAAAATGTTTAATTAGTTAAAATGTTATTTACCTAAATAAAGCTGTTCTTTGGCCAATTTTTGACTATTGAATAAGATCTTTGCTGTTTCGCTGCATCAGATGAGCAAAAGACACGAACGTTCACTTTTTTCTCATCAGCCTTTCTACATGCCTCCTTTACTTTTTGTCTGTTTTCCCATTAACGTTAACCTTTCGTTAAAGTAGTCATCTGAAGTACACGTAGTGTTCGAGGTTTTTGTTTTTTTACGAGATAGGGAGGCAAACAATCAAGTGTTTTACCTGATGTAAATCAATTAACGCCGCCCATAGACATCTACAACACTAGAGGCATCACAATTGCGTTGCCGGTGTTTAAGACAGGAGTATAGGTTTGTTCTTCTAGATATAAGTAGGCTTGTCTATCAGTGGCATCTGCTTTGTGAGTCAGTGTTAAGAATTTTATGAAGTAGGAAGCTTATGAGTTCGGATGCTACTAAATTCTGAGAATCCTAAGATCCTTGTAGAGGTATAGAGATGATTACTATATGTATAGTATTGAAAACATATAAACAGTTAACATACAACTATGATGGTCTCCAAGATACAGGCAACCGCCTCGTTTCTGGTCCACCGGCGAAACGATAATGTAATATATATTTCAGTTATAAAATAAAATTGTATTTTATATATTTCTAGGAAGTACATTTAGTTCTACAAGAACTGGATTAACATTAAGTGTTTATTAAAGTATATAATTAACATATCGTTTCTATTTTTAGCTGTTGTGGGGTATAATAACACTTCTTCATTTATTTTTAATGCTTTAATTCTAGATCGATACAACCAAATTACATAGAAAATAATTGTCACAAGGGCAGTCTTCCTAAAAGTATTATTCTGTTGAATACAACAATATGATTTATTCTAGGAATGCTAATCGTAAATACAATTGTTTTTCTTATTTTATCTAATATCAATTTTGCAAGTCATGATTTTGATTATTCTACGTATTCTATAATACCCTAGCATACATATTAAGCTTATATCAATGTGGAAGAAGTTAGAGATTCAAAAACATCATAATAGCATAAGGCATATACTTTTCGTACGGCTACAATGACTGAAAATCTATCCTACATTAAAAAATAATATTTTTTTAATATAAAAGTTGTCTTTTATATTTTACCTGATACAAGAAATGCAAATGCAAGTCTGGTTGTAAATTTTTACTACTCATAAGTAAACTCTTCAATGGCACAACGTTTAGAGTAAATTACATGAGTATAATTATGTCCTATACAAATAACGCTTCATTTGCACCAGTGTTCTAACTTAAATACATGCATTTGTTGTAAAAGGTAGGCTCATGTTAGTAAAAGTTATACAAAATATATATTGTACTTACAAACCTACCTTTACTTACATCGTCTTACTATAATAATTGAACTTAGTGTTTCCAAAAACGCACAATGAAAATATAAAAGTCCGTTCTAAAAAATCTAATGATACATTCTGTATATCTTATAATCTAAGTATTCTATGTTAAACTGTCTTTTATAAATTTGATAGCACATTGATTTCGAAATAATTTTGAGCGATTGACTGACATTTCTCTCGTATACAATTGAATATTTGCTACTATATATTTTATTTTAATTGCATACATATGATTATAAACACTGAAGAATTTTCTAAAAAAAAATTACCCTGTATAGGTAACATCACAGCGTCCTATTGGTTAGACATTTATTAAATTTAATATATTTTTTTAGTATTACCAAATTCACACCTATTTTTCTATTTAAAATTCCCACTAACTATTTTTTTAATTTTTATTTATAAAAAATTACGATTATTTTCATTTTTTTAAAATCATCTTCACACACAAACATACCAGTCAATTTCGCATATCGTTTGATTGAGACCATTTTTAAAGCTCTGGCTTGTCATAAGGCAAACTGTGGCTGATACCTCTACAAAGTATATCGTGCAAATAAAAATAAAGGAATGTCTTGATTATTATTACGTATGGAATTGTCTTAATAACGTCATTTAATTAAACATTAAGTTTGTAAAAAATAAGGTTATTAGAATAACTTCATCAGGAATACATTCTAAAATAAGGAACAAAAATGGCCATGTCTCCAATACACGTTTTAAGATATTGCGCGCTGTATTAATCATTTAAAAAATTTCGATTTCATAATTTCTCAAAAAATGTAAATGAGACATATATGTTTGTATACTAATAATCGAAGTTTTACTATTACACCAAACTTACGTTTCTGTTTCCTTTGAATATTTTTCGATGTCGGGATATATGGGTGCCATTTCGAGAGTGGAGGGGGCAGAGGGTGCGTTGGAACCGAGATGCAGTCTTCGTGATAACTCGTCCAATACTTCGCCAAACATCCGTAGAGACATGTTTTGTCCAAGCAGATGCAACAGTAGGAAATCACCCACCTGTAAAACCGATTTTGACAGTTACAGCAGAGGACATTTAAAAAAATATATGGTAAAAAATCAACAACCTTATTAGCTGACAATTTTATTTGATAAGCAACATATTTGTAAAACAGTACTATCCATAACATATATAGTTTTCATAAATCATCAGTTTCCGTCAGTCCATTAATGGACATAGGCCTCCCCAAGGTTCGCCAACTTAGCCCGATCTTCAGCTACACGCATACAGTTTCTCTGTATGAGTTAAAGGATAGTAGGTTGATTTAGTGAAGTTTACCGTCGAATTTAATCATAGAATCAAAGTCAAAATCAGTATATTATTTCAGTTTTGATACAAATTCAATCCGTTAATAAACTTGAACTGTAAGTAATACTTATTTTCGAAATTAAATCTTACCTGAGTCTTCCTCACAAGAGCTTCAACACCATTAGGAGTGCCAAACCGGAATCGTCTCTTCAGGATGGTCTCACGGGTACTCGGTAGAAGAATAACGGCGGTCGAGTACACTATTGCCAAACCGGAGACCACGGACAGGATTATAAACCTATAACCATGGAGTATTTTAAAATATTACGCATTTTTATATATTTAATACAAAAAGCGTAAATGATTAATATTCCACATTCGGAAACAAGGTTCATTTTATTGACTGTATCAGAAAAATATATGTTTGGCCATACCACATGTATTCTTTTAAGCATAGTTGTTAATCTAATTTTTTTTTGTATTGCGGAGGTGCTTCAAATTCGGTTCTTGAGAAATAAAAATTAAAATATTTTTCAGTAACATAATTTTTAGTATTCAAGCTAGGAAATTTACCAACTGAATCAATAAAAAACAATAAATAAGTATTAAGCAAGTGACTTAGTCACTAACCTGTCATATATGAAAGACATGCATATAAATGTCGTATTAAACCCTGTACACGAAATGGCACTAAATTCGCAGATAAGCATAAACGTGTGTACTCACCAAAACCATAAGAAGATGAATATCTTCTCGTTGAGAATATTCAAGGCAAGAACGCAGAGGGCGTCGTGTTTCTGGATTGTTCCGGAAGCACCAAATTTGTGGAAGGTGCATTTTGTAAGTCTTGGGAATACTTCGATCTGTAAAACAACACAAAAGGATAAAAGTCATCGTTAAATTATTAAGAATATAATGAAAAATAATAAGAATATATTGTTGAGAACCAGATTTAAATATACTTAAAATTGGGTAATTAAGAAAGTGTGTGCATTTCATTGTTAATAGTAATGATAAATTAATAATAATTATTACTTTTATCAATGCTACTCTTCCCACTACTATTATTACTGTGAGAGCTTCAATCTTTGAATGTCGCTCAAATATGTTTCATTTAAACTTCTTATGAACTAAAGTTTAAATATATAAAACGTTCAGGATCATTATCCAAAAAAAAATTGAAATATATGTGATTTCGCGCGGACAACACCCAGTTTTAGAATGCAAATGAAACATAAATTCCACATTTATGTTATTGCAGTTTTTTTTTTGTTTAACTTTGTTGGATAAGGCACTCTCAGGAAAAGGTTTTTTTTTACTTGCACTTACCATTGGATCGGTACGTTGCTCTTGATTCATGTTTGAAAACTTGACAACATCTGTGCCGTAAGTCAAGAATGCCCCACCAAGGAATGTGTCCAGGAAAAAGATGTTGCCGACCTGAAATTTCGATTTAAATATTAGTACTACTATCGTTAATAGTTTATATATATGGGTATCTTTACAACGTTTGAACATATACTTACAACGTTGACAAAATTGAGAACTTCGCAGAAGAAGTAGCCAAAGGAATAGGTGTTGTGCATGTGCAGCGTGTCGTAAAGATACTGGACCAGTCTTATCTGCGATACATATTCAAAATGAGACGTTAAATAATATTTAATATTGACAATAAACTATAATTGGTGTTTCTTCAATAAAATACGTTTTAACCCCCTGCCCTACACAATATCTGCCAATTGCGCGAACTATAGTAAAAAAGTTTTTATGACATATATATTTCAGTACAAGGAATTGTGATATAATAAACAATGTTTAGGTACAAATAGTAAGTTTAAGACGTATATATAAATAGTAATTTTAATTCTTTACCACGAGAGACTCTTGGTTTTCGCTTATGGCACAAATTCTTTACCACTTCTCGTGGTTATAGGCCAAAGGGTTAAATGTGTTTAAAGAGGCAATAGCTTGCAAGCAAGGATTGCGCTTCCGATCTGAGATCATGGGTTGATTTTAGGACAAGTACCATTAATATTTGAAAGGTTAACAACAATTCTAGTAGTATCAAAATATTGCTGGTCTTCTTTTTAAAACAATGTTATAATTGCATATGTATTATACAATATGTATGATAATGTTATTTTAGTTTTAAATGATACAATAAAAAACAAACATTTTTTTATAACGTGCTAAAAGAAATTGTTTGGCATATCCAAACAATTTATTGGTTATATATGACTTTAAGGTAGTTAAACTGGTACAGTTTAATTTTGTATTTATGTAAGTATATTAAGAACCAATAATGTAATTATTTTATCGATTACTGCCCGTTAAAAGGGAACAGTCAGCAAGTAATGGTCCTTATGCAACGACAATCATCAGGTCAATTATGAACTATATCAAGTTTTATTAGTACGGTACCTTATCTCAATTGTACCAATTGGTCAAATGGGACGCTGTATATGGAGTTATTCTGTACACAGATGTGATATCTATAGCGGGGCAAATATAATAGCATGCATTGTTTACCTGACGCTTGCTCTTATCGTCGGCTATGCACGCCGATGTGCCGCGCATTCCTTCCGATATCATGCGAACCTTGCCCTCCTCCCAGTTCTTCCAGATCCAATGAGGTATGTAGAACAGCATGCCCTGGAATGTTATACACGTAATTAGATTGCGTTTCTCGGTTTTATATCATTGCATTAAATCAAGTTCAAGTTTACATTATAAGTATTTATGTTTTAGCCTTAAGTAATATTGGATGAATGCTGCGGATTTTGTTTTTTTTTTTAGTTGAATTATTAAGCTATTATTTTTTAATTGATTGCTATAGTTATTTCCTTCATCATCAAATTAGCTGTAACATGCGACATTGACCTCCCTCAAAATTGATGGGTATTACTCCTCACGTTTGGAAATTAAGGAGACGGAATGCAGATTGTAGATTCGATTTTATTATTCAAGAAGACGCTGTTTACATCTATTCAGGATATTTGTTGAGTAATGGAGTTGCTCTATTCTATGCCGGGAACCAGACAGAAAATGTTCTTTAGGTCAACGTTAATAGATTTAGACAATCTCAATCCATTGAGGATGTTAATCTTAACTAATATGTAAAAACGCCAATGTTTACTTTGCATGTGGTTATTGTTGGAGTACCAATGCTGTACAGGAACAGAGGGAGGAGGGGGGAGGGCTGCGGGCGTTCGGGGTGCGACCGCTAATCATCCTAATCCGCGTTAAACCGAACCGAACATTAATATCGCGGATC
Organism: Baronia brevicornis; assembly: GCA_031353405.1. Taxonomy (NCBI): domain Eukaryota; kingdom Metazoa; phylum Arthropoda; class Insecta; order Lepidoptera; family Papilionidae; genus Baronia; species Baronia brevicornis. The sequence continues at coordinate 111,276 of JASFAT010004075.1, forward strand.
GCTACTATCCTTGTTCTTCGTTTCATAGTTTAAATGTTGTAGAATATATGAATCAGTCATACAGTTTGCTGAATTACAATATCACCACAGCGTTGATTTCTGTTATTATTGAGATAACGCGATACAGTTATCTCAATAATAACAGAAATCAACGCTGTTATGTGTTTCAAAAGTTGTGTTCCTTGACATGAGGACACTGACTTACATATATCTTATAAAAACCAGAGCCAGGGTGAACCGCTGCGACATGAGAATATGATTTAAAATTTTTATATTTTGGTGAATAGCCTTACCTGGAAAAACAACATGAACGGCACCCATTGGTAGTAAGCGTGGATACGTTTTTCCTCTTCGTAGTCATTGCCCAATCCGGGATGAGCTATGCCCTTATTGCTGGAGTAGGGCAGAGTAAACGTGTATGTGATCCAGCAGTAAGTATTCAAGATATGCGCTGATATCGCACCGTCGTTGATACACGAGATCGGGTCGCCTGGCGAACAAAAGAAGTACTGTTAGATGAATGTATCTCCATCCATACAACACAAAGAAAATTGAATTATCTATGATAAATCATCATTAATGCAGCCGTAACAGTCTACTGCTGGACATTGGCATGCCTTAAAAATGGGTGGTGTTACCGTAATCCTTGCCTTGTTACCGTAATAATGATGACCCTCAGATATGAGGGAGCGAGAGAGAGAGAGAGAGACCGTAATCCTTACGTTTGGCAGTTGGAGTAGGATTTGCAGATTCATTTTTATTAATCAAGAAGACCCGTTATATATGTATGTATACTTGCATGCCTATATTGTTGCAGATATTTATGAGCGGAGTTGATTGCTTTCCATCGGGCGACATGCTCGCGTCATTTGCCTTCGTATCCCATAAAAACATTTACATATGTAGAATACAAACAATTTCATAACGTGCAGTCCTCAGACAGCTTGTTTATAATAAAATGTTATTTGTTATGAATTATGTGTAATGTGAAGTCAAGTATAAATTCAAAGTTTAACTGAATATTTACGTATGACAATTGGTTTAAATATATTTTGATAACACCAATGTTTTGAACGTTAATATTATTATGAAATAACAAATTATAGACACAAAACAACATGGCCTCGTTTCTTTGTATTCTCTGTTTTTTAACAGCTCATATATGTCGTATACACTTATCCATGGCAGATTGGTAGAATACCTAGATTCGGAACAAATAATCCCAGTGAGGAATTAAACCCGCGACCATTGACGCCGAATGCGGCAAGTTTCGCCACTGAGCCAAACATATGACTACGATGAGCCCTAGTTGTTTCATTTAATGAAGGAAAATGTTTGTATTTGGGCTGCGTTGTAGACTCAAAATTAACTGTTTCAGGATTTTATTCTCTTATCTTACGTTATTGGAGATTTTATGCCGACCGAAAGTACGACTTCTTTAGTCATATATTATTATTTAAGCTTTCCAGTTATTTAAAACATGTAAATTAATTGGCTCTAAAGGACGACCTAATTGGCTCAATCGAAGCCATCGCTTTCGGATAAAGGTGGTGGCTACGATTTCCGCATCGGGATGAATAATTTGATTTGCCAACGCTTCCATGACCACTGCGGTGTCGCGGTTGTCTATGGGCGGCATTGATTGCTTTCCATCAGCCGGCATGCTTGCTCGTTTGCCCTCCTATCCTATATAAAAAAGAATATATGTATGGCCTGCAGGTATTTATTCGGAATCTGGGTACTTCACTAAGGCTTGATGGATTCAACGTCTACTCCTCAATAGACGGGGGGTGTATCGTATCTAGTAGGGAACATATATTCATTGGAGAAAAAAAATACATTTAAGTACATGATATTCGTGCAGCATGGCTGATTGATCCATATAAATAAGCAAATAAAAATATGTGGTGCGCTTTTATAACCTGTGAATGGGAACACAATGTTCAATGCCAGCCAAGCGCATACTTCGCTTATTATACTATGTAGAACCACTTATAGACCACGTTGCATTAGAGCACATGGCGGACGACGACAATGTTGAATACGGCGCTAACTGCAGCTGCCCCCTGTCTGCCGTAATTGTAATGGCCGTGACTTGAATCACCTTGTCCGCTCTGAGGGACCTTTTAAATAATATGCCATTATAGTTATTTATAAGTAACCTGCTTGTGTCGTTTTAAATTCTAAACCGATTTTTGCTTATAAATGCACAAGGTGTATATTCAAAAATAAGAGAAACATTGATATCAGCGACGCTAAAACTTCATGTAAAATTTGAGTCCAAGTATATTCAATAGTTTTCAACATTAAACAAAACGATCAAACAAAGAAATATAGAGACTTATAGGAATACAATTAAATAAATCTGTTCTGACTTAGACAAAAAAACAAACGTTTTATTTATACTTCTAAACTATTGCCGCTTATTATTCTTTTACTAATTAATGTGAGTGGGAAGCGATAAAATTAGTTTGTTTTTTTTAATGGTATTAATCATAATAGCATAAAAGTGCATTAATTAACTTTAATTAACCTATAATTATAGGAATGTCTTAATGAAAATATTTATGATGCAACATAACGCCAAGAAAACCTTGAACTTTAAACAACATTTTTAAAATCGTATTTTTTAAATTAAGACTCGTTATGTTAAATTAAAATTGTTAAAGTCTTTCTCTAAGGTAGGTACATAGATAGGGTCTATATTGTAAAAACAGTTCACGACCAATAGGTAGTTAGAAGCGATTTAAGATTGTAGGGACTACTCCATGCTAACTACAAGTAAATTTTTCTTAATAGAGACAGACATGATGATTTAATAAATAAAATAAAACTTTAATAAACGGTGATAGTTCATTTAATACGTTAAATTTTCCTTAAGTTGACGAGTTGGTTCCAAGAAGGTGCGTAATTCACCTTATATTTGCTAATATAAATATTTGCTATATTTGTCCTCATATTTTGCAATCACCCAGAAAAACGTATGAGTAAGGGGTAACGTTTCATGTAATAATGTTGTTATATTGCCTTGGTCACGTATGCTTTGTACAGTTCAATTTGGGTTAAAGTGTGTAATTTGTGGTCACTCCCTGCAGGTTGGGTGACATTGAACTACGGATTTATTTCAAATCATTGCGTTGTCCGATCATGTTGTACAAAACATCATTGATAACCAATTTGTATTCTATTATTAACTTCTTCTAGAATTGGATTGTGATAAGCTATTGAAAATAATAATATGTCAAACAAAGTATAGGATGTTGATGATATAAAATAATGGATTGTGTAATTTTTTTATGGGGCAGGAAGGCAAACGAGCAAACGTGTCGCCTGATCGAAACAGAAACGCCGCATATATCTACAATATCAGAAGAATCGCAAATGCCTGGCAACGCATTTGCGATCCTTTGAGAAATGTGTAGACTTGTTATCTTGAAGGTTCAAGGTACAGTTCAAGTAGCTTCATCCAGATGGTGTAAGGATGAAAGATTCGTTATATTTTTTTAAACTTTGATGACATATTTGACAGTCGCTTTAGCGTTAACATTATAAAATATTTGATCACTCACAAAATGGGCTGCTGCAATGTAAAAAAAAACTTGTATGTGAACTGCACGGGGCTATACGTAAGACTTTTATTTCAAAATATAATGTACTATAAATCATTTACGTAATTACGTTATCTGGTTATTCGGAACAGTAAGTAGCCTTCGTGTATATAAGTTTAGATAATTATAACGCTATTTAGCTCAAGTTCTGCATGAAAAACAAAAAAAATACACGTATACTGTACACTACTTCTTGTTTTTCCTGATTATTATTGCTTATATGAATCTGATTATTCGGTACAAAGGCTATGAGTATGCATGGCTGAAATAAACCGACATATGTCTGATTGAATCAATCTGTTGTCTTAACACATTGAAGACGGTATGCGCTGAAAAGTGTCTAGTCTCAGTACCCGCACATTTTTTATTATTATAACTACAACTATCATTTTTTTCATGTCTTTATCTTGTCTTTACTGGCAATTGCACAATATTGCATCAGATTCCAAAAAATGTGAATTTCCGTCATCCATCGCCAACGGTTGAAAAATAAAAGACGGGAATTCCCGTCTCCCGTCTTCAACGTTTTAATATTTTTCCCAATAGCCAAAAAATAGTAATAATAATACAAAACTACTCAATAAGTTTCTGCGGCTCTCTGATCAACTTGTGAAACAAATGAAGATGCCAAGTATCCTATCAAGTCACACGTTCGCTAATTGCTGTATAACGAGCAATTGGCATAGTTAGAGCATTTATCATCGAATTAGTCTGGCCGCGTGTCCAACTCAACACGATCGCTGGTTTTAAGCAATCGCGGCAAAAAATACCGCGAACGATTATTGCTTACTTCGTGTAATCGCAGCGCGCTACAAAGATCAAATTGCCGAATGACGAAATTTATTTTCATTAATAATATGTATAGGTTAACTAAAACGATTGTCAGAGGTGGAAAATAGATTTATTTTCCTAACTTAAATTGAGTGTACGCAGCATTGAGCGTACTCTCTAAGGTCATGGGTTCTTTTCTTGGACGATTGATGTGAATCTTTTTGATAATACAAGCATTATAAGCTTAAAGATTACCGCGAATTCTATTATGTCAAAAACATTGCCAGTCATGTATAAAGATACCTTAAAAATTATAATTTTAATTCTTTACGGTTGAAGCGGCAGTAATCTAACTGGTTAAGGTTACTCTTTGGATGAAATACGTGAACTATTTTCGATGACTATAACTTTTGACTTGGCTTTTAAAAATTCTATTAAGGTTGAGCGTACGGTTCGAATTATTTTTTTCTTAATTTTAATAATTACTGAATATACTTACATTGGATAACTCTACGATAGCTTTTTCTTAACTCATTACATATTATAGATTTAGAATTCATGATAGATCCTAGAGAAGTATCACTTGCGTAGGTCGAGTCGTCAAATGGAACTTTGAGAATTCAAAGAATGGTTAATGGAATCAGGCGTTACTTTTCGGAAATCCATTACTATGTGGACAATCAGATTTTACTTAGCTAATTCAAAGAATTTTAACTTCTCAAAATGATTTTTTTATCAATTGGTAAAATAAATGGCAGTAAATTCAAAGTTGCTTACTTTAGTAAAAAAAAACTAGAATTTACGCCTCAATTTTCACATAATAACTCATTATAGTAAGACATTTTTATAGCCATACCGCTATTATTTATAGGGTCGTTCCACTTTATACGATTTCGAAGGAGAAATGCAAATTCTATTTAAGTATTCACCTGCATAATGTTAGGCTTGTTATTGTGACGCCGTGGCGACAAACGTCTGCGCTTGGCATGGTGTTTCTCGTCCCGTTAGTAGGCCATAAGTTAAACAATTGATGACATGCGTGATAAGGTTTAACGATCGTTGATACTTGTTATTGGTTGCACTGGCACACTAGTTTACCTGCGACCGCTTGTACTGGGTCATGGTTAACTTCAGCCCGCTGCAGCTGCTATTATTGCATGCATTCATAAAATTGATGGAGTCACGCGGTAATATTACGGATTATTTTCCTTTTTGTTTTAAAACTGAAAATAAGGAGTTACAGGAGTGAAGCTGCTACAGATGTATTAATGCTTAGAAATTTTATGCCACTACCATAATTTTTTATCTCAATTCGTTTTTAAAGTTAAATTATAAAATTGTTTATTGAAAACTAAATTCACGTTATAATTCGGGAACCATTTAGAATGCTACGTGAAGAAAATGACATGGTATGGCTTACTAAATAATGTTCAGGATATTTACATATATACATATCGTCCCGCCTGTTTCCCGTAGGGGTAGGCAGATACCATATCTTCATCTGCTACGCTCTCGGCATACTTTCAATCAATATAATTTAAAATCAATACAATATCGTCTTATCTTCCAAATTGTAAGCATCAAGTGGTACAAATTGTTCCATTATTGTTAATGTTTTAGTCTGTAAATTATTTTACATATACAGCGTTATCGTTTCTGTTGTCCCAATAAATGATAGAGTTAATTAACATTTGCATTAACGATATGGTAACCTTGATTTTGCAACAAAACCACATCTGATCATATATAATTTCGTAGTGCTTTTAGTACTAAGATTAATCAACGAAAATGTCTTTTATTTTGGTCAATACTTATAGGATCAGCTAGTGAGTTAACTTCTTGTTTATATATATATATATATATATATATATATATATATATATATATATATATATATATTACACTTACATTAAAATTAAATATTGTAATAAAGGACAGCTTCTTCCAGCGGTGATTCCGAACCGATACGACATTGGAACCTTCAAAAAACAAGCCTACACATTTATTAAAGACCGAAAACGCTTCTGCAATGCCTATGGCTCTGCAGATGTCTCGTTTGCCTTCCTATCCTATAAAAAATGTAATTTAGTTTTAAGAATTATTGGATGAAATAGAACGTAAAATATCAATAAAAAATACATTAACGCATTTTAAATATTAAATAGCCTTATATTTACGATGTAAGGAGTTCTAGTGTGGCGCTATGAGTGTGATTAAAATGATATATACACTTTTTATGAAGTTACGACAAATACCGTATTAGTTAGTTTATCATTACTAGCTAATGTTCTAATGAAAAGTTTTCGTGTCAAATTACAGTTGAAACTCAAATTACTTGAACACAACTATGATTGGTATAAAAAAGTGTGTTAATTAGTAAAAAAAACGTAATAGTTAAATTATAGAAATAACAGTTTATCTAGATATAGTTCATTTTTAATATGGAATTGGACTAGACAACTTTGTATAACGCGATATTATTAGTAGGTAGTTAATATTTGCAATGGGTCGATAAATGCACGAGACATTTTAATGTTCTCACAACAGCCTCCGTAGCAACGCGTTTTGTTATCGCACGCAGTAGCAATGGTGTTTTGATTGCTTGCACCTGGGGATCAAATGTTCCCAGGCGTGCACTCCGGGCCATCACGAATCGCGACGTTGCTATCGGAGTTTACAACACGCTGACCAATTGCTTTGTACAGTGTGTAATATACGGATTCTTTGTAAATATAGTAATGTACAGACATGTTAAGCTATACATAAACATGGTTACAGATAATTGTTTGTAAAATATAATCTGCATATGATACATTCAATTAATAGTTCAAATAAACTGAAATATTTTATGTCTTATGTACAAAACTCCAGTCCACTGTTAATAGCCAGAAAAGACACGATATAATCGGGTACATCTTAACATTGTACAATTTTAAATTATTATATACACAATACAAATTTTGTATAAATCAGCCGAAGTTATAAGTAGTCGGATTATAAGTAATTCGATATTTGAAAATAAGATTCCTAGAAATTTAATCTCGAGTCTTTGAATGAATAATAAAAAAAGGAATTTTGCACGTTTCTTCTTGAATGACTCAGCTGAATTCATGGACAGGTAACTAAGCAACTCATTTTTAACTAGGTTTGTAACGTACTAAGTTAAATTTTATTATTCAACATACATTAATCACATATACACAGTCAATTCTGGTAATAATAAGTATTGTATGTGTTTACCGATTATATAAGGTATCACACAGCCATATTTTATTTACATTTATCATGTAACTTCCGCGAAACTAGTCTTTGTGTTTTATTATGGTATAGATTTAATTATATTCTTGGGAAAATCAAAATAATATATTTATTATATTTGAATTTGAAATTTTATTTAACTTCACGCCCTACCAGTCTCTGGAATAAGCCACCTTCAGCGGTATTTCCGAACTGATACGTCATTAAAATCTTCAAAAAGCAAACCTACATGTTTCTCAAAGTTCATGCTCGGTGTTGATTGCTGTCCCACTCCATTTCAAATATAGATATTTCCAAATGCAATGTGTAGAACTATGTCATAACAAATTGAAATTTATCGAAAGCATTTGTAAATGGACGGTAATATGAACTCACGCGTATTTGATTATCTTGCAAAGTGACTGCCAGATTGATTGTAAGCATCATTCTTGGGAATAATAATGAAGTAACCGACTTGATTAGTCACACGTAATGCTACGTTTCAGACATTCGAATTTTATTTCATTTCACCAGCTTGTCACCTTTAAGGCTTTTCAATTTTCGCGTCAGAATTCCAATCTTTTAGCAAAAACCATCGTGTACGTTATCTTTGTATCCTCGCAAAAGAACGGACTCAAATTCGTAAACAGAAAAATATATTTTACGTTGTATGAGCTTTATAAAAATACGGTTATTTTAATGCAATGTTTCATTATTAATGATCCGTTTAACTATCCAAGCGAACTATTGGCACAAAAACTATTCAATTTATTTCTTGCTTGATTTCCATTTTTTGGTAAAATCTATTTGGATTTAAAAAAATATCGAAAAAGAGATTTTGAACATAAAATAATCAGTTTATTGTCCATACCGTTACTACCTACGCGTTGCTTGAGTCTCAGTTTATTTCAATCAGACGTTATATTATCGTTTTTATTTTTATTAAATATAAAACATTTCTTTTTTTATTGTAATTATATATATTGTGGACGTAATTTTTCATTTTTAAATTCAAGTATATAATTATTAAAATGAGTGCCGTGTTTTTTCATATACCTGTCAAAAAGTAATTGGATTAAAATTTTATAATATCCATTTAAAGATTTTAAAATCCAAATTTATTCAATCCAAATTTTAAAATGAGGCACTGCATCTCAATATTTATGACTGAGATAGCATTTTAAACGTTCATGAACAAACTTATTAAGCGGCGTGATTAAGAAACGGTCCACTGTTTATGTTAGTAGCTTCTCCAAATGAGGGGCACGCGATAACGTGAATATAAACACGGTTTGTCTTTAAGTTTTGTTGCCTCTTGTGTATGCACCCTTAGATAACGTGCTCTTGCGTTACATTATTAAATAGATTGTTGCAAGTGAATATTATTTCAACTGCCAATAAAAAAATGCATGAAAAGTTTATTATATAGATGTTTTAACCGTAATTCTTAAAACCACTCATTTGAACTATTGAGTATTCAGGAATTGTCCTCATCATAAATACGGTGATTTATCATCATATAACAATCCACTATTGGATACTTTGGCCGCTCTCAAAATTGAGGGATTTTGCTGTAATTCGCAAACTTGGCGGAAGGATTGGGGATCACAGGTTTGTTGTAATTCTCAGGTAGACGATGTTAATCCCAAAGTTGCCTCTTACAATACCCATGAACAAAAATCAGTCCGATTTATATATAATCTTATATATCTGTAGTAAATGTAACTTAATAAAAATACACAATTCTTTCGGGTAGCTTCGAACAAATAATACTTTATTGCTATAATAATACCATTATTTGAGGCTCTTTAATCAAACTTGAACAAGTTCTAATTTTACTAAAATATGCCAAACGCATACCACACGAAGTGTGTTTCTTTTATGCATACATTGTCAGCCCTTTGTCTAAATGCCTCGAGTAAAGTACAAATACATGTTGCTTTGCTCATAGCAGTCTTATGCATCAAGTTCAATGGCCCGATTAGCGTCAACGGTGTTTACCTTATCGCGTGCGTCCAAAATTCGGAGCTGTTTGTAAAATCAATTTAAAATGACGTCTCAATTTCGGTACTGTTACGTACACTGTCCCGTACTGAACAATGAACTATGTGACTCATAACACTTACGGTGTTACGAGATCACACTACAGACGGACAGTTATTTACCTGAATCTATGGGTTATTTGGTCTCTAGTTTCTAGGTCAATAGTTTTTAGGTTATGATGAGCTAACGGTGATTTTTACTTCGAATTGCCAAAAATGTTTTAATTGACTTTCACTTTGTGCTAATAAGTCTGATGAAGTACTTTCACAGAATAAATTAGATGAAACGTAATACATAAATGTATTGACGTGTGTAAGCTACCCAAATTAAAGGAACTACAATAATTAATATATATTTTAGATTTTTGGTAGATAGACAAAAACGAAGATTTTTGTTCCAATTGTTTCAAATTAATGTTTCAGTTCTATAAGGAATAGTGTTTTTCTTTGTTAAGAGCAAATTAAAATTCAATAGTTTAAAAAGAAACTTACCGATAAGATTATTCGCCGTAACAAGAAGGCAGGCCAAGAACAGTATCGCAGATGTGATGCGATAGTGCATTCTAAACACCATATTATCAATTACAGCTTTGTCTATCAGGTAGCGAACTTTCACGAAGCCCGCGACTGCGGACGCCATTCCCAGCAAAGCCATCTTGATTTAAATGTCTGTTTCGTCCTGAAATCAATAGAAATAAAATTTATCGAATACAAACATGATTAAGTTATAAAATATATTAACGAATAAGCTAACTATAAAGTATTTCGCCTAGAGCATCATTGTGACATGTGCCATGCGGTGCACATACTAAATTAGAACAAACAGTGAAAATTTATTACAATGTTAAATCCGTCCGTGTATGAATGTCTCTCCTAGTGTAGACGGTGCCCCGAATTTTTATATCTATATTTGCTCTCGTCACCGCATACTGATAAAGGTCTGGCTTTTAACGTTTGCCTGTTTAAATATAGTTGGACGTTAGAAAAGCAATCTTTGCATTATTTAGAGACATTGACTATACTTCTTAATCATTGACTTGTACATATATTTTAATGATTTAGCTACTTCACACCCACACTCACGTATAATCAGTCGCGTTTTTTGATACTTCAAATTCCTAATTCACAGTTCAACCGATGACACTTGTTGCCTGAGAATTATTACTATTCTATTTTTATTGCATCCATTTATTATTTTAAAATGTCACCGGTGGTAAGGATGAAATTACGCGTATAGGATTGAATGAATACGGTTCCTAGGAGGTAATTCATCATAAATAGATTCAACCTTGACGACTTCTTGATCCCGTTCCTACGTAGCGCTTGTTCTATTATTGAGGTCACATGTTTGGAAAAATATACTATTTGTTTATTTGAATATTATTACTTCATATTCACGGCTTATGTTAAATTGTGTGATGTGGTTAAATTATGTGATCTATTTTAACATGCGAATATACTGTCATACTGTAGGGGTGTTAGATTTTTTCTTTATTTTGTCGTCGACGTGAGTAGACAGTACTTTGTTAGGTTCTTGCCTTGAACAGATATTTTGTTTGGTTTCTTAAGTCGATTAACCTTCTAAACAAACAGGTTTCTATTATTTAGCTAATACAATCTCGTAATCGTGGTAGGATCGGCTCGACCGCGGCGAAGGCAAATGGTGCGCCGGCGCAGGGCATGTAGCGGGTCGTCGACCGGGCGATGCTCGTCCGCCTCCTGCGTTTTCAACCTCCCCCTCGCCCCCTGCGCTGCCTTACCTCCCCCGACTCTGCTACTCTTGCATCGTGTGGCAGAGCGAATTTTACGCGGAAACCAGTTTGCGTAACGACAATCTCGGCGATTCCGCGCGTCGATGTCTTGACGAATCATGCTTTAAGAAGCCTAGACTTTGTGATAGCCACAATCAATGCACATTTTACTTTAACATTAAGATATATGATCACATTTCTCTAGTTCCTTTTATGTAATATTTAATTTTATAGACATTAATATATTTTTAAAATGTCGTTTCAACATAGCAATACCCAATAATTATCAGACTTCTTTTACTGATTTGCCGTCTTGTTACTATGTCGTTAAACTTCTCCGACGACGAGTGTTTAATGTAAAGTACTGTTTGCTAGCTGATAATAAGGTGGACTGGAAAGGACGTGACTCGACGGATACATTCCTTCTTTTATGACACGTACATACGAAGGGTGGCTTACATGCCTGACCGCGTTGCGAACAACAGAGTGTGCTCCATTGTTAGTTACTGATTTGGTATATTATAAATATATATAATTATTTCAAAAAACTTTAACTGGTTCATCTTCAGAATCTTCAATACAGCGTTAGTACTCCACTGCTAGACATTGGCCTACTCCAAAAATAAGGAATATTACCATTACTCGTACGCTTTGTAGATTGGCAAACGCAGATTGTTTTACGACACCCATGAGAAGGAATGAAGTGGTTTCACTCTGTGCCAGTAATCACATATCAAATAGCGCATAGCATGCTGTTCTTCTTATCATACTATTTTATTATTTGGATCATCAATAACTCAGTATTAATTTAAATTGCAGATGCTTTGTGTGTAGGAAAATGTGTAATTCATAAATCACGAATAAAGATTATTATAGGTTTTTTGTTTGGGTGTGTTTTGATTGCGTGAAGTACCTATTAGTTAGTATATTGTGGGGATCATTTACGTTAATTTTCGTCTGTATAATCTTTATCAATTTAGCTATTTCCAAGACAAGCAGAATATGACAATAGACATTGTTTGGATGTCAAAGTTGAGATGAATCAAGGCGGTCTACATACAATAACACGTGATTGTGCTCGCCAGTAGTTATTTTATTGAAGTCTGTGGGCACGCGACGGCTCCCTGAATGAACACTAATTGCGGGAGACGAGTCCGGCGGTCGTATGAGCACGGAACGTGATACAGGCCTCACATAATACTGGCAACCAGTTCGTGGGAATAGAATCTTCAGCGGCACCACTTCACTATCGATATGTCGAGATGTCAGGTGTATTTTATTCTGAATTCTCTTGTTGTTCATGAGAATAAAAAAGTTATAGATAAGAAAAAATGTAAGGTATGTCGTTTCGCATCTTTAAAATACTGATTTCTAATGTTTTTATATATAGCGGTTTTGATATTATTAATAATATCTTTGTTAATGATGCTTTTGCTATGAACATTATATCCGATGGTAGAATCAAACTCACTACCTTAGATAAGAAGGTTAATAGTTGCTGCTTTATTTGTTTAAAAACTTATAAAATATTTATAGTAAGCATATTTTTTTAAAAGCGCTTCTTTAGTGCTTATGCAATCAATTTTACGCATGCAGTGAATTATTTCGGTATTATATAATTTGAAATCTTTTTAATCTAAGATTTAGTCTTCAAAATTTATGAACGACAAAGTGTGTTAGAAAAGCCCGTCTTATACTAGCGATCAGTTCTTTAGTTATTATTAGGTAATCCGTTGTAAGATAGAAGTGAATGGTGAATCGGCGGCTGTCGTAAATGTGTGGCTGGTTAATACGCGACGTCGGCACGCGGTCGAAACAAGCGGTGACGTCTGCATGTGATCGTTCTAATAGGATGTCATTATACAGTTATAGCTGTAGTGGGTTTTTATTTCTACTGGGGGCTTGGCTTTGACTTCCTTGTTGGTTTTCACTCGGGGTTGACATCTAGCGTTTCTTGATTTTTACGTTATTGAAAATACTTCAAATTTTCATCGATTTTGTCAAAATTTCAACTTTCATAAACTAAACGTAGCAATATTTAATAGTGATAGGAGTAATGCGTGAATATTTCGAGTCAAACGGGGAAGTCCCATGCCTCACAGAATATCGGCGTCAAGCAGGCAACGTATTTGAGCAACGATAATAGTTTGTGCAAATTCAATTTTTTTATTTTTCTACATATGTTATCATTGTCAAATGTCAGTCCGTTAACAGACAAAGCTTATACCACCATTTCGTAATGAGGTTCCTCGGGATGGACCAGAAACGATTTAAAAGAAACTCCGCTACAATATTGGAAAAGGAATTTTCATTTAGTTTTGTCAGATTTGTAACTTTTTTAAAACACACGAGGTATTAGGTGATTTGTGGTGATTTATGCGCGTTTCTTGGAATTCATCCTCCTATATGTACATGTGTATATGTGCAGGCCTGATTTATGTGAGGGTGTGTTCGCAGATAACGATTGTATTGGTCATCATGAATGTACTGTGTGTCATCGGAGCAATATCGTTAATACGGAAACTGAGCTAGTATCTATGTTGCGGTTACTTTTGCTTCAGACTAGCTTATATTTCATATAGTCCAGAGTTATATGTATTATATAAGTAATCTGTGCAATATTGTCACGCAGTACTTTAATTGATCGCTATGATAATAAATTTCAGTATATATAAAGCTTATATACAGGCTATATAAAGCTTATATACAGGCTATATAAAGCTTATATACAGGCTATATAAAGCTTATATACATGTATGTATTTTAATTTTCAGGCTTTGTTCAAAAAATTTACCAGTGAATAGATTACCCAGATGTAAAATCTAGTTCTCTCTATCAAATTGTAGAAGGAAAACCTATTGGTGTCGGTGTGTTAAAATTTATAAAGAATACCCACGCAAATTTCCTCACTACAAATAATAGATACATATGTGTAATATTTCGATCTATCTATACGTGGTGCTGAATATGTATCGGTTTGTCATAATGATGATAGCCCTTTAATGCGGGTATTAAGATACACGTGCGAAAATCATTATTTTTGAGGTTATTAAAATTTAATCATGTTATGTGAATCGTCTTTTAGCGTAAACTGTTTCTGTTTGGATTAGTTAAAACTATTCATGTCATATGTTTATTTTTTTCATAAGCCGTATATATCCTATTAGTGTGTACGGGTCATTTCTGGAGGAAAGAACGCTTAACCAAGTCTGAATAATAACATAAAAAATTTAAAATAAATATTTATATGTATTTATCCTGATGCGAGAATCGAACTTGCAACCATCGATTCCGAAAGCGGTTGCTACTGAGGCAGGCAGGTTAAGTCAGGCATACTAATTATATTTAAATGTAATACACAACATACGCTAACATTGTTGTTGACGAGAGTTAATAACCCAATAATGCGTATTATGTTTATTTCCTTATACAGTAAAAACTATTATATGCTATAATAAGGTCGAACGTCTCGTTAAACATCTGTTACAAATGTGTTGAATCGCTTTTACTTCCGGAAGGTCAAAGTTGCAGATGTGCCTGTAAAGATTCGTACACAAGTGCCGCATTGGAATAATTGTACGGTCTAATTGACATGGCGTGCGTCGCATAGACAATGAGCAATGTTTTATCGACTTTCGAACTTGCTTATTGTATATACTACGGCGTTATGGAACTGCGTGAAACAGCGGTTTTTTTTTTCATTAATTATTAGTCAAGTTTTTGTTTTATAATGGAAATTCAATCAGTTTAACTTAGTATGGGAGCAAATTTAGGAAAGAATGTCTCTTTCTCTCTCTCCGTATCATCCTTTATTCATTTTATTTATATAATGTGTATGTAAAGAATTTTTTATTGTTGAATAGTTATAAATGACTTTCAAGTATTCAACATTTTTGTTTAGTTTATTAAACACATTCTAGTTTCAATTGATATTTGAACCCCGATACTGTAGATTTAAATAACGTACTTGTATCACATTCTATTGTTGGCCAATTAATTTAATAATTGTATATTACTCAAAATTTTTTTTTGACATCTTGAAGAACTTTGATGTAACAGAAATTTAAAAATATTTGAACGAATAACCTCTATTATTAACCTACCATAACATTTGTAAAATGTAATGTTATAAACTATTTGGCAAGTTGTTGGGCGTATAAATTATTTGTATGAACCAATTATAGATATAAATAAACTTAAAATACGAGGGATTATATATTTGAGATTTATTAAGCAGCACTTAAAATTTCCGCTCGGCTTTTAACTTGACGTATTTGAAGATCATTAAAATAATAACACTACCCATAAATAGGTTAGAACTCATCGATATATTTCAATTCTAAAAATATCCTAGTCGTACTGGTATTTAGTATCTGCTATGCAGGTGGCGCGCACACTGCGTGACTGGAATCCAACTAGTGTGACCTGTTAAAAATCCCTTGTCGTCCATTCAAATCGAGACTCCCGCACATTACTGTGGGAAACCTCCGTTTTCTTGATCACGCTGTGGATTTTTGCATACTTAACATTTACAAGTTGTAGTTTTAACTCGTTTGTCATTATAATATTTGGAAGCTTATGACAATGGGCAGTCTGGAAACAACTTATCACTGCATTACTATTTCAAAACTGTCATCAAAACAAGTAATTTGTAATCTATGTATGTAATCTATGTGAAGTGAGTATGTGAATACCTTTGTACACTTTAAGCATATTACACGCACAGCAGACTGATATTTGGTTTATACATATTGGTTTATACAATTATGAATTATGAAGAGTATAATTTGGACCGTTGGGTGAACATGAGTAATAACAATAATGTTTAGCACTTCCATTAGTAAAAAATGTTTTTTGTCGAGTCAAATCAGTTTATTAATGGGCATAGACTTTCCAAGTAGGAAGAAATTGCCCATAGCTACTACGCGGAGCTGGTGGATTCTTCGATACAAAGCCGGGAATCGGGCATCGTTAACGATGAGATGGAGTGACGATCTGCGCAGGGACGGCTGGCAGAGAATGAACACGTGGAGTCGAAGATTAGACTAAGGGACGTACGTGTCCTGGGCGGCTTATGTCCAGCAATAGGTTGTAGGCTTTTTTATGGCATACGAGCAATCAACGCCAATTGCTAAATTTTGATAATGATTTTTCGAAAATTGAATGTATTTTCATACTCCATGAAAAATACATTACATTAAATATAGCTTGATTAAATAATGCATAACCGTTTATGACAAGTAATAAAACGCGTTTACGCGGTATTGAAAGCGTTGTTTTAGAAGTTTTTATATCCGGGTAGGTATGAATTAAAACTAACGTTTTATCGCGTATTATTAACACCAGTGTTCTTCTTTGAATCTTCTGTAATTATTGAGACAAAAAGTTTTTATGTAATAATAACATAAGCGTTGATGTTTTTAGTATGTAAATTATAAAACGAGACGCTGTCAAGTGTCGACACCTAATGTAGGTTTTTTTAGTGAGGGTCATTAACCAGTCTTGACATTATAAAATATTAATATCTTACTAAATTTAATAGAAACTTTTCGAAACAGCTGTCTAGTCACTAGAGAAACCATTTAATAATAATGACCGGACTTGTGCGTTCTATTCAAATTGTTCCCGGTGTATGGAATAACGTCTCGCACCCTTTACGACTCCCTCAGGTAAATGATACCGCTGCTACCTGTGAGATATTTGAAAAGAAACATTCATAACGTCTAAAATTTTTGTCAACTAATTTATTTTTCTAAAGAAATTGTAATGCGAGCATTTCTTTTTCACGGCTTAACAACCGCGTTGCCAAGAAAGCGGGCACCACAAAAAGAGAACCACGATGACTATGCACAAGGCTTTTGTTCCTGCATATACCATACGTATGCCGTCAAGCTGCATTCCTTGTATCGCCGAAACATGTTTCGATTCGTCCACAGAGCCTTCATGTCACTACTTACCTTTAAAATCAACAATTACTTATTCCGGCGATTTCCCAAAACAAGCGATCACTGATTGTCCTACAATCACAACACAACAAACACAGTCTCTTTCTTGGCGCGTACTCGCATTAGTTATACGTCATAGTTTATATGATACGTCATGAATATAGTGATAATAGATGGAGTAAAACTAGTGGCGGTGGCTGGCGGACCGCACACCAGCTGCTGATGACTCGGGAACACAGACTGGAAAGCGCACTTGCCTGCGCGTCGAGTCGCTCGTATCTCACTACCGAAACAGCGGCGTGTACGCATCTATACCCGTCTCTCTCCCACCCACCGCCTTTACGGTACCCGCATGTTCTTCATCCCTTTCACTATCCCAATTGCACAGTAGTCAAACCCGAGAATCCGTCGAACGAGTTCGGGTCTGTCGTGACTTCTTTTTCTTCGTTAGCGGCGCTTTTAAATTTCTTATGCCAATTTTTTTTAATGCGCCTATGATTACCGGTTTATACGAGTGAAAATTGCCTCCCATCTAACTACTACATTGTCTAATGCGCTATTGACTGAACAACTAACATTAATATTAATTACGTTCAACTTGGAATTTAGTTGCGTTAGTAAATTGTCTTATGTCGGAAGTAAACAGTGTATTATGTAAAGGCGCAAAGTCCAATTCACGATAAAAACGTTACTATATATGCTATAATCATTTAATTTTTGTTGAAATGTATATAAGTATTTTTTGCTCTATTACGCAATATTGAAGAATTTAACGTATGTGTTACAACATGGACCATCGCTGTCTACAATTAATAATAATTCATATCGGACACAAAGAGGCTAAGATAAATGTCTGGGGCTGAGGTCAACTAAGCGACCGGATCGCTGTCATTGGCTAGGCATGCGGACCATCTACCTGTAGCCCGTCTCGATCGTCTAAAATAAAATAAAAAAAAATAAATGAATTGCAATAGGCAGAAATTTTAACCGACTTAAGAAAAGATGATTAATGTAAACCGACCAGTTATGTACTGTATGACTTTGTGTCTTTCATGATGATTTTCAGAAATTTTCAGAAGTAGAAATAGAAATAGAAAAACCTTTATTCATGACACTTTTTTTACAATAGCTAAAATTAAAACCTTAATAATATTATAATATACAAATAAACTAAACAAAAATAATTTGAATCTAACATGTCATAAAATGCTTCTTGCTCAGCATATTAAGTGGTAGTTTTGTAGTATTTTAATAAAATATTAGTTTTAATACTACTCTTTTTATTATTATTTTAATTAACAAATAATAATATCCGTAAATTTTTATTATTATATTTATTTAAATATATTTTTTATTTTTATTAATTCAATACATTTAAAAACTTAGTTTGGTGGCAAAGCTACCACTTTCAGATTAAATGGTCACAGCTTCTATTTTCGCATCGGGTTGAATATATCTAAAGCCTACCTATATTTGTATATTCTGTGTCTGGATGTCACATTTAACATGTGTAACCTTCCAATAAAATTACCTTTTTAATGTGTTAACAGGAGACAGAGTTTTTGGTGTCTTCGTCTTCGATAATTAATTTTTATTCTAAACCTCGTCCTCCTCAGATCTTTTGCTTATTGCTGAGTGACGTGATGCTTCTGAACGTGTAGGACACTACGACAAATCCGCTTCCATACCTAACGGTTATCAGCCTGCAAAGATTTATATGTTCAAGGTTTTTGAGACTATTTCAGTATACCTTTATAGCGTTACAACCTTTGCGTCTCCTTTCTCCCATTTTGCTTGTACATATGAGCTTCTACAGGTTATCTTACCGATAACTTGTAAAAGCTCACAGGTACAAGCTTTCGTGCAATGTAGTCAAAGTATTTCTTATACTTATGGTTATTCCTTTAGCATTACCTGTGATTAAGCATTTTATTATTTTACTGGTTTACAACTCAGTGACTAGTTTTATGCGTCATTGAGTTCAACCACACCAAACAGGTTCTTCACGTGCTTCTTGTTTCGCACCCCTTTTCCTTATACCACTTTTTTAAACGCCTTTTAATTTATTCAATGATTTTTATTAGCTTTTTTATTCTTATTTTCTTTCATTTCTTATCAAGAGTAGGGAATTCAACTTCAGTTATGTCGTAATTTTCACTTCACATTTTATCTTGGCAACATACTATGTGATTCTTCTTTCTTAGGATTGCAGTAATAACAAGTAAACATTAGCCTCCTACAAACAGACGGACATTCGTATGTGCCAACATTTTATTATACACTAAACAAACTTTATTTACACAATAATATATAATCTACTATAGAAACACTTAACTTATTATTTTATCAATACATATAAATAAAAAAGTGTTTGTCTCTAATTAAAAATATTTATTCTTATATGTTTATATCTCAATAGAATGATACGAGAAGGTATAGGGATTTGTAAGAAATTATTGCTATTTTGAAGACAAAGAAAATTGGTATCTTACACAAAACGTCTTAAGAT
This sequence comes from Baronia brevicornis, assembly GCA_031353405.1. NCBI lineage: Eukaryota > Metazoa > Arthropoda > Insecta > Lepidoptera > Papilionidae > Baronia > Baronia brevicornis. The sequence continues at coordinate 131,139 of JASFAT010004075.1, forward strand.
ACCGTGAATAAGTGTTGTGCTACAATTGTACATATATTTTTTTTCGACAATATTATGTTTGATATTTTATCTGTCAAATATTATTTATTATCGAAAAAACCTTTTCTACGTTCAACCACCATTTGGGTTCAAACGCTATTAATTCTTTGCAAGTAAGTCTAGAGTCCGCACTTAGTCCTTAAATAAAAGTACGCCACTCTGCGCAACCAGTTATCTTGAACAGTATTTCAGAACAGATACGACTTTGGAACTTTCGCATTTTAAAAAGATAGGCAACGCTTCTGTAATGCCTATGGTATTGCAGATGTCTATGAGCGACATTGATTGCTTTCTACCAGGTGACATGCTCGTTAGTCTTCCAGTCCCATAAAATAACATTTCAAACTGTATATGGTGCAAATAAATATTTTACTTCACATGATTTTGCTTTTCTTTTTAAAGCAATCATTAAAAACTTTATAATGGTACCCATTATAACAATATACCTATAAACTTTAGAAGACCAGCGCCGTTTTTCATCGTCGTACATTATATATAAATTTAACGTTATAAAGATATGAAGTTCGTTGCGCCAAAAACTAGGAGTAACATAACTTGATTTACAAGTCCCGCGTCACAACGAGTGTTGTCTAGACATTCGATAATATTGTTTAACATATCATTTAATATTTTATTGACTACACGTTTTTTTTTAAAATCATTGAAACGTTAATTTTGTATAATGAATCATTTTTAAAAAATCTATTATTCTGAAAAATAGATATTGTTACGAGCTGGGGTATCGGAAAAATCAAATCGGCTGCTGATCTCACTCCTCCTCACTTTAAGTTTTACTTCACTTTACTTTCACTACTTCTTTTCTACTATTTTCTTCCGATATTCCTCCGTATTCAATTTTAAACTCTCTTTTCGACACACCGTCGCCTCTTTATATAGGTCGAAAGTTCTAGCATTCCAAAATTCGAGAATGTTCCAGCAATGTAGTCTTTTCTAGATATCGTCCTGTCTCTTTCCCGCTCGCAGCTATTTTCTATTAACTGTTCTTGTCACGCATTGACGGACGTCTTGTCAATTTATTTTTAAAAAGTTGTAATGGCTTGCTTGACCAGGATTTCGAGATTTCAAAATGAAATTTTAATCGTTTCATAAAAAAATGATTATTCATATGTGTTACACAACAATACCCCCGCACAAATAACGACGGAGATAGTTTTCTCACCATTTTTAATTTTCGTTACATGAAGAATAAAATCTATCAATATTCGAGTTCAAATAATTAAATTTATTGTAGATGTAACGCTGAGTGTACAAGGATAAATAAATAGACATAAGTTATAAGAAATAGAGACGTAATGTCCGATTAACATAATGAAATGACTTGCATTTTGTGAATCAAACTGACGTACATACTTATATGGGTACGTGTGACACGTTGACTATAAGAAAAAGATGGGAAATTTTCAAATATTCATTCTGCATTGTCAGAACAGGCATTCAAACGGACTAAGGTGTATTTATTGGTTTTTACATTAAGCTATTTGCCTTTATTTTTCCCTATATATTATATTCTCATTCATAATTTTTGTAAAATTTATAGTTCTGTAGATTCTGACTTAATAAATATTAACGTTTTATTACCATTATTTTTACCTGAATTTAGCTTTTATACTCAACAATATCTACGAATGGAGCTAAAAATCGGCAAAATTATATATTAAAACTTGCATCTAACTTTTTCCACCAAATTACATTTGTTAGTGACGTTGAATTTTATTATTTATTCTTATGATCTCTTGTTAGTACCGCTTATAATTGTTTTATTGTAGTGTCTTATAACTTAATATAGTTTAATTAAGGCGTCAAAGATAGTGAAATCAAATAAATCCGTGTATCGTCACGTTTTATTTTGACTGCAAAATTCCATGCAAATTTTGGTAGAATGGCCACCATTTTATTACGATGTATCATGCAAAGCTGAATTTACATTTCAAGATATTTGATATTATTTTACTTGACACCGGTATAATCTAGGGTGTCCGGTGGCAGAATTAAATAATATAATTTTTAAAAATAAATAATAAAAAATCTACCATAAAATTCCATGAAGGAGAGAAGTGCGGGAATTTTTTTCAATTATTTCGTCTAAATGCTGACCGTCAACGTCGGGCATATTTTTCATCTAGGCACAGCATTCTGACCCACTCACTGAATTAATGACGTCGGGATGCCATTAATCTTGAAGACGATATTTTCTTTTAGTGCTGAAATGGTCGTCGATTTTATTTTAAGGTACCCCACCACACACAGAAAAGTCAATAGGGCCAGGGGATATCGTCGAAATGGGTTATTAATTTTGTAGGGAAGAAATCACACAGAAGCTTCATGATTTCTTTAGTAGTGTGAGGCGTGGTGTCATCTTGTTGAAACCATGTTCGTGTAAAGACAGGATGTTCTCTTAATATTGGCAGAAAATAATCAGTTAGCATGCGTTCACTGATTATTCGACCTATAGCATAATTCTGCAACGGGACACTATCATCATCAACAGCCTGTAGTAATCCATAGCTGGACATAGCTAATTGCTATCAAAGAAGAAAAGGATACTTATTGAAATGCTAGCAAGTCAAATTTATGTACCATTACCAAAATAAATGTTCACGCAGTAGAAAGGTCATATCTTCAGGAGCGTTTCCAGTTTCTTGTTCCCGGGGATTAGCCCTGTGGCACGTCCTCCTCCCTTCTCCTTCGTATTCCTCCACATTCTTCCAGCCGTTACGGTGGCTCATTCACTGTACACGCAGTGCGCTTGTGGAACTCTCTTCCACATACTATACGTGATAGCCTCTCACTGGATGTATTTAGAAGAATTAAGGAACATTTCCTTTCAGTATAAAATATTTATATATGTATATATTTATGTGTATATTATATATATGTATCCTCTTATATAGTATTATATTATATATTATTAATATTTATATTTTTATATATGTATGGTTTTATATAGCTAGTATGTATTGTTATGTATATTATTATTATATTTTGTTGTTGTACACTTATTTCTATCCTCACAACTTTTCTTATCTCTCTTTCACTCCTGGGTTTGCTGGAAGAAAACTCAATTTTGAGTTAAGCTCGCCCTTGTACATCTTCTTTCCTTTTAATTTTTTTGTATTTCCTGTTTTGTGTACAATAAAGTATTGAATAAAAAAATAAAGGTGTAGCTTTACGCTCATTACGTACACGTCCTCACTTCTAAATAATAATACTTATTTATTATTATAACAATTTAGACTCTATTTTTTTTAAAATTTACTATTATAACAATTTAGACGAAACTTTGTTAATATTTTATTCAAACTTAATGGATGCGATACACTCGGAAATCAGCAATTGTTAAAATAATCTATTTTTGAACTGAATTAAACAAAAAACAAATTACGGCTCGAATCCTACAAATTAAAGACCTGGATTCTATAGAATTATAGTAAGACTAGGAGCTAGACTTACAATCTAATAAAGTTGGTTTGATTCCACATGCTTAAGACTGACGTGAACCATTTTCCTATCACAAAGCTTAGAATAGTAAGAAGTCGTAATATTAAGAACATTAGTAGATACGCCTCTCTTTAAAAGTAATATCGTCGTACATATAATAACAATCTTATAAAAAAGGAATTTAAACTATAATTAAATATGAACATTCCGAACAAATAAAAGTGCCATTACATAACACATTATCGGAGGTTGTTAATATTTTCTCAGGCGGTGTAAGCAATCACCGGATCGGTTTCTTAGGTGTGCAGCAGAGAGGTCGCCAAACCAGTTATTCAAGCGACACAATTTGACGTCTGGCACAACGCGTAACACGTTGCAGCGGACGGCTCAAACACGGAATGGTCTGATGAAATATTACTAAATTAATGGTATACGCCTGTACGCTATGAGTAAATTGTATGTGGTGTGTCAGGATAATTTTTTTAAGATGTACGTTCCACGTATCCACGTTTGAGTACGAATGCCCGATTAATGACAGAATTAATATTCGCCTACGATGTTTATCCAAAGTGAATTGGCGGGATATTCAGACCCCGAATAAATAATACCTGTAGGCCATACTTTATCCGGATGCGGCAATTCAATCCACGTCTACTGACTTCGAAAGCGTTGATCTCGTCATTGCGCCATTAAGCTATTATAATTTCTGCTATTAAAATCTGCAGCAGTCCACTGCTAGAAATAGGCTAGTAAAATTAGGTACTGAATAATATTTTTAAATTTAATATAATTTTATTTTTGATGATTGTTTTTGATATTTACATTCGTTATTGCAAACAATTATAAACTAATTTCATATACAAAATTGGTTAAAAAAGGCAAACTTATTGGAGATTCATAAAGAATGAAATATAAATAATATACACGAACTTTTTGTAAATAGGTAGCGATTCTTCTTGTATGTACTATGTATGTACTCTATGGGAAATAAGAAAGTAATAATGAGAATGTATAAAAGGATGACTTATTCTAACGAGAGATTTTTTCACTTCTAGTTATATTTAAAATATATTCACAATTTTTAAATATACATATATAAACAAATGTTATAAATAATTTTATATTCTTTAATTGTGTTTCAAATTTGAACGATACCCATCTAATCCATTATCATTTTTTACGAAAGAGATGTTAAAATGAGATTGATCTTTTCTCAATAGATATGACTGTCACAAAAACCTTCACGTGATCAATGATAATTATTTATATTACTATATGGATTTTAATGATGAAAGGGCCCACGACACCTACACTCACACGCACCCCGGCACTAGCCGAGCACATAGAGTAGGTAACGATACTACACCGGCCGCGTACATGAGATTCGCTCAAGTACCCGGTCGGTTCTCACCCCCTAGACCTTAGGGCCTAGGGGACTACCAGGAACCACAGTGTTAGGTCAAAACCTCCCTACGCGTCTAACGTAGCCTGCGACTAGCGCAGGTTCACCATATCATCATCTTGCCCCGGATACGATAAAGCTGTAAAAGCCTAACAGGCTACTTGCATTAACATCTACGAATCATAGAAAATCAAAAAGAATATACACTTCACTTCTACACAATTGCGTATCAAACATGTTGGTTTTTCGCGAAGACGCCTCCTCATCTCTTGAATATCCCGATGTTGTAATTGTTCGGGAGAACCACATCGTTTCACTGTTGCACTTTTCGGGACAATACATTGCGGCTGATTCGCACGGTGATGGACTGTCAATCATTATGGTAGTGCGGATGGAATGTGTTCTACAGCGGGTGGTACGGTGCCTCTAAATTTATGTTCGTTCAAAATAAGAAATAATTATATCTGTAAAAAAATAATGACAAATATATCTATTCTATATGAAGCATTATAGAAATTTTAGGCCATCTATGTTCCACTGCTGGGTAGGAGACTCCCCATTTCTTAAGAACTCTAATTTATCCCGATATCGGAGTCGAACCCGAGACGAGATCATTAGTTTACACGGTATAAAATTGATGGGCCAGATATCGCTGCTAGATGGAGCGATGATCTGAGCTGGATGGCTTGCGCTTTTAAGAAGACTTTAGATGCCTTGCTTAGAGAGAGGCCTATATTTAATGATGATTTATAAAAAAAAAATAGGTAAAACCTGTAAGTTTTAATTTTATTCAAAAATCTGAATAATGGTCTTAAGAATGACGTGCGCTGTGAGAGAACTAAGGTTAACAAAAGGTCACTGTATTAACGAGCCTAAATGGCCGTAGGCTTATGTGTGTCAAAAGACCTATAACCGTTAGGTTTGATGCATCCAGTTGTGGAAATCGATATAAGTCAATTAAGTTAAGATCTTATTAGAACTGAAATTAAAAGGTACAAGAGTTTTTTCATATAATTTAAATGATGCTTTCTTAAAAATATTTGAATGGTTTAGATGTATTTATTGCTGGTATGCATATACAACATATAATCTATGTCATTTGTGTGTTTGTTATGTCACGATACAGGCAATCCTAGTGAGGGCTAATATTTTTAAATAAAATTTCAATGTAAATAAAAAGTTGAATAATTACATAAATCTCACATTCAAAATGTTTGGCGGCTTGTAAGACCGACTTGACCGTTACTTTTATTTTACATTTTTGTTTATTTACATTTTCATTTAATTCAATATATTTATAATAGTTTAATCGACTTCAGTCTCTTAAAATTAAAATAAAATGCAATTTTAACTTGTTATTTCTAAAAAGCAAATATTCCAAAACGTCCACAAGAACGATTCAAAACCATGTAACTTGATCTCGCCTTTACAAGTTCTTACATTCTAGGTATTTAGTGTGTTGGCTTTGTTTCATTTGAAATTTGCCTAAGGGGTTGACGTATTAATTTTTAATATAGCACTATCATCTCTCATCTTAAAGCTTTATTTCGATTGCCTCGTCTCCGAGCGCGACATGCAAAGTCACTACGTGAGTTGATTGAAAGGTTCTATAATAGCGGGGACGTGACCGATTATACGTTTATCTAATTTGGTTTTCAAAATGGCTTTTTATGCAACATGTTATTATATGTTGGCGTTTTTCCCTGTTGTTGTTCAGTTGTAGATTCACAGCGAACGCTTTAAAATTAAGATAATTTAGAAAGGTTTAGAACCTCCATGGTATCGTGGGTTAACTACGGCAAACCTAAGTTTGTGAGTAGCTATTCAACGGTTTTAGATGTAACGGGGATAAAAACAGAAGCTTTACATTTGATACCCTTAACGGAACAAATACATACATACCTACATAACTTGTATGCCTTTTTTAAACTGCACAAGTTCCTACGTGATTTTCATTAAATAAATCATTTTATTAAACCGTTAGCGTAGCGTTATTTCTTGACAATATGAACTAGGTATCGTTTGCATTTCTCCGAATCCCCTTTAAGTGATTCACAATATTCACACGGTGTTGTCATTCATTACGGACAGTTTTACGGAGAATTACTTTCGGTTGTTTTACATTTATGTACGTTCGCACACCGGCATCGGCGTTGTGCAAACTCTGTTATTATGTATCGGACGTAACGTTTGTAGTAGTATCGAATATATTGTTTTGTACGTGACTGTCGCTTTGATACATAATGCTTTGAACTTACTTATGTAGATATGTACATATACATTACTTACTCCGGGATTTGCACTCATTCGAAATGGAAATAGCCTTACTTGTTATGAGTAGCATTATCGAACTTTACCTAGTGTCGTTTTTTGAGAAAAGGAGGCAAAAAATCAACTATAACGCCTGATGGAAAGCAATCAACGCCGACCGTACATATCTGCAACATCATTGGCATTGCAGAAGCGTTAGGTTAGTATTATATAGGAAGGTTAGATCTTTGCGAAATATGTAAGCTTATTATTTGAAGATGTCGCGTTGGTTCAAAAATGCGGCTGCAGTTAGCTAGTTCCGCACAGTGTAGGTGTCTAGGAAGAAGTTTTGGGAAAAACGCACCGTACTAGATCGCCACATATCCACATTGTAGTGATAAGTTATGCAGTATTGGAATTATGCGTAAATAGTTTATTTCAAAAATACAAATATTACTTGGAATAGTTTACAAGTACCTATTCCAGTAAAGTTACTTGCTTTTATGCACTTTTGTATTTTATGAAGCTTCTAAATATTCTTAAAGTTAATTTCGTACCTAATTGAACACAAAATCTCTGTGAACGATTGCATTGACGATTTTTTTAGCATTTCAGCGTGTTAAAATGTCATTTAGTATTTTTATAAGAATATTGTTGATGCGATTATTTCTTGGAATAGGAAGGCAAAGAACAAGCGTATCACCCACTCAATGGAAAGCAATCCGCATAAGATGTAGAAATGTTGGCGGCCTCGAAGAGCCTTCGTAAAGATGAAGCCTCGTTTTTTGAACCTTCCAATATCGTATCAATTCAGAAATAACGCTGAAGGGTGTTGGTTCTACAAAGTAATGGCGTGGACATTTGAGAAAAACGCATCTTACTCGATCACTGCTCATCTGGATGGGTAGGGATGAAACTTTTAGTTGTTGCATTACTTGTCTTCAATAAAGGTAAACGAAAATAGAATAGGTGGGAAATAAGAAATGACGGGAAAATAGGCAATTGAAGATAACAGTTTCCTAATTTGTACTAAAACATGTAACCTAACATTGATATTTTTAATGGAATAGATATTCGTCAAAATTCTGTGCGAGTGTATTATTTCCCCTGTCTAGCTAACTTATTTGTGCTACCCGTGACTCTATATATGTGTACTACACATCTGCGTTATTTGTAACTTATTGACATTTCGCAAGCTTAAAACTAAGGTATTTGTTTTTGCCCTTTCAGAAAGTTGGGCTTAGAGCTTGTACCACGACGAGGTGCAGAAGCGGTGGAACCGGAGGACATCAGCCTCGTCGAACTGTATAGAGTGCACGTGGAAAGTGCTGAGAGGGCAGCTGCAGTGAGTTATCCTTTCTTTCACATTACCTGTGACTAGATAAAGCTGAATGAGATAGCCTATACCAAAGGTTTTAGTTCATTATAATTTATAGTGGTGGAGCCATTTTAATTACAATAGATCGCCTATGCGGGGGAAATTTTCTTTATGATTCCATTCGATGAGTTCTGGGAACCGGAAATTTTATTCTTTCTTTTATTTCCTTCTCCTCTCTCATAATTCCATTACTGTCCTTCCATTATACACATCCTAATACTTAAGTAGGCGCCCATCTACAGTGCTGATGCAGATGTTCATGGGCGGCGGTGGTTGTTTACCACCAGGTGACTCGCATGCTCGTTTGCCTGCTCTGCTATGACGCGCTTTCTAGTTTGTTTATCGCTATCGTTAAAAAATATAGTAATTAAGATATGGCAACTGTAAAACCAAAATAACCGAAGATGTAACATGCTAACAAAGCACGGAAAAAGTTCTAGTTGATTGGCCAATAATGGTTACCGAACGACAAACGAACTTTGATTTTCTAACTGTCTTTCCTTACCGAATATATTATTTCTATAAACTCTATTGGTTTCACTTTATTTTTCAAAATTTATTTCATAATTAAATAATATTTGTAAATCGAATCAGTAGCAAAACTTTCATTTTCGAAATTAATGGCGACCATTATCAAGTACGACCATCGACAGGTACGATTCCAGCATTTATTCTAAATCTGTTTCAATGACCAACCCACCTTGGACAAGTGAGAGTTATAGTATCATAATCCTTATGAACATATATGAACTGAAAAAACAGTGCATTTGTGCGTGGTATATAGCTACTAGGTATATATTTCATAGCCTTCTATGTATTAAATGTAATACATACCGCTTTCTCAAAAAGGAGCGCATGCTTTCAAAACGAAACATATTTTCTATAGAAACAACAGCATTTTCTGTAACTCGGTCAAGATAGCTGTAGAACCTTTTATGGGTACGTCACTGACATAACTGTAGATCTGGTTTCTGCTGGCCTCAGCTGTCTATTGGAAGTTATAACTTGACATATGTTTGAGTATAGGACTTGTGAAGGTGGCAAAATTTGCATTTAACCTTGACTGAAGGGTGCATTGTTTATTTCACAATGATTTATGTTCTAAATCCTCATATTGTGATGATTTTTTTCCTAGTCCATTGTAGTACGGCGTATATATACATATATATATATATATATATATATATATATATATATATATATATATATATATATATATATATATATATATATATATATATATATATATACGTATACATACATAATCGTAATTATGACTGGCCCATTATAAAATGATTTAAGAATCAAAGATCAACAACATGTTGGCGCCTTTTTTGGATTCTTGCGGAATGAATTTATGATTGTGCCAAATATTGTACAATACCGATACAATATTGGAACCCTCAAAAAAGTAGCCTACATATATCTTAAAGGCCGGCAACGCTGCAATGCCCAGTAGCAGTTGTAGATGTCTGTGGGCGGCATTCATTCTTTGCCTCAGGTGACACGCTTGCTCGTTTGCCTTCCTATCCCATAAAAACATGGTGTGGTAACTAAATATTATTTGATATAATTTTACTTTCATTATGTATTTTTAAGCTTTAATACTAAGATTCGATAATGATGAGTTGATCCATACTCCTGCATGGCAAAATACAAGCAAATATAATATAAAAAAATATTTTATTCCTTATGAATTTTAATATAATCGCAATATTTACGCCTTAATATTTTTAATTGATAGCAAAATTTGGTAATAAAAAATATTGCTTGTTATAGTATAAATGTAAATCCAGTTCAGCATAAAGGCGTGTTGTGTTACAAGTTTGTATGATTTATGAGAATTACGTCGCCTAAGGTTGCCGACCGAGTAATAGAGAATTCAAACCTTTGACAGTGCCACTTGTCTTCAATCTGCATATTTTAGATATTTATTAAAAAACGATAGCACCTTGAACGTTTCATTATTGTTTTTTCTATGGGGTATGAAGGTGCAAGTGATGATCGTCTAATGAAAAGTAATCAACTCACTTTTCCCGCAAACTTACAGCAGTGAAGTTGTGTTTTTATTTCATTTTCCTAATCTTATATTATTATCAGTTATATTATTTTGTGGTGGCGTATTATACAATATAGTTTGATTAACACTTATAAGTAAAGTGATGTGAAATAATTGCATATATAGCCACTATTTTATCAAGACGTAACGTGACAAGCTGACTAGACATTTCAAGAGATTTGATATTATTCCATTTTACTTGACACTGGCAAATTAGTTTTAACTAATTGCAATCAAAGAAAAGAAAAGAAAAAAGTATACACCGTCCTTAACAACACAGACCTTTATGCAACACCATTGGCATTGCAGAACTTTGCCGACCTTTGAAATATGTGTAGGCTTGTGTTTTTGTAGATTTTAATCTCGCATCGGTTCGGATTCTCTTGAAGGTAGCTGATTTTACAGAGTGGTGGTGCGTGTACAGAAGTTAAGGAAAAACGCACGTTGGGGATGAAATTTAATATTAAACTTATTTAGTAATTTATCGAAGGACGCGAGAATTTTAAGGTATATGAAATCCTCCTCATCAATACCGCCGCAGTAGCCCACTTCTAGAAGTTGGCCTCCCATAGAATTGAGGTTTGTTGCCGTAAGCCGTACACTTATTGGACGGCATGGAGATCTCAGAATAGTTTTTGTTCTCATGTAGACACTACTACCCATCTACTGGTGTTTGTTGACATCCAAAGGAAGATATATGGTGACCCAATTCATCACACGAATTTCATGAATTCTAGACATTTTGGACCCTTGTCACACGCAGTTATATTCGGAAACTATTAAATAAAAATAGCACAAAGCTTATGACTCGCCCCCCTCCCCTCCTACCCCCGTTTGTCATACGATGTCACATTTTGTTGACCACCCAATCTCTTAATGTGTGGCCTAATTTATGGATGGCCCCTCACAATTTTTTCTACAGGCCATGTAATATAGGTTATATAGGCATGTCCATTTCTTGAGGAATGGACTTTATTGGCATCGATATGACGAAGAAATCCAATTGGCATGTTCGGAATAAATACCTGTTGGTCATGCATATAATCGTTGATATCCAAACCGGTAATTTCATCACTATACTGTCAAGTTTTTAATTTTTAATGTGTTCGTCGCATCTCTGCATTGACATTTGCACTTATTACTGCAACGGCGCATTGATAACATTTCGGGTGCAGGATATACAAATCCCACATATCTGACTCACGTAAAACTTCATTGTTTGAATGTAAGCAACTCAATGGGTATTACGCATTTATTTGTAATCAGTTTCATTCATAAATTTCCTGTTTGTTTGTAATAGCGTGAATACCCTATGCACAAACACTGTGTTTTGTTAAAAATTAATTTAATATTAAAAGTAGTATGTTCAGATGATCAGCTTCTGAATATATGGCTAAAGGAAAATCTATTAAAACCATGGAGCAGTAAACAAAACATACTGATTATCCTTATCGCACAAATTCCCTCGCGTTCATTACTTTCATCCCAAGAAATAATGTATATCCTCCATTGCGTCTCGTGGGATTCACTGTGACAAATTATAATAAACCTAATTTGTTAAAAATGATGGCGACGTAGATCGCCACCCGTCGCGTCCCTATTACCACGAGGGCGAGAAGCGGCTAACGGAGAGCCGGATCGCTATGATGAATATGTGAATGATGGATGAGTGTGTAGGAAGCAAAGAAGGTGTGCCGGGATCGTAGCGGATGGAGATCTGTGGTCTCTGCCTACCCCTACGGGCAACAGGCGTGACCATATGTATGTATGTAATAATTTTGAGGATTTCGCAATTTTCATACATGGTGAAATTTTTCCGTGGTAGAAAAAATAATCTAATTTCTTACTAAGAAATAGCAAAAATGAATTCCTATTCGTCAGGGTATAGCCTTGTTAAATCGTGGGTGCGACTCAAGGTAAGTAGGGTCCTTTAGACAAGGATCCTGTCCCATGTGTCTTAACTATTATAAGCTTTATAAAAACAACCGTTACAGTCCACTGTTAGACAATTATATCTTTCAATTAAGGGGTGTTGCCACAATCTTCACCATAGGAAGAGGGAGCTGCATCTCAGTTACTAATATTTGCTCTTATAATTGCACCATATATTTTTATTGTTTTTATTTATTTATTTATTTCCAAAAATATAAAAAATAAAGACTATGGAAAAAATAAATAAATAAATAGAACTAAGCCACTACCGTAGACTCTACAGAAGACAACCGAAAAGTAGGAAGAAAACCGTAGAGTCTACTATACCTGAAGATGCCTCGTGTTGGGGCGAAACACGTGTCGTTTACAAGATGGAAAAGTGATAGTGTGTGTTTGGCGTTGTGTATAGTGGTTGGTGGGTGGAGAGTTGATGGCCGATTTTCGGTAAGTTTTTGGTTTAAGTTCCAAATAAATCCACTAAACCCAACGGAAAAACACACATTATTAATTTTCTGTTATTGTTTTGCTTGTCGCGGATCTTAGCTAAGTAAAACTTTTGACTGTCCATACAATAGATATTTATTCCGAGTCTGGTAACCCCGCCAATCCGCATTGAACAAACGTGGTGGGTTAATGCCCGTTCCTCCAAAAATGGGGAGGCCTGTACTCAGCAGTGAAACATATATGTGCTGTGAAAAAAAACAGGTCGAACAATCCTTGTTTGAATGTAGTAGTTTAGGTTAAAAACCTAATTGTACCACCGGACATCTATTAAATACTTACTTAATGTTTGTCTGATATACGTTTTTACGATTGGTATTTCAGTGGCGTGGTACATTACGGCGCGCGGGGGGTTCAGGAAGCAGTTTTAATTCCGGGACTCTAACGAACAACTCCAATAACGCAACAACCACCACCGTGCAGTCGCATCACCTGATGTGCAGCATGAGGGACTTTGGCCACACGGCTGGAGGGGATGAAGCGGAGCTGCTACTATGGTTACACGACGCGAGGAGAGCACAGCCGTTATCGGAAAGATTCCGAGTGAGGATAGCCAGGGATGGTTTTTCTAACTACGTGGATCGATTGCACGCAAATAGTACCTTATTTTCTGTGAGTATTCATGTTATATCTTTTTAAAGATTATATAAAGCGAAAAATTATGATGTAGTAGATTGTAGCAGTTGAGCCACACTGCAGCTTGGTTGAGTGGACTAGTCTAAGTCACACTGCCACAAAAATTCTACTTCTGTGTATCAGGTTAGAATAATCGGTAGGGATTTACCCCCTCTCCACATGTGAGGAAGAACATCGTAACTATAATAAGTTTGCGTGCCGATTAATATTTTTTGGTGGTGTGTAAAATCTGTTAATACAGATTGCCAATCCCCGGTCTGCCGTGCCAAAAGATGCGTGGCTAGGGGGCGAGCTTAGTCACAAGCGTGCTAACCTTCCCGGGATCGGGCTCCCCCGAGTACTATAGTACTGTAGTGATACATTAATAAATGTGTCACTTTTGCATTAAACCTTTAAATGTTATTATTTTCTTTTCTTACATTACTAATTTATAAAATAAAAAAGATATAAATTTTGATTTAAAAAAAAAACAAAAGGTATTCGATCGACTGACGTCTCGAATATAACATATCGCCTTTCATAGCACAATAAAATATTTTTATAAAGTGTGTGAACATAATACATATGTAAAATATAACAAGAAAAATAAATTAATATTCATTTCAAGAAGTTTTTATTAGAAGATAAAAACCCCCTGAAGATCCCTGGTGTCGCCGTAAGAAGAACGGCAGGCACGCCATAGTACCTTACTTCAGCATGTGAGGCTCTGCTGGGGCTGGAGGGAGGATGGAGTCCTCTCTTGCGGCTCGTGGGATTCACTATGATGAATCTTAACATACCTAATTCGTTAAAAGATGACGGCAACGTGGTTCACCACCTGTCACGTTCTGATTCCCACCAGGGCGAGAAGCGACTAACGAAGAGCCGTTTCGGTACGATGAATGTGAGAGGAAGGATGGATGAAAAGATTGATAAGTGTGGAGGAAGCAAGGAAGGTGTGTCGAGATCGTAGCGGATGGAGATCTGTGGTCTCTGCCTAACCCTACAGGAAGACAGGCGTGTCTATATGTATGTATGAATATATGCTCCGTAATTTATATTACATATGTTAATATGCCAAGATATGAGATGTGAATCGGCTGACCCATTTTTTATTTAACTAGACCTCAGCTTGTAATTCCGAATCGATATAACAAAGAAAATATTTTTTCAAAAGTTATTTTTTTTTCACAAAAACCGCCTACGCTTCTTCTATGTGTTTGGTGTTGGAAATACTTATGAGCAGCATTTTTGCTTTCCATAAGACTAGATGGTTCTCGTTCGCCTTCTTATCCTATAAAAAGGTCTTGACGATCGTCGATCTGTCGATCAGTTTGTAATACATCAGTATTTATTTAGATAAAGAATTTCACATTGTTATTTAAAACGTGTTTAGACTACATTGCTACTGACACATGTGGCTGACTCGAATTTCGCTCAGCACAATATTGATGACTCGACGAAATTAAGAGTGGAATTATCACGTTGTTATTGAACCTGGATAAAAATGGAACGTAAAATAATGTCAGCTGATTAAAATAATGCTTGTCGAATTTATCTTAGTATAAGGTATGGTTTCAAAAAAGAAGGATAAAAATAATTTAGCTGGCAAATTATAAGTTTTACAATATAATAATAACATGTATATTTATTGGTTATTAATACAAACAATTACGTACAATATTTTACAATTTTGTTTCTCTGATTGCCGAACTAGAGCCGAACCTGTACTACGGGCAGTCCCCTTCTATGACGCCGTTACATATACATTATGCAAATTAAGTTACTAAATATAATATTACACCAAAATTTGAAACTAGATTCAAACCCATAGGCTTAAGTATACAAAAAAATATAAAGTGTACAAAGAATAAAATATATTAATATAAATTATAATAAGATATTACAAAAAGTAAAAGATATTACAAATCACTAGTCGTGCAGCGCTTATGTGTGGTATGTGAGTGAAAGCGTACATTTATGAGAGTGTACGTGTGTCTGAGCGTGTGTTTAAATAATTTATACATTACATTTATTTATTTAAAGATCTATATTGCCTTAGTTTGAGACTAATCTCATAAATTAGTTGGTAGATGGTTGAACAGACTGATTTTCGCAACTCGACGTCAACATTCGCTTATGTTGCGTGTTGGCTGAATGGATAGCTGCTATTCCATCCACCATCAATGTCAAGGAACTGCAGCAGTCTTTTCGACTTGCCTACAGCATCCACTGACCTACAGCATACAGACAACCGATTGTCTCAGTGGCGCGGCCCTCCTCCCACGGAGTCAATGGTCGCGGATTCGATTCCCGCATCGGAATAAATATTTATATGGATTTATAAATATTTATTCCGAGTCTGGTAACCCCCCAATCCGCATTTCCTTTC
Organism: Baronia brevicornis; assembly: GCA_031353405.1. Lineage (NCBI taxonomy): Eukaryota > Metazoa > Arthropoda > Insecta > Lepidoptera > Papilionidae > Baronia > Baronia brevicornis. The sequence continues at coordinate 147,166 of JASFAT010004075.1, forward strand.
CTGCCCTTTCCTTTCTTCTCTATCCTTTCCCTTCCTCTCCGCCAATCCACGGTCTGCCGTGCCAATGGATGCGTGGCTAGAGGCGAGCCTAGTCGAAAGCGTGCCGATCGTCCCGGGATCGGGCTCCCCCGGGTACTATGGTGCCTTACTTAGCATGCAGGGCTCTGCTGGGGTTGACCTCCATCCTCCCTTGCGGCTCGTGGGATTCACTAAGACGAATTTAATATACCTAATTCGTTGAAAAATGACGGCGACGTGGTTCGCCACCCGTCACGTCCTGATTCTCACGAGGGCGAAAAGCGACTAATGAAGAGCCGTTTCGCCGCGATGAATAGTAGCGGATGGAGCTCTGTGGTCTCTGCCAACCCCTGCGGGGGATAGGCGTGAATATATAAATTAAAAAAAATACAGCATCCACGAGGAATTTCTAATTATTTGTAAATTTTTAGGATCTATCAACGACAGATCTCTCTCGAGAGCTATGGCTGGTGGCGTGGGTTATACGAGTGGGGCGGTGGTCGGGCGCCGGCGGTGGTGGCAGTGGCACGGGAGAAAGAAGAGGGCCGATAGCGAGGCGACCTCTGGGCGCAGGTGTGTTATCTTTGGCAGAATTCCTGAGGCAACCTGGACAACATCCCGCTGAAAAAGAATATACGTTCAAGGTATAACTTGATATTTAACTATATATTATTTTATTTTATCCATTTTATCCCAAGATTCGCTTTGTATTTCTCAATGACTTACATTTGATATGTTTAAGAACATCTGAAAATTTAATATCGAAAACGCCTGCTCATTATGCCAAATTCTTTAACCAATCTTTCACAGTACAGGCTGTTCGGTTATGGAAATTGTTGCAGCTGAAAATGAGACAAGCGATGCGATTTTAAAAAAGCTTGTCAAATCTATCAAATCTATCTTTATAAATTACTTTTGACTTATTTTTATATTATGTACTTATTATATATTATAACTAGTTTTTTTGCGGTACATATGTGTCCCACTTCTGGGTATAGGAAGGAGCGTATTGGGTACTGTCCATTCCTCAGGTTTCTGGAGGAATGGACATTAACTTATTGTGCTTGTCCAGGGCTAATTGAAGGGCTCAGAATAAATATGGCCGTAAATGTATTTCTCTGGATGTTGGGGTAATCGAATCCGCGTCCATTGATTTCGGAAGTGGTTGTTTTGACACTGAGCCCGTAAAGTCGTCGTTAAGACTAGTGAATGACCTCAAAAGATGTGTTAGCTTTACTAACACATCTTTTGTCCTATATTGATTTTACTTTTACAAACATTGAGTTAGTTCTAAAATAAATTTAAACTAATTTAACTTCGTTGCGTACTAGGACACAGTCCCGTGGCAGAATTAGGATTTCAATGTAAAATGTTTAAAACAAGCAATATTAGACCATATGTATATCTAGCTATAGGTCGAATATTCCTTCTCTGAAAGTAGTAGTTATTGTTGCAAACCTAATTCTACCACCTGATACACTTTACTATAAGAATGTAAAGACAGAAATCGTATCTATACCATGAAACTATTTATATGCCTGCTCTGTTCACTGTTTATATACTATAACCTATGATAAGTGAGATAATAACAGTCTATGCTCTTAAGTAATTATAGATGAATATTTTCAGGTTTACCAATCCGAAGAAAAGGATTTTCACCAGTTACACGACATGCTTATAAGGAAACAGATGAACAAATGCAACATACTACCGGGACAACCGAATTACGGTAATATATGCAACTAACTAACCACACTTGATTGATTGATTGGGTTGACCACACTCTGGTGGCTGTCAAACTTTCTAACCTTACCTCTACGCACAGCCACTCCGCAGTACTAAATATCTTCAACAGTATTTCGGAACCGATACTATATAGGAACTTTCGAAAACAAGCCTCCACATTCTCAAAAATTAAGAATGCTTCATCATCATCAATGCATTGCTATCCCATAAATAATATGTAAATATTCTAGTATATTTTATTTTAGCATTTTATTACACAACAAGGAAACCTTACGTGATTCTATGGTTTAAACGCGCAAGTGCATAGAGATTATCTTAATGTTACTTATAATGTTACAGGCATCGTAGTGGCGCTTCGGTTGTTAACTCATGCAGGCAGCATAACGGAAGCCGTAGGCTCTGGTGCTACGATAACGCCGAAACGGGGTTTCCCCGACGTCATAATGCCCGGCGATGTTAGGAACGATCTTTATTTGACGTTGGAAAAAGCGGAGTTCGAACGTGGCGGCAAAAGCACCGCGAAGAACGTGTTGGCTACGGTTAATGTACACGATAATACCGGGCAAGTTATAAGTGTAAGTGTTCTTGTTGTTTTCAGATACCCTTTTTCCTTTAAGTTGCAAAAATCTTCTCTTGTTGACTCGTCAGTCAGATGAATTGGCAAGCAGACATTGTTGCTTATTCGCATAATTTATGGCTTTTTACCTGGGTTGAATTTCTTTAAACCAGGTAGAAAATTCATTAGAAAATTGAGATATGCGTTCTATTTACACAATTTTATATGAATGAATTAAATTTAAATCCCGATCTCAATAATAAACAATAATAATTTGATTTAGAAAATTTTATTTTCAAAATGTTTTATATTTGTTACAAAACTCTAGATCGCACGCTAGGATTCCATATTGTGGGAAATTAGGCTTTTCCTTTAGTTAATAATAATATGTAACTACACAAATATCAAAACAGTATAACTAATATCATTATAATTAATATTTTATATATCACAAGTCACGTTGCGTATGATAAACAATATTACAAAGAGATTGTGACTTTATGACGTTATTGTGACGGCGATATCCTATACCCTTGTCTTAAAAATGAAAATGCATCTGTGTCTTGTGACAGGATGTTTCATTTTCCACCGCACAACCCTCTCTTCAGCTGGGATTTTTTCTAAAGCTTTTATGCGTCCTACGCAGCTTTTACGGCTTTTCGTTTAGTTGTGGAAAGAGTGTGAGTGTATAGTGGATGTCTGTGATCGGACTCGTACTGTTTATGATTGTAGGAGTGTGTGTGGGGCGCGAGCGGTGGTGGCTCGACGTCGTACGAGTCGCTGGTGCTGTACCACAACAACAGCCCCGCGTGGGGGGAGCAGCTGAGACTCACAGTACCCCTGGATACTTTCACGCACGCGCACGTTCGCATCGAGTTCCGACACTGCTCGAGTAAGTTAAGTCGCTATTTTGTACCCGCTGCTTGTGACAACTACATGTAATTCTGACATTGAACACGTGAATCGTGCCCGGCCGCCAATCTACAAATTACAATAATTTATTCAATTAATAAACAAATCAGTGCACCTTTGGAAACCGTCGCGTCCGGTGCATTCTAACATTCTAACAACATTTAACATTTTTATATTAACATTTTAGTCATTTAACATTAACTTGACATTTATAATCATTTGTTCTTGTAATTTGGAACAATAAAATGGTTGCTTAAAAACCATTAAAACACACCCCATCTATACCCACAACATGTGTCTAATGCATCTGACTCTTGAAATAACGTTTCTTAGATCAAAAAAATTCGTTTGGCTTTCTATAGTTTTATAGATAAGGGAGATGCAAGCGGGCAAGCAGGTTACCTGAAAAATCTAATCACCACTATTAAGGAAACGTTTTTTTATGGAATAAGGAGGCAAACAAGCAAGCGTATCACTTGATGGAAATCAATTAACGCCGCCCATAGACATTTGCAACACCAAAGGCATCACAGTTGTGTTGCCGGTCTTTAAGATAAGATAGTAGGCTTATTTTTTGAAGGCAAAATCTATAACATTTTTACTGGTATTAATTTATAATTATTATTTGTACTAAACTATTTTTTCAGCCCGAGACAAAAATGAAAGGAAACTTTTCGGCTTCGCGTTTGCACGACTCATGGAGGCAAGCGGAGCAACGCTTAGGGACGGTGCGCATGAGTTGTATGTTTATAAGTGCGACGATCCCTCCAAGTAAGTGGCACCTTTGTTTATAATATTGGACTTTCATGTTTTACACATGATGTTTTCTATTTTCACGTATGACAACGTTTGTCACGATAGTTGGTGTACATAACTTTTGGGTCAAGGGTTTTGGATTCAAATTCCGGTCCTAGTTAAAATTATATTATTTTTGTTAGATATTATTTGTGTTGGGATAGATTTAATGCATGGTAAGCGATTATCGCCGCCAATGGATACGAAGTAGCTGCAACACCAAGGACACTGCAAATGTTTTACCTTAGGATAAATAAGAATTTGATGGTAGGGGAAGAAGGAAGTAAAGGAAAGGAGTTGGAACTTCGGATCCCTGCACTCAGCGTACAAAACACAGTAACATGCACATATAATACCACTTGCCGCTGATATTCCGTAAGATTGTGGTACTTTCCCGGTCAAATCAGCCCATTCATACTCTACTATTATCAAACCTTTAAAGAAACATCCGTCTTCTTTTTTCTTTGATAGATAGCAAATAGTTATAACTATAATATTATGCTAGTGTCAAGTAAAATACAATATATAAGTCTTAATAATATGATGGCTATTCTACCAAAGCCTATGGATTTTTTCAGTCAACTTAAAATGTCATGATACACACATTTATTTTATATCACTTCACTTTACTCTTTAATCGAACTATATTGCATAATACGCCACCATAGTTAAACAATATAATTGATAAAAATTTAAGATTATAAAAATTAAATAAAAACATCCTTCTATTTTGATCCTATTTTTTTATTTGATTTTTTACAGATTGCAGACGGCCAGCTATTTATCGCTGCCATCGTGCGCTAACGACTCGGCTCGTGTCGCATCCGCGAATGGGGTAGTTGTACCCTCCTTTCAAAGAAGCTCTAAAGAAAATTGCACGATTAGCACCTTATTGTGCTCCACTAAACTCACTCAAAACGGTTAGTGACATAACTAGATAGATAGATAGATAGATAACTTGTCTATTCAAGGCACAATAAATACAACATCAAAAGTAACAATCAATATAAAATGAAGCTAAAAATTAGAGTAAACTACTACACAAATTTTCGAATAACTTAAAATTATCAACAACAAGCTTCGGCTTGTCATTCTATATATTCATAACTAGGGTTTGTAATTGAAAACATTTGAAACCTAATTTCTTTTTGAAATTTGTCAATGTTTCAGAGGACCTTCTAGCACTTTTACAATGGCGAGCCCGACCGGAGAAAGTACAAGAAACTTTACTACGCGTGCTAAGACTTGGTGATGGGCTCAGTTGTGAGGAGCTGATCAAGTTTCTTAGAGATGTCTTAGACGCATTGTTCGCTTTGTTTTCCACTGAAGACGGCAATAGGTATGATGAAATCCAGGACACAGTTACCTTTCTATCCCATAAAAAATGTGAGAGTTAATAAGAGTGTCTATAATCGTCGACACGCACAACTTCTAACCGTTTGGGGAGTTAATTTTCTTTAGTTTTCACATTTAGTTCCTAGTATAACATTCTATGTTTGCCCATACGGCAGCAAAACTGATTGGATTGGCGTTGTTTCAGCACTCCACATTCGGGCACAGTCTTCTTGGTGCTGGTATCAATATGTAGCTTACTAGACGAAAGTCGCTTTCAGCACTTCAAGCCAGTTTTAGATGTGTATATCGAAGAACACTTCTCCGCAGCTCTTGTATATAAGTAAGTTTATTTTTTATACCTGGCTATTGCATGACTTAATAGCATAATCCTTTATACACACATAGGTATATATAAGTAAACTTTAATAAAAAAAATTTGAAAACTGAACACTATATGGACAGTCAAAAGTTTTACTTAGCTAAGATACGCGACAAGCAAAACAATAACAGAAAATTAATAATGTGTGTTTTTCCGTTGGGTTTAGTGGATTTATTTGGAACTTAAACCAAAAACTTTTCGGTTGTCTTCCGTAGAGCCTACTATACCTGAAGATGCCTCGTGTTGGGGCGAAACACGTGTCGTTTACAAGATAGAAAAGTGTGTTTGGTGTTGTGTATAGTGGTTGGTGGGTGGAGAGTTGATGGCCGATTTTCGGCTTGTTTTGTTAAGTTTTTGGTTTAAGTGCCAAATAAATCCACTAAACCCAACGGAAAAACACACATTATTAATTTTCTGTTATTGTTTTGCTTGTCGCGGATCTTAACTAAGTAAAAATTTTGACTGTCCATATAGTGATGGATTTCCGCAAAGTAACGCCTGACTCCATTAATAACAATTTTACAAATAAAGTGACAAAACATTTTATTGTTAATTAAGTTAAGCTCTCTGATGATTGGGTTTTATTTAAGCCATGTCCAGTCGCCATATCTACAGCTTCCATTTAAGCGAGTAAGTAGCCCAGCAGGCTCATTTTGAAAGACGCTCTGTATTACGCTACTTTAAGGGAAACTACTACCTCAGAAATATAAGTTATTGTAAAATAACCGCCTGTTTATTTTCCTACTGTACTGTCACAATACATAATAGTTGGTGTCAATAGTCTGTTAATTCTTTAATTGTTCCAGGGGTCTCCTGTCGTCAGTGCAGCACTGCGCGGAGTGGGCGGCGGGCGCCGAGGGCCAGGAGCCGATACGCAAGTGCCTGAGATCGCTGGGTGCGGTGTTCAGGCTAGCGGTGCGGTCTCGGCGTCTGTTCGCACGCGCCACCGGCGGCCAGTACGAAGACAGCTTCCGGCGTGATGTGCGAGCCGCACTCCACGCACTCAAATCACTTGCGCAGCATCCGCACAGGGAACATTTAGCGCCGGCACAGGTGAATAAAATATATATATAATAGAGAGGATGTATGAAAAACGACTGGCAAAAAAAAATTACATAACGGATGTGGATGGAAGAATCGATAGGGAAAGACCGAGCAGAACATATCGTGACCAAATTGCCGAAGTTTTTAGGAAAGGCCACATCAAGAGTACCCTTAACCGTCGAGCTTGCATGAGGAACGTGATGAGTGTGGAGGAAGCAAGAGAAGCATGCCGGGATAGTAGCACATGGTAGTCTGTGGTCTCTGCCTACCCTTACGGGAAACAGGCATGACGATATGTATAAGGTGAAGATATTGTCAATTTTCTCCAGGTGTAACATTACCGACTTTAAACCGGTGGTGTTTGTAGTGATATAATAAAAATTTTCTACTCACTGATATATATTATAAAATATTTAATATGGCAAAAGACAGTTTTTACGTATTTTTTTTTATGGAAGATGTAGGCAATGAGCATACACCCCGGTCTGAACCTCACGATAACTAATCACCGCCGCATGGTCATATGCAATGAAAATAAATACTAAGGATATGAATATGTATACGAAAGAAGTAAAAGAAAGGGGAAATAATGTCCGCCGGATCTTTTCACTCCGTGAACGAATTGTGTTAACACATAAGAACAGTACGAGTTAATGCTGATATTCTGTGAAGATGTGGTGATATGCCAATGACTGCTTTTGTGTCAAGTTTTTCTTGTGATAAAAACCAAGTGACAAAAAGTAAAAAAATTGACAGGACTTGCTTTAATATTACAGGTTGCACTGATGACCTCATGGGCGAGTGTAGCCAAGGAAGTTGCTTCTGCACTTGGGCCGGTTGAAGCGGCCCGTGTCACCGCCTCTATGCTCGATGCTCCGGCAGCGAACGCACCGCCAGCGCTTGCCAAGGCTAGACTTATCGCTGCGCAGGAAATTCTGAAGGGACCTTTGGGCCAGGATCCTGGTAAGATTGCTATAGTGTTCATATTCTTATAATATCCAAAATAAACATAATTATTTTATAATAATAAAAATTATTATTTAAAAATGATATAAGTAGCTCTATGTCTGTTTAAAACTAGCAGTTAAAAAAACTTATGCTAGTTGAATGCGTCACTATATGGACAGTCAAAAGTTTTACTTAGCTAAGATCCGCGACAAGCAAAACAATAACAGAAAATTAATAATGTGTGTTTTTCCGTTGGGTTTAGTGGATTTATTTGGAACTTAAACCAAAAACTTACCGAAAATCGGCCATCAACTCTCCACCCACCAACCACTATACACAACGCCAAACACACACTATCACTTTTCCATCTTGTAAACGACACGTGTTTCGCCCCAACACGAGGCATCTTCAGGTATAGTAGACTCTACGGAAGACAACCGAAAAGTTGTTTTGCTTGTCGCGGATCTTAGTTAAGTAAAACTTTTGACTGTCCATATAGTGATGGATTTCCGCAAAGTAACGCCTGACTCCATTAATAATCTGAATGCGTCATGTTTGTCGAATAATCTTTCTACATATTTGCAATTATCTAAATACCACTGGCCACGAGCATATCGAACCTCTCTTATCTGTTTGTCAGTGTTATTGTACTTTTTTGGATTAACGTTCTTGTAGTTTCCGTTCTTCCATCAAATTAAATATTTTATCCGTCATCCATACTTGCTTTGCAGTAAGCGAAGCCTTTAAGTAATTATGATTGGCTAGCTGATACGACAGTTTTGAGTATGACATACTGACATATGCTGTAGATTTTGTATTCACTGTTACATTGCCGACGAGCACTTTATGTCAAATTAGTTGCTGTTTAGCGCCTGCGGTAGGGGAGGTCTCTCGTATGCTTGGCTAATTTAGAGTGATAAAAGTGTCGATATAATTTTTTTACTGATAATATGATGTTTAAAATGAGCCATGGACCATCATAAGGAGGCCAACTATTTGTAAAAAGGGTAAATCACATGAAAAACAAAAGATTTCTTTGGCATTCTTATTGTAATTTAGCTTATAATAACATAATACAGCGCCATCTATGGACAAACTTATTCATTTACAGTTTTGAGACGTACATTTATAAAACTAATACAGTCTTCGTACTGAATATTCTACTGATGGTACTACAGATGATTATTAAGAAAGTACGATTATTTTCATATTGTTTAATTTATGGCATTTTCTAGAGGCGCGCAATATCGTTCTAACGACCGCATGCCATCATCTACGTGTGCACCTGGCGCGGAGAGACGAACTGTCGCAGTGTGCCGACATGTTGGGTGAACTTGTGACCTTATTGTGGAAGAAACAGGACCCCGAACAACCAGTAGATGACGAAGAGCTAGATCCCGACGTTGATGTGCTGTGTCTAAATACCCTTGATGTTCTGGTCGAAACTGTTCTACATCTTATCGGCGGCAACTCACCGGTTTTGGTCAGTTTTCTTCTATTAAATTCAATGAGTATTCTGCGTAAATAACTTAAACTAGCTGCACGCCCCGGATTCACACGGGCTATAAGTAACATATTTTACCATAACGTGTTTTATTACACAGATATATTTAGCAAATTACGTAATATCTTGTATATTTATCGACATATAAGACGCTCTCTTTGCTCTTTCTTAATACTAAAAGATATTCTCGTTGGGATTGTCTGCTTGATGACAGAATGGGGATTGGATTGCACATTGTACATTTACTTAAAAGTTTGCTTGTTGCCGAAAGACGCATATAAACAGTACACAGAGTGAATCACGTTTAGTGACAATGGTGCGATACGTGAGTAGACCAATTAAATAAACAAGTTAACATCTTCGCGCCTCACCATCTACCTAAAGCGCTACTGCGATCGGCTCTAAAGAAATATGCCGACATGAATACGGCTACTTTAATATAAGTAAATTGGTGACTTTTTTAATATTCTATAAACGACACAACCTATATATGTATGTTTAATTAGGGTTTGTTTCTTAGAAATAAAAACGTTATAACTTTTTCTTCAGGGATCTATGGTTGCCGGTTTGCTGGGAACGATGGAACTGCTAAAGCCAGCACATTACCAGAGACTGTGGAGCCACCTCGCTCCGCATCCGCACGACCGCAAACCGTTGAAAGACTTTCTCATGAGAGCCTTCCTAGTCTTTAGACATCTCATCGAACAAGACGTAAGATAAATAGCGATTTATCTTTTACGCTTACTATTTATGGATTTCTTATATGAGTGACCAAACCTGCAAGCATGTCGCATGACAGTGAATAGTCACCGCCATTAACAACTGCCTTACCGAGAGAATTGCATATCCAATATCAGCCCGCGGCAGTCCACTGCTGGACATAGGCCTCACCTAAGGCGCGCCATTATTGCATATGCAATAATGGCGCGTCTTTGCATATGCATTGCTTTAAAGTTTGAGTAAGAAGTGAATAATTGGAGAGCAATAGGAAGGGAAAGAAGGAAGTAAAATGAAAAAGCTGTACCCCCGGCGTTCAACGCCCCCTGAAGGAAGCGTAACAACAAAGCTACTACGATAATATGGTATATTCCGAGATGAGCGGACCTACTCATTCTGTAGATAAATGGTAAAATATTTGATCACAAAATGTTTAACGTTCAATTGGATTCAATTTTATACTGACCATTGATATTTGATGGCTGTGTCATTATTTATGTCACCAGAACTGTACACAACAAATAAAACGAGTCACTTCCTTTCTTTCAGGTGTTCCCATCTGATTGGATGGTGCTGCGAGTCCAGAGCTGTAAAGTTTTATTATCAGCATTGCAAGATTTGGCCAAGCCGTTGCTGGAAAGGTTTATGGGCGATGAGCCTCCTCAATTTGATACACAGGTAAAATTCTAAGATACATAACATTCAAAATTAAATTTAGTTTATATTTAATATCACAAAATTCAACCATTTAATCAATCTTAGAAGACATTTTTTTTGTTTTATGGTAAGGCAATCGAGCAGGCGTGCCACCTGATGAAAAAGTAATCAACGCCATAACGGCCATAGACATCCGCAAGGCCACTGGCAGTAAAGAAACGTTGACGGCCTTTAAGAAAAGTGTGTTAAGAAAAGTGCTTGTTTTTTGAGGGTTTCAATGTCGTACATTATAACATTTTCTTTCAGCAGCATTACTATCATCAGTAGAAGACCCTATAGAGAAGATTTTTTTTATTATATAGATGCCGCTGCCCGTCAGCTAATATTTGCTCTTATACTCTCCTTTTCCGACACTCACGGGAAAAATGCGGTGTTACTATTACTTCTTTTTCATGCGGATTGGCGAGTTTACTAGACTCGGAATAAATCTTTAGGCCATACATATATTTATTCCGATGCGTTCGTTCGTCCAGAAATGGGGAGACCTATGGTCAGCAGTGGAACATATATGGGCTGTGAAAAAAACACAAAATACTCCAATATTTCGGCTAGATTGCACGAAAGTTTTCCGATAATCCGTTCCGAAAAGTTCATAGTTTACTAGAAAAAAACTATTGTATGTGTTGCACGCACGCCAGTGGTACATATGGATTGTGAAAAAAATATTTTCACATTTACATACAGTTATGGTCGGGTTATTTGGAACTGGGCGTGGCTTTGGTGACGTCGAACGCGCTGCAATGGGAGCGATGGGCAAGGCGCGGCCCTGACCGCCCGCGCATGCGTGCTGCAGCCGGCCTTCAAGTCCTCGCCGTCTGGAGCCGCCTCGGTTAGTGTTCTATTTACGTTTATTACACATAAGTACATTTCGATGTCGATGGCGGTTCGAATTAGAATGAATATCTCCCGACTGAATTTCGGCTTTTATATAAAAAATCGAGAGTGTGAACAAATGTAATAAACGATGAATCAACTGATTAAACCGACATTATCTTTACATAATCTGCCAACAGATGGCGCCACAACATGTAAAATTGTCGCCGCTACATGTAAAATTAAGTTTTGTCTATTGCATAAACAGTATAATTAAACAATTTTATTAATTGTACTAAATACACAAATTTCATCGCCTCATAATGTTATTGAGGAATATCTCGCTAAATAGTTGGTAATTATTACAGGAGCAGCGCAACTGCACCTCATCGGCGGCGCCGTGGGAGCGTTGTTGGAGGTGACGTTGGTGTCGTCGTTGCGGCGGGCAGCGCTGGGCGCGCTGGTGGGGCTGATGGCGGCCGAACGGGCTGCCACCGGATCGGCGCGCCGCACGGAGGCCGCACTTGTCGACAAGCTGGACTCGCTCGTCGCCGACAACAAGGCCGACGACCACTACCGACGGCTTTTTGACACCGTGTGAGTACCTACTGAGTATGCTATAGCAAATATTGTTGTATAAGAAAGAACGAGCAAGTCCCGCATGATGCGAGCTAAAAATATCAAGTACCAATATTTTAATCTCCATTTAAAAACCAAAAGTGCAATATTCGTCAGATCTATGAAAGGAAGAGACTTAATTTTACATGTTAGTTACTTTTAACACTGAAGTCGTTTAATTTTCACTAAATTAATTTACTTACAAGAGAAATTTGTATCATTGTATAGAAACTCACTGCACTGTTACTGTTAAAAAAAGAACTATTCTAATATAACTCATTTATGTTGAGGGTTGGTGCATTTTGACTTTATAGTCGTGTAAAATTCACGTTTCTAATTATCCAATATAATATCTTTTTAACGTGTATTTGCCTTTAATATGTTATTTGTGATGTTCACGCCATACATTTGCAGGGAGCACTTAAGTTCAGTGTAAGTATATCAGAGTACATAACTCCCAAGAAACTATCACACTTATAACTTTTAATGCCATTTAACTGATAATCTTGGTGTTTCCTGTAGACCTCTATGTTCATATGTGACTTATATACGTCGTATATACCTCTTTTGATATCTTAAATAGTAATATTTATTTTTAAATGTTTCAAACTGTGAAAGAAAATTAGTTTTTGTTATTCATGTGGACTTACGAATTCTGATAATTAAGCCGACGATATATTATATATTCTAAACATATGATACAATTCTACAGTATAACCTGTAGTATATTAAATGTAATGTGTGTAACATGTTATTGTTTCTACAAGTTAACTGTAACCGTATGATGATTATCTCAATATCATTTTGTCTCTGAATTATTTTTTGTTGAATCAAATATTTCATCTACAATTGGACTGCTTTGGTAGCATTTACTTTATTATGAAATGTTTTCATTTTAGTTTGTCTACGAAAAAAAGATTTCGATCGATGGTACATGTCGTCGAATTATTTCAATCGCATTTATATTTAATAATATAATTGGTATCGTTCAACTTTAAAGATAGACATGTGTCATCCGCAAACAATACTATTTCTCTCAACAAGGTAAGGTAGATCATTACTATAAACCAAAAATAAAAAAGGACCTAGAATTATACCTTGTGGCACCCCCATATCCACTGCTACTCTTGGTAATTTCTTACCGTTTACATCTGACGCAATCAAGTGCTTTGGCAAATAAATCGCAAGACTCTTAAAGCATTACATACATTCTTCCCAATATTTTACAACCATTGAAGTATAAAACTTAAGAATAAAACTTGTATGTTTAACAGTCTAATGGAAAGGGTTTCCACTGAAGGATGGCGGGAAGCAGGGGCAGCATTTGTGGGTTGCGTCACCAGGTTACTGGAGAGATTATTGGACTACCGCGCCGTGATGCAAGGCGCCGAGCACAGGGACAAGAGGATGGCGGCTACTGTTAATTTGCTGGTAATTGCTAAAATATTACTGTGAGGTTAATATGATTTTTTTATTCATAAATAGTAAACTTTTTCTAATTTATATAAAGTCCATTATTAATTATAAAGTTATATCCATGCAATATCAACTTCATGGCAATGCAAAATAAGCCTTATGACTTCTCGCGGCTATTTGCTGAGTGTGGCCTTTTCACAATCCATATAGGTATTATTATTAATAGTATTTGTAACATAATATATTATTGTTATTATTGGTATTTTTGTTCTTTTTTATTATTATTGTTTTTTTTATAATTAGTCTATAATTTCTGTCTTTTTAATACATAGTAGGTATAGAGTTGGCAATCTAAATTGTATTTTTTTATTTTATATCTATATTCTTTGTTTATTGTTTCTGTGCTGTTTTCTGGATTATTGAATAAAGTTTTTCTTTCTTTCTTTACATTATTTAAGTGTCTTTTCTGAGACTGTTTAAAACGCTATGCTTGAGACTTTTATTTTCTTTATTTTATACTTTATTCTCAACATACCATTAATAGTAGTACCAATAGCCTAATAGACAAAGATTTTGTTTACGATCTTAGGTCGTGGGTATGTATTAATATTTTTATGTAAACTATTTTTTCTTAGCACTATATTTGCTAAGTTACAGCTTTTAACAAGAATTCTAGTAATATTAAAACAACGCTAGTCTTCTAAAAAAAAAATGTGTCCATATCAGATAGCAAGGTATGTTTTATCATCGAATATAAATTAGGCTCTTAATCAATTTCCGCATTACAGAACTAATATCAAGAATGAATGTGGGTGTGCATTATGGTTTAGCAATTTGACTGGTGATAATTATTCGATTCACATTTTAATACCGGCTCTATGAATAAAAATATCGGTGAGCATGAATGTAATAAAATCGAGAGGCTTCAATGATCAGATAAACTTTTTATAAGGAATAGTAATTATCACTATGTAGTTGTGGGATTTTTTACATAATTTTTTCACATTATTTACAGAATTTTTACAAGAACGAGATTGATCGCAAAGAGATGTACCTACGCTACGTATACAAGTTGCACGATCTTCACATCGCGTCCGATAACTTTGTAGAAGCCGGCTGTACGCTTCTGGTAAGTTTTGTGTAAATTCGTTTCAATTAGTCATTGGGCACAATAATTATTTTCATTATTTATTTCTAGTTATACGCGGAAACCTTAAGTTGGGAAAGCGACCAAATAGGTGTTGACTTGGAACATCCTGAAACACCAGAATGGAAACGCAAAGAAGCCTTGTATAACCAGGTGCTCGAATATTTCGATAGGGGCAAGGTAATACTTTTATATCAATTTTTACTGATTGATTTTGACTTGAATGATGATTTTTTCGAAACTTCGTCGTACATTTTTTAATTCTTGAAAAGACCAATTTCCTAAAATTGTTACACAAAGCTGTACGTGCTACATTAAATTATTGATTTCCTCCACGCGGCTTGGAATACACTTTTCATGCAGAGTATAAAAATGTTCACAAACTAACCTTTTATGAACATATTTTTTTAACGATTGTAATACTATAATCTATATAAATCTATTTATAAATATCTATGTATCTTCTTATTTATTCGTTTATTATTTACGGTTAACTCACATTTATATACACATATATTTTTGCTTATAGTTATCATCTTCGTTCATTAACCTTCCTATACCCGCGGCTTTGTCTGAGAGACCGACAGAATGATTTTTCGATTTTAAATAAAGAACGAATAATGCTAGTTTAATGAACTTTCTAGTACTTGCCTAATTTGATACGACCTTGAAATTGACGTGACGTGTGACCAAGTTCATTAAACTAGCATTATTCGTTCTTTATTTAAAATCGAAAAATCATTCTGTCGGTCTCTCAGACAAACGCGCAGGTATAGGAAGGTTAATAAATTGTTTCTATCATCCTGACAATGATGTATCATCAACCTACACCAAATAATATTTTTAATACTGTCTGTCCTACGGTAGTCTGGAAGAAGTGGCTATTAGCGATAACACCGCCATTTGTATAATAAATATAACCATGAAGAGTTGTATAACTTTGTTTTTGGTGTACGATAAAGAGTATATCTAATTATACTAATTCTGGTCTATCAGGGTAAAGCAGTGTTGTTGAAATCAAACTGAATTGTTTCTAGTGTTGGGAGAAAGGGTTGCCTCTACTACGCGAACTGGCAACACTGTACGAGGTGAAACTGTGTGACTATGCACGTCTTGCCCACTGTCTTCGTAAGCACGCCACCTTCCTCGACTCGGTGCTGGAGCAACTGCGACCCGAACCTGAATATTTCAGAGTAGGCTTCTACGGAAAAGGTTGCCCCCCATTCGTGAGGGTGAGTATATATCTATCTATAAAAGCGACTAATGAAGAGCCATTTCGCTGCGATGAATGATAGCGGATGGAGCTCTGTGGTCTCTGCCAAACCCTGCGGGGGATAGGCGTGAATATATAAAAAAAATATATCTATATAAATAAAACTGAACCGTCGAAATGTATGTACGCGCATAACTTCAGAGTGAATGCACAAAATAATATAATTCTTTTTTGTTCTTTGTTATCATCAGGACAAGGTTTGAATAAAATATAATTTTCAAAAAATAGTACGAGATAGAATAAGACCTAAAAAAACTATTTTTCTCTTCTCTATCATTTTAAATCGTAATATAAGCAATAGATGACGCCATTACTATGACTAACAAAAAAAAATTTGTCAGATTGACATTCATTCATGTTAATTGAACATGAATGAATCTGACAATTTTTTTTTGTTTTCAACATTTTTTTTCTTTCGATAAAACTCTTTCTGATGTATTATAAAAGCAAAACTTTGTTTCTGTGCTACGTGCTTTTCTTTTCTCTGAGGTTTATCTCATTATCATTTTCATTCGGTATACCAGCTAGTTTAAAATAATAATAATTAAAGAATTAAAAATTAAATATATTTGAGCTTACGCTTCATCGAGTCACCTGCTCGTCCTTATTTTATTCGTTTGCTTATTACCATAATTAGAATTGTTTTATATCATTATTATTAATCTTCGGTAGTTCACTGCCGGACATTGGTGAACTACCTAGCTCGATCTCCCTCACACATCTAGTTTCTACCGAATAACTTATCAGATGGGTGCTAATCACACTATTTTGTCAAGATTACAATGAAGAATTTTTTTAAATTTCGACAAAAATGACCAGACAGTGGCAATAGCTACTTCCCTTTACTAACAAGAGGTACTTTTTTACTTCATTCGATTTTATGGAAGCTGTTTAAGTTAACGGAACATATTTGTTGTCAGTGATAAATATCTTAAATGATACTATAACAGTTTCACTAACTTATGAAACTGTTATTCATAAGTAAGTTCTCGACTAAGAAATATTTTTTCTCCCAGAACAAACAGTTCGTGTACCGCGGACAGGATTACGAGCGTATTGGTGCGTTCACCCAGAGATTGCAAGCGGAGTATGTGGCAGCTCACATTCTTATGCGGAATACTCCCCCCGATGACTCCATTATAGCTGCCGATGGACAGTGTAAATATTAATTACTTTTGTAATAATAATTCAGCGGCACTTCTGAACCGATACGACATTGGACCTTCAAAAAACAAGCTTACACATAGCTTAAAGGCCGGCAACGATTCCGTGATCCTGGAAGCGTCGAGGACGTCTATGAGCGGCGTTGATCGCTTTCCATCAGGCGACACGCTTGCTCTTTTGCCCTCTTGTCATAAAAAAGTACTAAGATTATTTCTTAGGATTGTATTTTTTCATAATAGGAATACAATACACTTAATTTACAAAAATAACATTCAGAAAACCACAGAGGTTTGTCGAGAATGTTATTTGACAATTGGCAATAATTATAATTACTAATAGAAACATGGACCCTATCTTAAGTAAAGATTTATTATAGTATTAATAATTATTATAAATTAGTTTCACTGTCTTCGTTTTCCTTTTAAAACTGTATTAACCCCTTCGGACTTCGTGTGCAGAATTATGCACATACTTTTTCTTAATTTACTCCTCTGTCATTTTTGTGCATAATTGTGCACATGCCGAAACTTACAACTTAATAAATATGTATGATTTTTCACACATTTGTTTTTATGATGTCCTTCTTACTAATAATTAGTAAAAAAATATTTTATTATCCATTAACAATAATTCAGGTCTGAGGGGGTTAAGGTTTGGATTAAGGATTGTTTTTTTGGATAAGAGATAAGCGTGCAGTGTTTATGCATTTAAAGATAGTCGCGCTCAGATTTTCAGAAAATTTCCCCTTTTGGTGAATTTGCTTTAATAGAGATTCCCAAACTATTTTGTGCAAGAGACCCCTTTTCCAAAATGAACTAATACCTCAGACCTCTCATAGCCAAATTACTTTTAAATATCCTATCTCTAGTTTTTCTCCTATGGATACAAAATACTGACTAATTTAAAAACTTTGCGGTTGGTGGTGAGTTTCGACTCTAAGGGGCCGGTGTAGACCCTTTAGATCGCTAGGCAACAACATCAACTCAAAGTGTAGAATAATTAACAGCTATGACATATATGGAATATATATCATAGCTATCATATCATAACATATGTCATCGCCCATTTCCATCCACATACCTCCACAGTGTGTACTGTTGATTTTGTGATAATTTAATGTGTGTTTCTGCAGAGGGAAATAAATGAATCTATTTATCTATCTATACTATAATCAAACGTATAAATACCAGATATCCAGATTTGCAACGTGAAGCCTGTCTCATCGCGTCGCAACTGGCCGTGCGGCGCGCCCGAGCCCGTGAAACGTTTCTACGTGTGCAACGACGTCGACACGTTTCTGTGCGACCGCCCCCTGCACAAACCGCCCATCGACAAAGATAACGAGTTTAAGGTGAGCTTTAAAGTTAGTTTAGTTCCTGGTTTTTTTATAGCAGAGCAGACAAACGAGCATGTTGGTAAACAATCACCGCCGCCTATAGACATCCACAACGCCATCGCAGAAGCGTTGCCGGCCTTTAACGAATACATACGCGCTTTTCTTGAATGCCCCTATGTTATAACTACGTGGGAACACCGCAGGTGGTAAATTGTTCCATATAACCACAGTTTGTGGCAGAAAACTGCGACTGGATCGCACGGTGGTGGACGGCCAGCCATCCAGGTGATGGGGATGGAACCTATTATTTTTATTATTATTATTGGTGCTTCCTTCAGCGTTATTCTGCAAAGAAGTCTAAATTAAGGGAAAAGTTTATGAGGTAATAGGAGTAGTGCCAGTGTAGCACTAGTAATTGGTTGGCTCGACCAGGGAAGTGCTATACTCTTGCAGAATATCGCCGTTGTAACAAGTTAGTGTAAGTGTAAGTTGTAATATAATATTGTGTTCTCCTTTGTTTACTTCCTTCTTCCCCTCCTGTTTTTTCACATCTTTCTCTAAGGTAGAAAAATCATCAATCACCAGTACCATTATAATATAACATATAATAGAATAACAACATTTTTTTTTAAATACATACTCACATGGTTTCCATTATAAAAATATTTTCTACTTTATTGGCCATTTCAGAGCCTCTGGATTGAACGTACGACATTAGTGACTGAAAACACGCTGCCCGGCATTCTGAGATGGTCAGAAGTTATATCGAGATCGGTGGAAGAAATTCCACCTGTTGAAGTAAGTGTAATTCATTCATTGTTCATTAAAACGTAATAACAAATGTACACGTTCGGTACTATAGTACACGGTTATAAGACAGCTTCCATCCTTGACGTCCCTTACGACACAGTTTCCTTTCTACTAGGCTTTCCAAGGTGTTGAGTTACGCGCCTTAGGTTTTTTCTTCTACTTTACCGACAACTATGAACTTTTCCAGGTTGTCGGAAAGTTTTTACTTAATATAAAGTTAAATTACTTCAATACAAAATGTATTCGGACATACACCGTAATTACTTACTGGTAAAAATTTTATTTTGATAAAAATTGTACTCCTTGGGCATTTTGTATACCAAATTTTATGTATATATTATATATAAATATTTTAAACAGTTCGCGTGCGAAACGATGGAAGCGACGGAGCGTGAGTTGCGAAGTCTTATATCTCAGTACACCGCCGATCCTCTACGCAACATCAACCCATTCTCGATGAGGCTGCAAGGGACAATCGATGCGAATGTACAAGGGGGTATTACCAAGTACGAGCAGGCGTTCCTTACTGCAGAGTTCGCTAGAAACGCGACTCCAAGGGAACTGGCCGCCGCGGCCAAACTGAGGAGGCTGATAGCTTCACAGCTTGCGGTTGTGGATGCTGGGTTAACATTACATGGTCGACTGGCACCCGAAGAAGTGAAACCCCTCCATAGGTGAGTTAATTAACGTACGCTTCATTTTTTCTTTTTATCACCCCTCAAACTAGCAAACGTTAGCTAACTATCTGCGTCTTAAGCGAAGTAAAACAGTTTAGCAGCACTCTCTATCCCTGCGCACTCCCTGATATTACGTAGTGAATACTTCCTCTTGCAATTGTCTTTTCCCCGCGACCTATCCCGTCATGATTAGTTGCAACAATTTGTTGTAACCTATTATGGTTTATAATGATGCCACCCAAAATTTTTAACCTAGTACGGGCTGCATATTGGATAAAGTAAAGCGCGTGGCCTCCGACAGAACCAAATAGAGAAACATTCTGTCTGCCTTATTCCCCATCACCCAACTTTAGGGCCCATAAGACGTCTTATAATATGACCAAGCTAAGCAACTTTAAACTATCTGCAAAAGTTCAAGTTTATGCTTGAATTGCCAGAGAACTTCTTCATTGGCCACTTTATTAATATTAATATTAATTTAGCTACTTCTTAGCTTTATTCAAAAGCTGTCTTGTTACATACAAATTCTTGCAAACCTTTTGTTTTAATCATGATAAATAATATGCCTCAAAAGCTTATTAAAAAATGTTTAAAAAAAGTTTATATTCAATAATATACAATCTGTCGATCGGTCTTTGTTTCGATGTTTTGCCCGGTGTGACCTGCCCCAGGTCTTCTTCAGATCAATCTTGCCGACTTTGGAGAGACATTGGTCTGCTACAAAAGAAGAAAAACAGAAGCTGACTGCTAAAGGCTGTTGATTATGTAAACTGCTGTAATTATGTTATGGTTAAATTAATTAACTTAAAAAAATAGTTTGAATTGAATAAAGGCAAATATTATTTTCAGACGGTTAGTGGAGAGGTTTTCTCAATTAAGACAAAACCTAGGGCCTGGATTAGCTCGCGCACGGAGGCAGCTATCGGAGAGCATTGTCAAGTAAGATCATTTTTTTTTATTTGTATTATATCACTTTGGTATATTTATATAAATAAAAATACATTTCCGGAATATATATCCGCGCATAACTTTGGTGCAGTCGCCAAAGCAGATATATCTTTTTTTGTCGTTTGTTTTTTCATTGGGTTCACCTATTTAAAATTAACTTGAAATTATTTGGTGTTGACTAAATTGTATTTG
>JASFAT010004662.1:0-248415 GCA_031353405.1 Baronia brevicornis
CCGTAATTAACTTACAATCAAAAGAGATTACCTTGAACTCGCGACTTAATTTTACATATCTGTTTTAGGGAAACGTAACTGATTTTGTTTGGTAAGAAACCGTCTAAACAAGTTACCTACTAAACTTCTAAAATTAATAGTATTTTGTTAGGGATATAATATTACATTTTTTTATGTAATTCTTTATTTATCTAATACATCTCATTTTTTATCTAATACATATCAATTCATTAAATTTTTTTATCTAATTGTTGTATTATTTTATTATGTAATTCTTATTTTTATTAAAGAACTTAATACAAACTTTTAAATAGTTTAAAAAGTATGATATCATCCCGAAGAGCATTTTATTTATGTCTTTATAAAATGACAAATTTTAAAACGTTGATTTATAAAATTTTTAAGATAATAAACAGAAGTAACAATATTTGAATAGGTATAGAATCAATTTAAATTTATTGGTCGTCGCTTTACTAATCATAAATCATAAATTTTGCTTAACACAAAAAGAAATAACTTTAAAAAAATGTTTCGTTTTTACGAATTTGATGTCAAAAATAGTTTCGTAGCAAAATAGCACAGATGATTTCGCCAATGTCACGTAGAAGGGAGACGACACGAAGGGGATTAATCAGTGCGGTTAAGGTAAGGAAGGTATAGAATGCACAGGACACGTATGGGAATAGAATGGAAAGAACACGAAGAACATTAATCGGTACGATCGAGATTACGACGTCAATAGAATTTTAAAGGGAGTAGGTAATAGCTATTTTATGATTAACCCTTAAATAAAAACAACACAAGCATTTAAAATAGGTAGCATTTCTGTCCATACTTTTCTTTCTTTGAAGGCAATTAGTTACAACTATTATGCCTGTGTCAATTAAAATACAATAATATCCAATCTCTTGAAATGTAACAAGTCAGCTTATCACGTTACATCTTTAGAAAGTGGTGAACATTTTACCAAAACCTTTTATGGACTTTTGCAGTCAACTTAAAAAGTTACGATACACGTATTTATTACATATCACTTTACTTATACACCTTAATCGAACTATATTGTATAAAACGCCACCATAATTACACAACATAACTGATAATAATATAAGATAATAAAAATGAAATTAAAACACAACGTCACTGATGTAAGTTGGTGGGAAAAGTCTCTGTTCATACTTACTTTTGGATCTAATGCCTTCTGCCACCGTCATTGTTATGTTTTTAAACTCGATGTCCACCGATGTGGGTACTGGCATGCTTATCTGCAATGTTCTACATTCATTATGGTCTTTCCCGCGCACTTTCTGGCCTAGACCTTGCAACACGGCCAAAGCGTTCGCCATTTTCGGTTTTCTTAGAAGTCACTTAAAACATAACACAATACGTCACTTTAACAACTGATATTTTTGCTTATCTTACAAATATTTAAATATTTATTTTTTTGGTTTCAGCCGAACAAAATTACAAAAAAAAAATTATTATTATCGAAAGTTTTAGTAAAAATAACTGTTTTTGCACAACATTGAAAGAAACAAATAAATTTTACATATATAAAAAACAAAATTCTAAAACAATTTTTAAATTTTATTCGTATTTAGGAATGCGTTTGCCTCGCTCGCACATTGAAATAAGAGCAGCGCGTATTATGTGTACCACTATGCGCAGTCGGTATCAGACTGAATCCAGTTTATTTGGCACGTGTGATGATATAATTACGGCGGGGGGATTATTTTTTTTTTAATTCTAATTGTCAATTGCAATACCAACGAAATTCATTTAATATGAATTTAATGAAAAGATCCCATATTATATATGTTTTATAAGAAAATTGTGCTATATACAAAATTAAAGTTTCTTAAAAGATTTCAGTGGTTAGGAATTTTTATTTAATTTAATATAGGATTTAAAAGAGCACTTAATTTTACGATCATTAATTGTCATGTCGTAATGTATATATATATATATATATATATATATATATATATATATATATATATATATATATATCCTAGAGATATTTATTCCGAGTCTGATAACCCCACCAATCCTCATTGGACAAGCTTGGTGGGTTTACGTCCATACCTCCAAAAAATGAGGAAGCCCGTGGTATAATAAAATATATGTTTAGAATACCTACAGTTTTAGGTATATATATCGACGGTATATTCGACTTATATTAGGATAATATAAATATGGTCAAATAATCCTGCTAGAAAGTAGTAGTTTACTTCTGCTGTTTTCATTAGTAAGAGATGCAATATAGGAAAAAGAGTTTGATATATAGGAAAACTTGTTTCGTACAATAATTAGTAATCTGAAAGCCGATACGGTTAGGATCATGGCCTCGTAAGTATTAAAGTTTTAAAAAAATCTTTACTTTGCTCTGCAAAACGTTCTCGATACTCGTTTGTAGCTTTGCACCACGTTTTCACAATGACTTATTCTGCGTGTTATGTTTAGTTTTTCATGATCCGTCTATATTTGATGATCCATATGACTGATCCATCTGAATTTAAATACTTGAGAAGAATTATGGAGAATCCAAAAAAACGCTAAAATAGAAGCCCTGAGGGTCCAGCCAAAGATTTGTTATAAGTGAAATCAAGGCACATTGACTCGTTTGGCTCGATCACCTTGAGAAAATGGGGGGGATCAGTTACACGACCCAGATGATGACAGATATTTGGCTGTGATGAGAACATGTTATTTAATAGTATATATAGTATAGATAGCGGGAATGGGCCAACTCAATCGGGGAATTACCACATCTTAACTAAAGGCGTCAAGTGGTAGCATTTTATTGCTGCAGTCTTACCACGTTTCGACGGTGAGTGCAGGAACCCGAAGACCCAATTCATTTTCCCTTCTTTATTTTAATTCTCCTTCTCCTTAAATCCTTACTTAAGGTAGATGACATCTGTGAAGCCCGTAATACTATCGATGGTAATGTGCACTGGTGTATGCTTAAAATCAAGTAGATAACCTGTTTGCTCGTTTCAATATAATGTTTTATTTATAAAAATAATGTTTCAATATAAGAATGTTTTATTAATAAAAAATAAAAAAGAATGTTTCAATATAAGAATATTTTATTAATAAAAAAGAATGTTTAAATATAAGAATGTTTTATTAATATAAAATATGAGCGCAATTTTAAATCACACAGCCAGCCAGAGCGCAAAAACACCTATTATATAACTTACAACTTGGTGAGGATATATTTCTAGATTATTAGATTTTAATTCACTGGTCAGATTTTAATGCTGATGCTGATGTTTCGATTCCTATATAATGCGCGCATCAAATGAATGGAGTAGTCTTTGAATAAGATAAGAGGCAAACAAGCAAAATTTTCGCCCGATCAACAACATCCGTGGACATTGCAACGCGAGGCACATTGCAGGAGCGTTGCTAAGCTTTGAGAAATGTGTTAGTTTATTTCGTGAAGATTCTAATGACATTCCGATCGATCGATCGAATATCTGTTTCCCGCACAATACAATTTGGGAGTCAGTCAGTCGAAAGTAGAGTTCGTACGTTATTGCTATTGGAACAATGTACTTGCTTTTTTGTCATCATCAGAACTGGAGCTCTATTTATCAAATTAGTCTTTTAACGTGTAAAATAATATTGCATTTATGAATTGACGAGTGATATTGTCTGATATGGCTTGAATAAAGTCTTTGGGTAATTACTGAATCAATTCACGAAAAAAATGTAGTTCATACATGGAAATTATATACTTTTAATATTAATATTAGAGAGTTGAATTGACAGGAATCTAGTAGCGATTGTTTAGTAACAGCAATTATCATTATAAGCAAGGTGAAGCAAAACCTAAACGAGTTCCATGAGATACCTATCAGTCATTACCGCTTCCTGTTTATTATGCTATCATTATAAGAATGAAGTTCACAGCTAGTTTCTTAATAAGGAAATTTTGCCTTTAAAGCTTTGTTGGATTATCATTCGAAAAGGCAAAACTTTCGTAACTAACGCCCACTGCATCGGCGATCTTAACCTTTTTTGCTTCGCTTTTTGTCGTCATCATTGGATGGAAAGATACATATAATCTTTAGACGCCATTTTTAATTACAACTAGCCCCTAATTAACGGGTGAAAAGATTTATTCATGTTTGTCTACTAACTTTATTACATTATTTATTTTAATTATCGTACTGGATTTTAGAAGAATCTAACTAAACTGCGATATTCTTGCCCGTAAAAGTTGTTTTAAATAATGTAAATCTAAATGAAATATCTGTCTTTCCAACAAAAAATACGTGCCTAGAACTCAATCGAGTACCGGGTGACGGTTTGTCGTCACTCATGATTGGCCAGGAAGCCTTTATCAAGATTCCGGGTTTTTATATTCGGAACTCGGAGAGATCGAGATGATAGTGACTTGTAAAAGTTGTTATCAAATAATTTAAGCCTGTTGAACTTCAATAAACATTTTGCATAGTTTTTTGAACAACGATTTACTTACTGTGTAAGCAAATAAAAAATTATGATTATGAAACATTTTATTTCTTATGTTACCATACGCATAATAAACCCATGGTGAACCTTAACATTCGTATCCATAATAAACCCATGGGTAATATAGTTTTGTTATTATGCGTTTATCAAGATTTTTTTGTTACATGTATTATGTTGCTGTTTTGTGTGTAAATAATGTAGAAAAAAAGAGAAATTATACAATTGCATAATTCCACGTTGTGTTGGCAATTATTGTAACATGAATATGTCAGTATGTACGAAGTTACAAATTCGTCGTTATCTAAGTTCGTCGGACGCAAGCTATTTGTTCCAAAAACCTAGTAATGAAATAACTAGTGACTCTTTCGACACAAAAGCGATGTCCTCAATCCTGGACATGTTATGTAATAAACCCAGCTCTCATTATAAGGGCACTGATTTAAATATATCATAAACATTTTATTTCTGTCACTTATAAGATCGTGTCAATGACTGACTATCCCATCGTTCCATAATCTATACCCTAGCAAAATTTCAACAAGAATGTTTAATAAAAAAGCGTTGCCTAGCAACCAATGACCTTCATATATTGACAATCTTTTTTAAAGTGTTAACAACCAACTATAGAATATACTCATATCTACACTGATTATAAAAAATAAATAGTTGCATCAATAAATCAAAGTCATTATTTTCTTGTTTATACACTGAACTGAAAAATTTGCTCGTACATACAATAATTATTTAATAAACGTACTTCAACAAATAAACAAACGTTTACAGTAAAAATGTAAAAGTCATCAAAAAAAGATGTAATGATAGTCATACATATTTGGAAAGATGTTCTAAAGTAGCGAAAATGTTTTTTGTTACCTGAATATAGGGGTGTTAAGTTCAAAGAAACAAAATTTCTTTTTCTGGTTTTCGTAATAAAACTATAATATTTATCGCAGTTGTAATGATTCATGTATAATAATTTTGACTGAGAATTTACTATGAATATAAAAAATGTAATAATATTATAGTCAATAGAACAAACTTTGTAGTACGCGAGTTACGATAACACTAAAACGGTTTTTTACATCCATTTTTTTTTTGGATTTTTTCTAAAGTTTCCCGCAAGCCGCACAACATAGCTCAATATTTGGCAACACCTAATTTCTACTAGCCGACCTGAAGAGGTTGTCGCTCCACTTAGCCAAGGATATTCAGCAATTGTCTACTCCATAGGGTGGCAGCTCTTTGACAAACGTGACCATTGCTATTATTATATAATTTTAAAAGGATAACTCTGCCGATTACTTTGGTTTCCAGGCGAATTCTTTTTATTTTGAATCATATTCACTAGAGAAACTTCGAGTATTGTCCACGCCTTTAGTAGCGACTTTGACTCTATTCGGTACCGTATTTTTAACAGCTTTTTTTAACAGCCCATATATGTCCCACTGCTTAGCACGGGCCTCTCCATTTCTGGGGGAATGAACCAAGCCACCACGCTTGTCCAATGCGGATTGGCGGGGTTACCAGACTCGAAATAAATATTTGTAATCCATACATATATTTATTCCAATGCAGGGATCGAACCCGCGACCATTGACTCCACGGGCGGAGGGCCTCGCCACTGAGTCAATTGGTCTACCTTTACTCCATAAGTAATATAAGTAAAATAAATATTTATTTATTTATTCATTCATTCTGTACAAGTTCTAGTACAATGCGCACTTAATATCGGAAGACATTCCCTGCCAGTGAACCTTTGAGATGATGGAAAAAATTTTTACGTAGTAGGTACAAAACAATTATAAATAATTCATACACATATTGTAGTTTTATAGACAAAACCTGTTTTATATGAACATTTATAACCATTTGTCAATAAAATATTCAAAATATACCATAAAATTTAATTAAAAATATATCCGTGTATAAATTAACAGTTTAATATTATTATATTGTAAATCAATATTTTAATAAAAAGGTTCACAAATAAAGGTATCAATAAATGGCAGGAAGTCCAAACATTTTGTTTTAGACTTACACGATATTATTGTTATTCGAAATATTTATTTTGATGGTGGAGGATGACTCGTGAAACTTGATTCTGAAATTTGGTTCGTTGAACTGTTGGTAATATTTATTGTAGTACCAAAAGTTCAACGAACCAAATTTGCTAGTCGAACTAGTATTAAAAAGTTTTTTTTATGCGATAGGAGGGCAAACGAGCAAGCGTGTCGCCTGATGGAAAGCAATCAACGCCGCCTATGGACAACCGCAACACTTTTTGAAGGTTCCAATGTCGTAACGGGTCGAAAAGACCGCCGAGGGTAGCTGGTTCCACAAACTGGTGGTCCGTGGGAAGAAGTATTATATAAACAATGAATGAGTTTTATATAAACTATGAATGAGATACAATTTTATTACTAATTTAATATTAAATTATTACTAGATAAATTTTTACTTGCTGCTTACCTGCTATACCCCGGCTTCGCACGAGTTGTGTAGGTACCTAATGAAAAAAAAGGGACAAACCTCAGAGAAAAAAACAGCACGAAGAATAGAAACAAGGTTTTGCTTTTGTAATAGAAAACAAGGGAAAATGAATATGAATGAATGAATCTATCAGGTTTTATTGCAAATTCACATTTATTTTGGGAATCATAGCTTCTTTTATTAATCATGGTAACAGCGCCATCTATTTATTATATTGCGATTTAAAATGACGGATAAGAGAAAATTAATTTTTTACGTCTTTCCGTAAAATTTTTTGAAAATTATTTTATATAATCCTTGTCCTGATAATAACAAACATAATAAAAATGAATTATCTAATTTAGTGCAGCCATTCTGAAGTAATGCGTGTACATGTATTTCGGCGATTCATTTTTATTTATATAGATTAAACACTTCCTTGCGACTGCAAAATATACTATGCGTTAGTTTTATTTCTCGCATTGTGCAAGGACAGTGTTAGAAAAAGCGATTACAAACAATTAATTATTTTTTAATTGCAAGTCTAATTAATTTTAATTAACACTCAGGATTGTGACCGGTGAAGTAATTATCGCCGTTCACAATCCTGAGATTTAATAACACAAAGGTACGAGGAAAAATTGCTGAACTTACAAAATAGTTTTATGCTGCGGTACACTTTAAACAATTTCAAGATTTGGTGGCAGGCACAATAAAATAGGTTTAAAATATTTATATTATGGTACGGATGGACGAGGCTAGAGTACCGAAACGCCTACTCAACGGCAAACCAGATGGTCATAGAAGCCGCGGAAGGCCTAAGCTCAGATGGCTAGATGGAGTCGAGGACGACTTAAAGGCAATTGGTGTGAGGGTCTGGAGGGAAAAAGCCAAACGAAGATCCGACTGGAAAAATTTACTGAACCAGGCTAAGGCCCACCCGCGGCTGTAATTCCTTGATGAGGATGAAAAATTTTTTACTACCTATAATAATACACCGTGTAAAATAGTATGCTTTTCTAAAGTTTACTGGCACACATTACTTTTGTGTGCGGCACAGTGATTGAGAATCATGAAGTGGCGATCCATAAATTACGTCACATGAATTTCATGATGTTTGGATAGTCTAACGTGGAGTTGGGTACAGAATTTTGATACTTTAAATTTATGCATGTACTGCCACGAAAGTTACGATTCTCTTCTTCATCCCTTTCTCCCTTGATGTCACACTTTGTTTACGCCTCCCTCTACCTTAACGTGTGATGGGTAGTAAGAAGTAATGGTAGCGAATGAGGAAAGAAAGAAGAAAAGAGTTCGACCTCTCGATGTCTTCACTCGGCATACGAAAGAAGTATAACTCAACATAACCGTATAACTCGTAACGTAGCCTGACTGTAATATCAATAACGGGGAAATAAATTTAAAGTGAAATTTCGGCTCCTTATTTGTAAAACATTATAATTAATATAATAATAATAAATATAATATAATGATAATAAATATAATATAATAATTATAAATATAAGAATTAGACTAAAAGTTACTAAATAAAAGTTAAAATATACGTTCCTACCTTTTAAAGACTACAACCCACTTTACAAGAAAAAAATGTTCATTTACACCATAATAAGATAAACATTTTAGACGGCTAGATAATTTTTTTTAATGAAAATAGAGGTATTTCATAACGGGGGGCCATAAAAGCTCCAGCGCCCACTTCGGAGCAGTACCGCCCCCGTTGGGAATCTA
Source organism: Baronia brevicornis (assembly GCA_031353405.1). Lineage (NCBI taxonomy): Eukaryota > Metazoa > Arthropoda > Insecta > Lepidoptera > Papilionidae > Baronia > Baronia brevicornis. The sequence goes on from JASFAT010004662.1 coordinate 8,704, forward strand.
TGAGTTAAATAAGAGGATGAGTACTAGTCGAGTTTGTGGACATGACAGCTTAGCGTGCGAGAAACTCTGGTAATTTGTCAGGGGGATCACTTCAGGATGTATGCTGAGAATCGAGATACCCTCAAACACGTGGTAAACAGCGACAAATCTTTTCCCGTCTCTAATGGTCTTTAATCTATCGTGCCATTTTTAACATGTATGATACCTGATTGGTCCATCGTGTTGGGATTGAAATCGAGCCCTTGCTAGGGACAATGCCGTCGAAACTGCGATAGACGTGTTCCGTATTTTCGACAAATGACGCAGAGATTTGAAAAGGAATCATGTTGGGTTGTACACGATAAGTCTCTTTACTTCCATTTTGCTGATAACTATAAGTGTCTCCAGCTATTAATTGTTACCGTAATTATTCATTCGCTCAACGTGAGTAAGTTACCTGGATTCAGATAAAATATATAGGCTGATATGAATAATGTATCAGCAAGACACAAACAATGTTATGATAGTATATGTACGTAATTCATGTCCAGGATGCAGTAAAAATAATTCTAGGATAATATTAATGGTGTATTTCGATGGATTAAAGTCTAACTTTTTTTTTCTTTGATGGCAATTGGTTACAACTATTATGCCAGTGTCAAGTAAAATACAATAATATCCAATCTCTTAAAGTGTCCAAGTCAGCTTACCACGTTACGTCTTGATAAATTAGTGGCCATTTTACCAAAACCTTCTATGGACTTTTTCAGTGAACTTAAAGAGTTACGATACAAGCATTTATATAGCCACCACAATTAAACAATATAACTGATAATAATATAAGATTATGAAGATCTAATAAAAACACAACGTCACTGATGTAAGTTAACGAGAAAAGTCCAAAGTCCAAGTTATAATACTAAATTTATAATATAATATAATACATTCTCTGAATGTACGGTAAAATAAGTTCTATGAAACTTGTTTCCATACCAGTGAAACTTGTTTTGGTTTCGAAATTTAGGCATATAAACGGACGGTGGGTATTAGTGAAACACAAAACCAATGAGGAGGCTATCCAACAGGTCAAGCAATGTCAATGTCATAAGTCATGACAGGTTTAAAATGTTACAATTAATCAATGAGACAGACATGTCATGTCATATATATATCTTATTAGACTTCTTTGTGCCAAAACAAAGGTCGCTCCAATAAAATATGTAACTATACCCCGTTTAGAACTTTGCGCTGCTCAATTATCAGCTCGTTTATGTTCAAAGGTTTCCAACGCGCTTCGATGTAACATTTCTAAAATTGTTTATTGGACGGACTCATCAGTAGTATTAAGTTGGCTAGCATCTCAATCTTATGAGCTCCAAACATTCGTGGCAAACCGCGTCAGTGAAATACAAGACCTTACTTCAACAAGCGCCTGGCGACATGTACCAACTAAAGAAAATCCTGCTGATTTAGCCTCGAGGGGTTTAGATCCTAAAAATATTACTAAAGCTACCCTTTGGTGGAAGGGACCATCATTTCTGCTGTTAGAACCAGAACATTGGCCGCAAACCTTTATATCAACATGTACCCGAAAGAAAAACTTATCTTAAGGCAAAACATACTACAGACTATATAACATGCACTACAACTACGACACATGCTAAAACTACTAATAGTCATCCACATTCTACAAACCAAACAAAAACAATTATTAATTTTGAAAAATATTCAAATCTACTTACCTTACAAAGAAATTTCGCTTATTGCATGCGTTTTTTATTTAATTTGCGATAATGGTACAAATTTTGTGGGCGCAAACAATGAACTAGCAAATTTCTTAAATTCAAGCAATGAAGACATTTCATCCTTTAGTTCCAATGAAGGAATTAATTTTAAATTTTCACCCGCTTACGCTCCGCATTTTGGTGGCTTGTGGGAGGCCGGCGTCAAATCTGCAAAATTTCATTTGACTAGGATTTTAGGCAACCAACACTTAACGTACGAGGAATTGTCAACGTTGTTCGTTCAAATAGAAGCCATCCTAAATTCTCGACCTTTGACTCCTCTCTCCACAGATCCTAATGACCTACACCCTTTAACCCCCGGCCACTTCCTTATCGGAAGACCGTTAACTTCATTGCCATCCCCAGACTTACTCGACGTCAATGCCTGTCCGCTCAATCGGTTCAAGCACATTGAGCAAATGCGGCAACACTTTTGGGAACGGTGGCGCCACGAGTACCTGAGCGAGTTGCAACAACGGACTAAATGGAAAGTGAGCCAAGGAAGACTTAACGAAGGAGATTTGGTAATACTAAAGGATGCAAATCTGCCTCATTTGAAATGGCATATGGGGCGCATCCATAAGCTATTTCCTGGCCCGGACGGAGTCGCTAGAGTGGCGGACATCGTAACCGCCAAGGGCATTGTGCGTCGAGCCACCAACAGGATTTGTCCTTTGTTACCTTCATCGGAGCAAACTTCTTCTGCTCGAAACCCTGACGGGTTCGAGAGGGGGGAAGATGTTAATGATTCATCAACGACCGAGGCGAGTGGAGCGGGGCGCGGGGAAGAGACGGCGTGATCGGGGGACAGCGGCCGGTCGGCCGCCACTACGTACATAGTTCTTATAATGCACGCTTGCAATTGTATAATATATATTTAAAATAATAAAACTGTTCCGAAGCAGAAGGAAAATTTAATTCTATATATATTCTATATATAATATGTATATATATATATATATAATATATATATATATATATATATATATATATATATATATATATATATATATATATATATATATATATATATATATATATATATATATATATATATATATATATATATATATATATATATATATATATATATATATATATATATATATATATATATATATGTATACATGACCATTGGCCCTCTACCCGCGGAGTTAATGATCGCGGGTTCATCCCCTCATAAGAATAAATATATGTATGGATTACAAATATTTATTCCGAGACTGGTAACTCCACCAATTCGCATTGGACAAGCGTGGTGGGTTTAATGTCCGTTCCTCCAGAGTTGGAGAGGCCCGTCCGCAGCAGTGGAACATATATGGGCTGTTAAAAAAAAACAATTAAATCAGTTGAATGGACGTTTTGACTGAGCCATCGTCAAATTTTTACTGTTTGAGTACTGTAAATTATATATCATTCCGCAGTAGCATATTACATATGCTACTGCGGAATGTAATAAATGTATGTCAGTAAGTCAGTCACAGTGGGAAAAGTGACGGGCAAGGGAAGGGTTATTAAAGAGATGGATAGGTGAAAATAAGAAAGTCTTGGCTGTATAATTTACGGAGTAGACAGGGATGGTCAATGTTTCCGAACTAATTCGTCTCGCTAAACATGAAATTAGTTGTGCTGAATTGGCTGCCAACCTTCGCTATTCGGACTCAAGCCTTCGGCATTCGAGGAAGTGGAACATAGAAAATAATTTATGCATATGTAAATGGTTTTTATAATTTATGCATATGCAATTTATGTGCAGTGTCAAAAGAATCGGTTTAGTAGAATTTAAATAAACTAGAGGGGCAATATCTCTCCACTTTTTGGGTGCTAATTGAAAAGTTTTTTTTATGGGATATGAAGGCAAACAAGCAGGCAGGCATGGAAAGCAATCAACGCCGCCCATAGACTTCCGCAGTGCCATAATGGGATTCCAAAGTATCATTATGGGAGTGGGAATGGGAGGCGGAGAGTAGAGGGAGGGGGGAGGGTGTTAGTGGGTGCCTCCGGAACTCGGCCGCTCGCCGTATATAACGCGGTAGGTAAGCTACCGCTCAGATGCTGGTTTTTTGCGGGAGTGTGGTACCTCCCCGGGCGAGCCGGCCCATTCATGCTTCAAACAAATATTATGCCTTTTTAGACAACATATTCGTCTACAGCGTCGCAGATATGACGTCCTGTTATGACTTCATGTCGTCTGCAGACTGATCAGGCGGCTACTGCAGAACCTATTGTGAGTGACGATCTCTCTCATGGCAAACGTTTAGAGGCATAAAACCGCAAATCCTTTATGGGAATGATCAAAAAGCCCATACAGGCGCATGTTCTTTCTTTCTATGGTTTCCCGTTTTAAACGTCTTAAAAATATATACCATAATGTAGATTTAGAGTTACGTTTTGCATTAACTGGTTATTTTAATATTATAATAAATTGTTATTCAGATTAAGATCTTCTTAGAATAGTTTTATAAAAGATTAATCGGAACGAATTCTAGAATTTTTTTGTTGCATAGCAGTTTGTGGCTGATGTAATAGCTAATGTGATTTTGTTTAGTTATAAAATATTAATATTTCACTTTATAGTTAGTTGCTAATTTTATATATCAATTTTGTATGTAAATATATATAAAACCGGTTCTTTATTAATAAATTACATAAAGTAAAAGAAACCGGATCAAGAACACAGGTATTATATTTTAGAAATAATTGTTGTTATGAAAGGTCTTAGTCAAATTATTTCCTATTTTATTTATCTTATTAGTTTAATCTAGAGTGAAAACACTTTTTACTTACTTCTTTAAAACCTCGTTTTAGTGTATATTATGTTATCTTCTTCTCTCTTCTTATTTATTCCCTGCATTCTATAATAGTGATAGAGCTATGGTAGCACGAAAGTGCCAACTCGACTGGAGGAGTACCACACGCCAAAAGCATGTAAGCGTCCACTTTGTCACAGGGTATTTATTGCTAACGCAAATTTGTTTTTCTTTTGTTTTTATGAGATATAGAAGCGAGCGAGCAAACGTTTCGCCTGATGGAAAGCAATCAACGCCCCCCATTGCAAATACGTTGCCGATCTTTAAGATAAACATGGGCTGTTTTTTGAAAGTTCTAATAACTCGTATCGGTTAGGTTAGGTTATCCTAAGGTATAAAATAATATATGAGTTAAAAAAAATCCTAAGGTATCCTAAGAGAAAACTCATCTACTCTCCCAATCCAAAGGCAGAGAATAAGGCGGCAGAGGAGAGCCGCCCGCCATCTGAACCTCAAGGTGATGCACCACATGTGCCCCCAAAGTAGGGAGGAGTTAGGAAGCCTCATCTCCACTCCGACCATAAAATTGGCCCCTAAATAGGGACAGCGACGTCGGGACACGGTAGCATGCTTCAGCGTTTCCCGTACTGCTGACAAGTGGCGCAGAGAGGTTATTAAAAAAAAAGTTGCCTTTACTTTTGTGTTTGTTCAAGGACGGCTATGGTTGCATACCATCAGGTCATCGGTTTGATCTTTTTCTTACAGTTTTTTATCACAAAAATTCGATTAAGAAATCAATTTTCTTACTATTTATGAATGCATTTTAAGAAGTTTGCATATAAAACCAGTATAATTTACACTGAGTGGATAATATAGATAACATTGTGTCTTGATTAGCTAGAAACCATTTAATTTCAACATTTAAATCGGCCATCACCACATCGCTCCTGATCAATATACCTGAGGTGATCAACCGCACCTTGACCGGTCGGTAATAACAAGAAAGCGTTTTTAGCAGCGTTCTTTCCTACAATTCTCTCTCGATGCCCGAGCTACCGGAATTGATCCTATTTTGTCTTCCAATTAGGCTGGCATCGATAACATGCTCTAAATACTAAATTACTAATATATAAATATATAAAAGTTCATTAAATATTTTATGTAGAGTTACATTGTCTTAATACCTTTGATAGTGGTAGAACCACACTGCAGACGAATACTTTGTCAAGAATGGCATATTATTTGTCGCAGCATAAATGGGCCGGCTCGCCCGGGGAAGTACCTCACTCCCGCAGAAAACCGGCATCTGAGTGGTAGCTTAGCTACCGCGCTTCGTACGGTGATCGGTCTGAGTTCCGGAGGCCCAAACCCCTCCCCTTCCCACTCCAACTCCCCCTCCGATACCCACTCCCAATCCCCCTTCCACTCCCCCTCCGATTCCCACTTCCACTCTCACTCCCATAATTTCACTTTCTTTTAGGCGGCAACGCTTCCGCACTGCCTATGGCGTTGCGGATGTCTATGGGTGGTGTTGATTGCGTTCCATCAGGTGACACGCACGCTCGTTTGCCTTCCTATCCCATAAATAAAACAAAATTTTGAGATCTAACAAAATGTCCAAATAAATGAGTTTAATTTAATATCGACGCAAAAAAGTGAAATCGCTGTAAATGACACAGATAGGAAAAATATACTGCATCGAATAGTTTGAGTCTCATCATTCTACAACCAATAGAAAATTTTGTACAGCATTGTAAATGACTGTTTTTGAGTAATCAGATACAATTGTTTCAGAAATCTTAAAAGATTTTTTGCCTCGGGTGGTAAGTTTTCATTTTGTGATCCTATATATACGTATAGTCTACTGGTATATATTCTAAGTTTGAGTAAGCCACTAATCCGCTTGGGACAAACGAAGTGGGTTAAAATCTATTCCTATATAAACGGGAAGGTCAGTACCTAACAGTGGGAAATACATATTTGGGCTACATGATTTTTTTTTATGAACCATGTATTATAATAAGCGCCTTTTAATAATTAATAGCAAAACTCATTTAACATTATTTGTAAGAAGTTTTGTGCTAGTGTTCACGGGCAACTAAAATGCTTAAAGCTTTGTGTTGTTAACTTGTTTGTGAACTACTCCTATAAAATACAAAAAGTTCTATAAAATTAAATATTTATATAACATGTTTTTTTTTAAAGAAAACAAAGTTCATTTTCAATTCCCACTCGGTATTTTAACTAGATCAAAATTGATATATAAAGCCTTATTCACATTGGAATGAATATTTAAATCAGAACCTTCTTTATTAGAGATGGGTGGAAGGGATCTTTTTTTAAAGCAAACCAGGCAAACATGTATGCGGGTGACCTGGTGGTACGTGATCACCACTACCTCTACACATCCGCACCGCCGGAGGCGTCGCAGATGTGTTTCCGGCCTTTAATAAACACATCCGCTCTTTTCTTTAATACCCTCATGTCATTATGACATGGGAACACCGCAAATGGTAAATTGTTCCACATTTCTACAGACCGTGGCGTAAAACTGCGACTATGTTGCATTACTCCATATGTGGCCGCACTTGTGCTTTGAACAGCTGGCAACGGTGGACAGGACAGGTGTGAAGCCTCAATCTGCTTAGTACCTCAAATGAAGAAAAAAAAATTAAGAATATTGTGAGGAAAGCAAATGTTTTATTTTATACTTCAGGCTTCGATGACGTAAAACAGTTCAATGCCGTGTCAGACTTTACAACCTTGTTAACCCCTCATCAAAGGTGTCAAAACTTCACTAACAATAAAAAATAATAAATAATTTCTGTATATATTCATATATAATAGTGGTAGAGCCACGCTGCAGACGAAAATTTTGTCAAGAATGCTGAATTTAGCTTGTCTACAGCGCTTCGTACGGTGAGCGGTCTGATTTCCGGAGGCCCAACACCCTCCCCTTCCCACTCCCATTCCCACTCCCATTCCCCTCCCCCTCCCCTCCCCCTCCCCCTCCCCTCCCCTCCCCCTCCCCTCCCCTCCCCTCCCCTCCCCTCCCCCTCCCCTCCCCTCCCCCTCCCCTCCCCCTCCCCTCCCCTCCCCTCCCCTTGCTTGAACTATTTCGTGATTGATGTTAACCTTTTACATCAATCACATTTCAATTCGCGGAATTTATTTAGCTATAAGCGACTTTTTCTCCTCATTTTCTTTCGCCAATTTACGGCGCTTGGCGTAAATTGAAATGCGAAATTATTTCGCGGAGATTTAGGCGGTTTAGGCCCGGGCTTAGCGGGCCTAGTGTATAACCCTGCTCTGATAACACAGTTAGTATTGTTTCTCACTGTTCAGATGCGTTTCTCACTTACAAATTGTACAGGGCTGTTTATGAAAGGTTCTACTATCGCATCGTTTTGGAAATACCTCTGAAGGTAGCTAGTTCCACAAAATATTGTCGAATCCACGAAATTTTGCGAAAAACACACTGTATGGATCCATGTGGTACCGATGAAACTGTTCTTTGTGACGAGTTGCGAGGTAATGTAATTCAGCGGCAAGAATTATTCCGAACAACTTCTGGGAACAAGTATTCCCAGAAGTTGTTCCGATGTCCTGTGATTGTCCTATGGCGAACGCGATGATGCTGATAGATGACATATCTCTCGGCAAAACTAAAACTAAACTAAAAGTAGCCATTCGGTGAAATATATTGTCAAATTATTTATTTGAAAGTAAACTTGTTTTTTTTTTGTTCAATGACTAGATTTAAGAAGTCAATATAAAGTATGGGGCTATTCATAAGATAAGCTAAACCATTAATGGGCCCCATTACTATGTATATGTACATTTTAACAAACTTGACAAGTAGAAGGAAATAAGAAAAAAAGGGGAATTTAGGTCCTAAGAAGGTGATAAATGCCTATCATCTTCATTATTGTAAAAGATTTTTTTTATATTTAAATTTCCTTAAATACGTAACACTCTTAGTTACTTGAGAAGCTTGACTATTTCTATTTTTTGTTTGTCGAAGCCGAATAATGCAAAAAAATACATAAAATAAGCCACGCAGCACCCCAATAGTTCGCTATTATTCCTTTAGTTTTAAAGAACACTGCTGTCTTTTGTGTTTCGATATAATACTTACTCTGTCTGAGATATTGGGCATAAAGAATGCATTGATAATGGTGAGAGCTGATCTCATCGTATTAATCAATATATTTGTGTTATGAAAGTTCGTAGTATTAGTTATATTGGCTTATGCGTGAAGGTTTCTGACATTATGTCATCAACGCTAATACTTACACTCACCCACTCACATGGTTGTTACGAAGGTTATTTTTCATAACCACGGTTTCTATGGAGATTGTTGATTTTAACAACGGCAAAATCCCTGAGAAAATTAAACCCAGGCAACACTAGATACAAAAGCTAATATTATATAAATATATTTTAAAACGATATAGAAAGTGTAAGAAAAAAATTCATTTTAGTATTTACAATGAATGTGACCTTGAGAGTTTATATTTTTCATCTGTGTTTATAGTAGCCCGATGCCATACAAATAAAAAAATAATATTTCTTACATGTTATTTCCAAAACTCTGCACAGTTGTACTTATTACGGGACTTCCAACTCCAAACAACCTCTTAGGTACGAAGCATATTTTTAAAGCTTTCAATTTATTTTAGGATTTCATCAACGGAATTTGTAGTGTCGCCCCTCTCCCCCTCCCCCCACATGTCCACCACTGAGTATATTCTATTGTGTAAATACTGGTCAGTTGACACTTAATATTTGTATGAAGATTGTCGCCATGACAACGTCATGAGTGTGGGAATGAAAGGATTATTTAATTTCTTGTGTCGAAATAAAGAATTTTAATTTTGATCGTAGTTATAACGTTTATTCCTACACTGCACTTTTGTTTCGACACGGCAATGACACTCGTAAAACGAAAAGCGCGTAACTTGGCATGATAACAATGGCAGAGTGCAGAGATGATTAATTACGCACGCATCTTGAGGAAGCTAGCAGAAACTCGATGTCTTTGTTCGTTATCGAAACATTGCCCGAACAAAGGATATTATATTGTACATTTTACGTACTCGCTCCACCAAAAACGAATGTTACGTGGTGCAACGTATTTATAATGGTGGAATTATATCTTTCGCTGTTTTTTAAATTTATTTAGCGTCAAAAAACTGGAAGCTGTTTATTCCTAATATTATTTTAAAATCTATGTAACCGAAAATGTTTAAATATTGTTGTACCTAGCCTTAAAAAAATTACGTTAATTTTACACGGTAGCTCCTCATTTATGTAGAAACAGTTTTACACTTGTCCAAGGCGAATTCGCTCGCTATAAATACCTGAAAGTGATACATCTACACTGAGCTGCATTATCAATTATATTTATTTCAATTGTTATCAATTATATCAATTGACTGTGATGTGATAACTTCGTCAATAAGCCAATTGGATCGTCTTAGAATAAACTATAACGATGTAAATGGCTCAGTGGCGAAGGTACTACTTTCGGAGTGAATGGACACGATATGAATTCTCGCATCGAAATAAATATATACAGGTATATATAGTCTGCACGTTACTAATACGAGTCAAAGTCTCCTTCCAATCGGCGTTGGAGTTGGAAAATTATGATAATTATAAACCGATTGTAAACAAGATGCGAGTGCTGCCGAAGATTCTTCGCAACGCTAATGACATATAAATATGTTGAATTCGCTGTTGACTTTCGATGGAAGAGACACTATCTCCCATTATCAAACAACAATATCAAAAAACAGAAAAAGTTAACAAGATATGTATCTAATATGAAATCAGTGCGAGAAATAGTTTATCAACGTAAAAAGCAAAACCGCTGTAAATGAAATAGTATTCAAAATTTTTTTATTGCATATTTGGATCAGAAAAAATATTGCGTCGAATGTTTTACAGCCTCCCAGAGTCACACAGAGTCCTTCATTCTTCGCTTTCATTTTTTCACACTTTCACAGAGTCTCACAGCTCTACGACTAATAGAAAAATTTGTACAGCGTTGAAACTGACTGTTTTTGAGTTATAAATTTTTTTCACATATCTATCAATATCAAGTTTTTTTTGGCTTTGGTGGTATGTTTTAATTTTGCGGTTTGCTACGTTTTCGCTTTTTTTGCGTCAATGTGTAATAAATTAAGTGTTAAAAATCACCAATTATTTTGTCAAATTTACAAACCAATTGACCAACAGCGACGTTTATGTATAAATTGAAGTGAGAGATGTGACATGCGCGTTCTAATTATTTGAACAAAAGACTTGATAATGCAGCTCAGTTCGCGAGTTCGCGTCCGAGTTGGTGCGCGGGCGCATTTGTACGCGCGACGCTTCCATTAGAGTACGTGCGTTGCTCCAACAAAATGATGTTAGCCGGCGCTCAGATAGTGGACGGAACCAGTGTGGCGTATACTCCCGAGACTATGATCGGGACGGTGACTGAAAGTGTACCCGTTGAGGGCCCTTCGTACCAGCATGATAAACAAATCGGTAATGTACCGAAAAGGGACCCCGTTGATATTCAGTTCAGCAACATCACATGTACAGTCAGCCTGGGAATAAACAAAGGTAAATTTATCGCTTATCATTTAGTTACTAATAATCATTTGTTAATCTATGTATATAACATGTCAAGAAAATACTTTTACCCTTTTTTAAGGACATTGCGCGTACGAGAGTCTCAGATTTAGCATAGTTAATATTCATATCATATAAAGATATTGTGCAGAAAGATAAATAAACAAGTAATGTAAAAAGAAAATTTTTAAAGTTATTTCCTTTTTTATATTCTGCTAAATATCTTATATAAGATAATTATTTTCTCCCATATTTCTAAAATAAATTTAATTTATTTAATAAATTAATATTTGAAAAAAAATGTATTAACACAAAGTGTTAAAAAAATGTATTTGCACTTGAGTGGATGATTAAAAAAGTATTTTATTACCGATTGAAAATTTGAACAAGATATTATATATAAATACGTATATATAGGCAGAGTGTGAACTAATAGTACGAATTGAAAAAAAACCAATAAAGTTTAAACTTTTACGGTTGAATTTTGACCTCTGGGCGACCACTTATACCTAATACTTACATAAATTGATAAAAAAATAAATAAATTTAGACATAAAGCCCGTCATTTGTTGTGATCTAAAACAAGTTCTTTATCAGATCGCTAAGAGGATCGTAAATTAAAAAGCCTTTATTTATTCTTTCTGTACAAATTCTGATCATTCACTACCAGTCAACTTTTGGGTTGATGGAAAAGATTTTTTCTTAGTAGGAGCAAAAACAATAATAATATATTAATTCCATACAAATTTTTTAATTATAAATGTTAATTAAATACTTATTATGCGCATAAATATCGTAAATTTTTTGAACGTAACGTAACGTTTTGAAAATAAAATCTGAAATTTTAGCTAAGAGAATGAAAGAGTATTTAACTAGCTTTTTTTTATTTTATTAATAGGGAAAACATATCACAGTTGAAGATAATTTTTAGTCACTACTTATACTAGTTAGAATATGTATTCTAATTAATGTTATTTTCCACCCACTCTCCTGTAAACAATTTCTGCTGTACGTTTACAGCATAAATTAATATTTTAAAACTATAAAAAAATTAATTATATTTTTTTAGTATATACACCTTAACCTTATATCACTGAATCATTACATTAAATATTAAACACAAAATATTTTCCTGTTATCTGATTTGATATCACGATGAAAATTTATAATCTCTTGTTATTGTGATGGTTGGGCGCATCATTTTTTTCATCAAGAAAATAAAGGAAGGAATTGGGCCTCCCCTATCCCAGTACTCACCGTACAAAACGCACAGTTACGCCGTTAATTAACGCCTATATTTTGTTAAAATATGGTCCTTCCCGAGCCAGCCCATTTGCGCTACCATGGCTTTACCACTACAAAAACTGTCTTTACATTAGTATCTTTAAATATTGTTACAAATGTATGTCGCGCGAACTTCCATTTTTTATGGGATACGGAGGAAAAGAGCCAGTGTATCACCTATTGGAAAGCAATCAACGCCGCCCATAGACATCTCCAGTACCACAAGCATCACAAATGCGTTGCCAGCCTTTAAGATACGAGTAGGCTTGTTTTTTGAAGGTTTCAATGTCATATCGCACTGGAAATACCGCCGAAGGTAGCTGGTTCCATAGAGTGGTGGTGCGTGCAAATTTAGGGAAAAACGCACTGTACTGGATCGCCACTCATAGATGTTTCGATGCCGTGTAAATTATATGATACTCGTATGTATTGACGTCAATCGACGTCTATCAGAAAATCGACAACCATTACAGTGGAAACCACGTTAGCAAATATACTCGAATAGCGGCTGAAACAGTCTGCATAAAGCCGCAAATAGGACTACGTGGCGGGCTTTCACGGAAATCTATGTCAAGCAATGGACTGGCGAAAGCGGATAGTTTACCAATATAAAAAAAAAGCCGGCAACGCTTCCGCGACTCCTGTGGTGTCCTATCGCGGTTGTCTATGGGCGGCGTTGATTGCTTTCCATCAGGTGACATACTTGCTCGTTTGTCCTACTATCCCATCAAAAAATATATATATAAATATAAAAATATACAATATAAATATATTGGTGGACCATCCGCTTTCGCCAGTCCATAGCTGGACATAAACTATCCAGAAAGCCCGCCACGTAGTACTATTTACGGCTTTATGCATACTGTTTCAGCCGCCATTCGTGTATGTTTGCTAACGTGATTACCACTGCAATGGTTGTCGATTATCTTTTAGACGTCATTGCTCAATACCATTGAAGTATGCTAATGTATAGACGGACTCAAAGGAGATAGCTGGACTCAAAGGGTGGCCAATGACGAGGTTCTCTGACAAGTCAAGCAAAAACGTGAACTTTTGCAGATCGTCAAGTGTAGAAAAGTTGCTTACCTGCGTCATATCATGAGACATGACAGGTACAAATTGCTGCAACTGATCATGATGGGAAAAATCGCGCGCAAAAGACAAGTTGACCGAAAAAAAAGTCTTGGCTACGTAATATTAGGGAGTGGACCGGGATAGCGAGTGCTCCAGAGCTGCTGCTACTTGCGAAGGAGGAGGAAAGTTGTACAGAATTAGCTGCCAATCTTTGCAAGTTAGAGAGGCACTCTTAGAAGAAGAAGAACACATGGAGACACGTAAACAATCAGTAATGAGGAAGCCGTGTCAAGTTTTCTCGTTGCCCATACCTTAAAGATTTTAAAGACGAAACCTTCCACCAGTCCAAGGCTTATAATTTATATAAGGGCTTAGCTTAGTGGTCATCTATTTAATGAACAGTGATACTTATAGTCTTCTATTAAAGAAAAAAGATGACGAACTTGACATTGTCCACACAATGTCAAGAACGCCGTCAATAATAATGTCGTGAACAAAATGACATTTTATCTTAACACATGCAAAACACACTATCGCATCAGAATGCGATAACTGTTCAATGATTATGTTTTCATGCATATCAATGTGCTTATAAGGATTAAGTAAAGTCTTTTTCTCAAGGTCCTCATTATTATTTCCCTTAAAAAAAACACAATTTAAATACTCACTAAATTACTACTGTTAAAACTTGAAAAATTATTTCGTTCAAATTTTTTTTTCATATGAGACATTCGCAAAGGCAAAAACGAGTGATGGTAGATTGATTCTACTACTCGATATATGTCTCCCCAGATACTCGTCATCTAATCGGATCTCTTGCTTTACGTATGTTTCTGTCAGTTGCTCTGCGCAGATCTTTGCACCTTCTAGCCGAGTACTTTCCACACTTCTACACCACACTACACCTTAATCGAACTGTATTAAACACCACTAAAGTTACACAATATTTTTTACTAAATCATTGGACTATTAGTGTGGACCATTTCCTAGCACATGCATTATTAGCTTAGTTAGAATGATCAACAAGGATTTTAGTAATATTTTAAAATATAAATAATTTTACTATAATTGCATTTTTATCGTGATTATCAAATGTGAATTGTTCTTATCAGATATATTTTTATCATGTCTTTTGTTACCAAGTAATAATAGATTAGATTATTTTAGGAGATCTAAATAAATGCTTCGTGTTTTAATACTTTTGAAGATGCTAAAAATGATGCACAGACTTGATTTCAGATTTCATTACTAATACTGCTCTCCATAATTGTTCCCCATTTTTTATGGAAGTGTAAGAGCAAGCGGGTAACCTAATGATAATCAACCACCGACGCTCATGAACATTTGCAGCATTAAGGACACATCAGATGTACCTAAACCTACATATTTGAAAAAGATCAAGTGTATTCGTTTGTACACAAAAATATACTGACGATGCAGCTGCCATGACAAATTACAGCCAAACAGGTTTGCGAAACAACCGGTTAGTAATGTTAAAGCATTAGGAGTACTGTAGAATGGATGTTTCCACATTTTTTTTAATGCAGACTCAGTCCATAATCAAATAATGCCATTATCGTTAAAATAGTATTGAAAAACAAGACGTACTAGTTTAAAAAATACGCTTAGAGGTGCTATATACTTTTTACACTATTTTAATCACATACGTCATCAATCATCACCAGCCTGCGGCAGTCCACTGCTGAAAATAGGCCTCCCCCATGAAGCACCACCTAGCCCGATCTTCAGCTTCACGCATCCAGTTTCTGCCAGCCACCCTGCGCAGATCGTCGCACCATCTAGCCGAGGGGTGTACCACACTACGTTTACCGAGACGCGGTCTCCACTCCAGCACTCGTTTGCTCCAACGATTGTCGGATCTCCGACAAACGTGAGTCACATACATATATATGTATTACATGAACTTTACATTTTTCATTTGTATGGAATATAATTTAATATCTTAACTAACAATTTTCACACAACTCATCGAAAAGAAAATATTCATTCCCACCATCTTGATGAATAATAATCCAGTACGGTGCGATTATTATACAATAGTGCATTAAAATACTCGCGTTCCTCTCACGTGTCGTATGTAAATCGATTCAATTGGTGAAGCAATACATCCGCCCTCTTCTAATGTCGTTCGATATAATAGGAAGTTAACAATTTGAATTTTCTCACGAGCATTACAGGAATAAAGAAGTATCTTTTATCGTTTCTTTTATGTATAAAATTAAAAAAGCTTGCTTTAATTTAAGCTATTTTTTCTTCGTATTTTTATATCCAACTTATAATTTTTAATTGAATACTATACCTCTAATTAGCGTATGATAAATTTTTAATTATTTTAGTCTATTGTTCCAGCTATTTATGGAATTTAATAAAAATCCTGTCGATAATGTATCACCAGCCCAAACCAAATTATCTTTTTTTAACACCATGTCCATCCAACGATTGTTTGGAAGAAATCGCATTTATTTAGCGATAAGACCGCCCTTTGTATATAAACAATATTACAATCAATAATTGCATAATTTTGTTTGTGGTGTACCTACAATAAAGAATATATCTATCTATCTAATATGATATTTCTATACATAACCTAAAAGGTGTCGCGGTTGTCTATGAGCGGCGTTGTTTGCTTTCCATCAGGTGACACGCTTGCTCGTTTGCCATCCTATCCCATAAAAATGATAGCTACTGACATGTATCACAGACAAATAAACAAATGATTGCGATCTTTTTTTGGGTACTCTTACTTTTCCGAACAGAGAAACATTGTATTGTAAATATTTTATTGTTAACAGTCTAACGGTTGACAAATATACATGTATTTTCTCAAGAAAAAAACACGGAAATTATTTATAATATTTTAATTAATGATTTATAAATAAACATAGATCTGTTTGCTTGCGAGATAAAATGTTTCCCATTATCTCATGTAAACAGACATAATGATGCGCTTAATTATAGGAATAATTGTAATTAGACTAAATCAATATTAAATTGTTAGAAATATAGTTGTATTCCGTAAAAATATTCTAATGTTGGTGTAGACATTTAACTATGTGATTCTTAAGATAAAATAGAACCATTCCATATTTATCCGTGGGTTTCTTACAAGATAATTTTGAAATAAAATAAAAAATTGTCCTGTAACTTCCTAAGTTGTTGCCTTAATTGCCACGCTTAATGGGTGAGGTGGGTGTTGTAGATCGCTTTGTTAAATTAAACTAAACAGTGCCATTATTTTGTGGTATTTGCCCCTATTAGATTCATAGGGGCAAGTCGCCTCTTACGATACCATGAAAAAACATGGGTCCTATTCTATCTCCGAAACTCACAAAAGAAACTTGTAGAACTCTCTCCCACATACTATACGTGATAGCCTCTAACTATATATATATGGATATATATATATATATATATATATATATATATATATATATATATATGTATCCTATTATTTATATGTTTATATTTGTATGGTTTTATATAGTTGTACTGTTATGTATATTATTATTATATTTTATTGTTGTACACTTATTTCTATCCTCACAGCTTATCTTATCTCTCTTTCACTCCTGGGTTTGCTGGAAGAAAAGTCAATTTTGAGTTAAGCTCGCCCTTGTACATCTTCTTTCCTTTTAATTCTTGTATGTCTTGTTTTATGTACAATAAAATATTAAAAAAAAAGAAAATTTATAATGTATTCTATGTATATGATGATACTCATTTGACTATTACATTCATAATATCTAAAGCATGTGTATTATAAAGTCTGAACGATGTTTAAGCCATAAATTAATTAGAAACGAGCAGTGGCGTAGCGAGCTTAACTCGCTCCCGGGGCACAATAACTTTTAGCGCCCCTCCCCCACCATTTGAATACCATATAATATTATATCTAAAATATACTCGTAAATTAATACATAAATATCGCAAATTAATAAATCGTTTTAAAATAACAAGGGTAAGCTACGTTGCGTTTAAGAAATAAAAATAAATAGGGTTCTGAAAGAAAGAATGTTTTGTACTTTGTACACTGCAAATATTTGTTATAACATATTATTTTATCAGACAAATCAAGAAAGGAGATAATTTATGTAGCCACACAGCGTAGATGTCATAAGGAAGTGCTGACAAACACAGGTCGAGTCAGCCCTGCCAGTAGAAAAGACGTGACATTTCTATTATGAATATATTATTACAGTTTGACTTAGACTATTAGTGTTCCTTTTATTTACGAATTAACATTTTTTATATTACACTGGCAGTTAATTTATTCTTAATTTATACTTCCAGAAATCGATTATAACAAAAATAAAAATTATCCAGCATTTTTTTATTTTGCGGACATTTTGGCGCCCCTTTGTGAGTAGCGCCTGGGGCATGATGCCCTCTCGCTACGCCACTGGAAACGAATCATAACACGGATGGAAAATGGCTTTAACTGCAAAACAAAATAACACAAACAAAGAAAAACGCAACAAAGAGTAGGTAAAGCGGTGTCTGGAACGGGACGTTCTTTGTGTACACGTGTCAAATTATTGTGAGACACTTTAATTACTTGTTTGTTTGTGTGATGTTTGCAGTGTTCTTTTGAAGTGTGTACTCGATGTTTTCTTCAACCCAAATGGCGTATTGGTGTACTTTTTAATGGAATAGACAGGAGAACGAGCAAACGGCTCATTTGATGGTAACCAACCAGCCCTCCAGACGACCAATTGGCTTAGTGGTCCCCCCCCCATATAGCATCAGAATTAATATATGTATAGCCTATAAATATTTACTCTGAGTCTGGTTACGCAGCCAATCCGCATTAGACTAGCGTTGTGGGTCAATGTCCAGCATTGGGACACATATCAATGACAGAAGACGTATTTGCTTTAAGGAAATGACGTGTTTTGGTTTTATGGAAAAAAGACAGTTACTTTATCATCATCATAGGTATACCATAATTCTGATGCTTACCAGATAGATTAAAATTCACAAGCACCAGCTTGTGAATTTTATTAAACGAAAAGAAATTAGATGGATTGGAAATTGACTATTCGATTTTATTTATTAGTAATGATGTTTAGATTATCTTATCTAGAGTTGTAGAAACATTATCAACATCATTAGTACTAACTATATAGATGAACAGATGGGAATTTTCTCTTAATAATCACGATGAAGAAAAAGACTTAAAGCTACTTTCATAGTCAGGTAATCTTCTCTACCATCTAAAAGAATAACGGTCCGATTTAGTGCGTTTTCCCGAATCTTCTACCACGCAACACCATTCTATGGGACCAGCTGCTTTCAACTCTATTTCCGAACCAATACGACATTTGAATAGTCAAAACCATCTGTAGTAAATAGTTTAACCAAGGCTGAATGCTTCTCCTCTTCTCATACTTTCTCTACTTTCTATGGCTACCTTCCTGCCAGCCCTTCATGTTTCCTACGTTTTCGCCATTGTCCTGTTTGTATAAAAATAAATAGTCATTGTTTGTTAATAGACATGATTTTAACTTGACAAAACATTTCAAATCATGAATCACGATTCACATGAATTTTACATACGTGATTGTTTCTCAAAACAAGGCCATTATTGCAAATAAATATAATACCAACTTTACACGTATGAAGTTTTGCTGTAGAAATAATTTTATAATTGGTAGGTTTGGCGTACGGACATTAAGACATACTGCATCTACCTGGGGCGTTGAGCAAGAGAAGTAAACTTACGCTTATTTTAAAACGATTTATTAATTTGCGAGTATATTTTACATATATTGTTATATGCTTTTCGAGGGGGGGAGAGGTAAAAAGGTATTTTACCCCGGGCGCGAGTCAAGCACGCTACGCCACTGCGTCATAGTCCACGTTTTGGAAAAGTAAGAGAATACAGGTATGATTTATATACCGTCTTACATACTTTCTTAATATACCGTCGTGCGATTAACTTTATGTTTGTCATCTGATGACGTTTACGTGCAACCGGAGATAGTGACGTTAGTTCATCGATTGCTCGACCTTAACATCATTTTCTACTTTAAGGCCTTGAGATAGTTACTATTTTTTTCTGTGCATTGGCATAATGACTGTAACGCTCAAGGCGTTCCTTACTGTTATATAACACATATGATATTGTGTTTTGTTCAACTACAATTCGATCGATTTTAGAATACCACTGATATATGTATATATGACTTTTAAGAGTACTACGAATATCTTATTAACGGTTCTGTTTGAATAATTAGAATCGTACATGGAAATAGGAAATAGTGTGGGAAATTTTCAACTGTTTATTGAGAAACAATATTTATTTTATAAAGTTTATAATTGACATTATTAGTATCGAAATGTGGGCATATAGACGTATACTCGCGATTAACTGGACTCTGATATTGATCAAAAGGTTCTTGGACAAGTTAAGCAAAAACCCCGAGATCTTGCTGACCGTCTAAAATAGATAAATTGCTTATTGTTGCAAGTGATCAAGTTGGGAAAAGTCTTGGCTACGTAAAATCAGGGAGCGGAAAGAGAGAGTGCTCTCGACATGCTTTGTCTCGCTAACTAGCGGGATAGCTGTGCTGAATTAGTTGCCAATCTTCATTAGTCGAAGAGGCACTCTAAGAGGAAGAAGAATCAACATTATTAATATCAAAAATGGGCAACGCATCTGAGACGCGTCCGGTGTTACGGTTGTCCATTGGCGGCGGTGATCACTTACCACCAGGTGATTGCATGTTCGTTTGCCTGCTCTGATATTATGCCTATCTATAGCAGTCTATTTCGATATTGGGAGAATTTGAGAATCTTCCCTAAAATGTGCTGAAGCTATAGCTACTGACTTATTTCTAGTTACGGAAGGGCGGGATATGATGCTCCTATAAAATGTGTTAACTAATTTCGAATATATATTATTAATTACAACTCTTTGTCAGACAAGATGAAACCACAGGGGTTTATTTTTGTCGATTGCCTAGTAATAATCTTATAGATAATTAGGCAATCGACAAATATTTATTTTATATCACAATATTTACTCTGTTTTGTGTTTGGAATTTGACTGATAGAAAATTATTTTTTGCATTTAGACTTTAAGCACAAACAATACATGTACTTTTGTTCTTTTGGTGCATTGAAATCTAAATAAATAAATAAATATTATTTGAAATTATTGGTTATATTGGTTGAAAAGTAGACATAAGTAAATAACATTAAGATTAGAAATAATGTTTTGAAATAGCCTTTAACCGCGACTTTGTCTGCGTCGATGTGATGATGAAATAAATAATAATTATAATATATAAAACAATTTGATAAATTCTCTCTGTGCTCAAAACCTAATTTATGAAAAGTATTGAAGTTTTAATGACAAAAAATTGAATTACAAATAGTGAAAACCGCATAAAATTGTTTAAAACTTTTTAATGATGTTCTAACCGAGACAAATTTCAGGGATTAGATATGTGTTATAAATATAATTCATAAAACGGCAGTGTTTTATGAAGTATGTTCAATACCCATACACGTCTTTATTAAAATTTATATAATGGTAATGATAAATAAAAAGCAAACCAGGTTGTTTACAACTGTATTACGAATCATCGATTAGAAGCGGATATGCTTATGCACGGACCATATGCGTGTACAGATTAAATATACATATATACAATGTCTTATCTTACATTATATACTCTGTGATATCTAACGCTTTAATAACATTCTTCGTTCCTAACCCCAACATTTAGCATTGAGACCTATCCTCATAATGCAAACAAAATAAAAAATTAAAGAATCCGGGGTGTAGCTGCGTCGTGGACATGCCCGTGTGTTTTATGTAATCACGTGTACTTAACGACCTCAAAATGGCGTCCGGCAACCTCAGACAATATAACGAATTCTTTGATCCTTTAGCTATCGAGTGGCGTAATTACATTTTAGATGTAGATGATAGATATGTAGTTACATCACCAAACTGTATCCCCCTATTTTGTTATCATCAGTTTTTTGAATTGCCTCTCAATATGGATGAAAATTAGACGTATTTACGGCAAAAAAACTTATTTTTTTAAGTAGTTTAACAACGCAAGTTTTTTTTTTTAAAATGCAATTAACATTAAAATGTGTTTTCGCGAATCTTAACAAAGTGGATTTCCGCAGTAGCGCTTGACTCTGTTAATGATATGCCATGCTTGTTGAAGGTTAACTGATAAAAAATACAATGCAACTCAGCCTTTTAATTATATTTGTACGGATAATAAAATGATTTATTGATTAGTATGTGATCACCTATAACATTAATAATAATATTTGTATACACATTTTCATTAATCATTACAAAAACATGTATCTGAATTTAAATTAGATTTGACACCTGTATTTGACATCTGACATTAGTGCCATGCACAAAATATTTGCAGCAGAAAATAACAAAAATATTTATTAGACTCGTACCTGTGGCTGTAAAAAGTAAGCTAATTACAGTGGACCTGTTGTATCCGGATCCTATCTTATCCGACGCCCTTGTAATCCGACACGTCTGTCATTGTTGATTGAACGTAAAAAAATAATCAAATCTTCTTCTTAATCTTCTTCTTTAATCTTTATAATTCGTAACTAGACATGTTGCAACTTGTACGCGATTATACGCACTATTGTTTTCGAAAACTATATAGAACTGATAATGTTATTTTTACTATAAATATTAGCTCTCCATTGTAATGTTTAATTTACTAAATTCTGCATTCATATTATATGTACATAATTATATAGTATGATTCATAATTCAAATAGATTCTTTGATATGTAATTGCTCGTATTACGTACTAATATTCAAAAAATTCTGGACTACAAATAATTCAACATCGTCCTGCAAAACGTTTATCGGATTACCACGGTCATTAAGCTGTTGCCGCTAAAGTTCTCCTACTCTTGCCTAGTAGGATTTCATTGCGTCATATCGAGCTCTGATGAAAATAAATACGATAGTGCATTCATCACGATCTCAGATATAACCTATACACGTCGATAGAATCGCATACATTTCCATTTTAAAAGATCTCGCCCATTCGTTCGAAGTAAATTCATCAGGTGTGATCAATATTTTATAAGATTAGCAATGCTGTTTGTGAAGCAATCAAATAATTGGTTTTTAAATATTTTTACTTATCTGCTTTTTATGGGAATGGAAGACGAACGTGAAAGCCTATCGCCTGATGGAACAATCAACGATTAAAGACATCTTTTTTCCACATCATCCTTATTTTTGGGCAGATAGGTCGTGCTTATCCAAGGCGGATTAGTAGAGCGGCACCCAGACTCTGGCTAAATGACTCAAGTCCATACGCATATTTATTTCGACACGGGATATGAATCCGTGACCATTGATTTTAAAACCAACACTTTGCTACTGGCCCATTTAGGTAGGTCATAAACATATTAAAATATTTCAACACTAGAAATATTACATAAGTCCAGCCTGAAAAAAAAATAATTAGTGAAAATTTATAACATTGACACTGAAAAGTGATCCAACGAACAGTCAAATTTCAATTTCAATGTTCACCTTATCAGTTATCAAATCAACACCTAAAGATGTTGATCCGCTTAGCGGGGTGCCGTTCACAATTGACATAATTTTCGTTCAAGTGCCTAGAGGTCCTTGCCCCTACATAAACAAAGAGCGACCGAGCACGTGCTTTCGTACAAACAGCTTTGCGAACTTTATCGCGTGGTGTCACTGAACGCGTGACGTCACTCACAGCTGATAGCCAATATAGGCCGAAGTTTTTAGGCCGCCGAAAACAAAACAGTGGCGTTTCACGAGTCCTTTCTTGCTTCCTGTTGATAGTGGGACGATCATTTCAAAATAATTTCTATTTTTATTAGTGTTAGAACCTAAAATTTGAGTTAAGGTATATATATCAACGTACGTATATATATATATAATCAACGGGATTTTTTGCCCAAAAAATTCGTACTATTGTACTGTTATATATACATACATACGTCATGCATACAAAATTTTGTAATATGACAAATTTCAATGATAATGTAATTTTAACTAACTTCTACAGATTAAAACAGGTGTCATGTACAAACCTGTTTTAGTCTATAGAAGTTAGTCAAAATTACCTTATCTTTTAGGTTAGGATATCTTTTACCGTATTTTTCCCGGGATAGTTCCGCGATATCGATTGAAATAATTTGTCACTAAATTCCATCACTGTTACAACACGCCACATTTAATTTTCTACCCCATCACATCTATTACTGGCGGTTTAGAACAGTACGTTACTCGAAAAGGGGTTTTCAATGCACGACGACTGCTCGGAACCAACTTCCTTTAGCCTTGTTTGCATATAAGTATGACATTTCTGCCTTCAAGAACAGATTATACACCTTTATGAAAAACTGACTATCTACAGTCTCCTCTAGCGTAACTTGGGCTGCAATAATTGGTTGTTCATATCTATAAAATTAATTCATATCTATAAAACTAATAATATGTATTGTATTTTTAAAAATTTAGTGATTTGTAGGTTAATTTTTATTTTTATATTCTGTAAGAAAATTTTTCATTCTGATAATTTTTTTATGGAGGAGTGACATGTAGTGATACATTAATAAATGTATCATATGTATAATAAGTATAGTTTTATTAGAAGATAAAATCCCCCTAAAGATCCCGGGTGTCGCCGTAAGCAGAACGGCTGGCACACAGTACTTAATCATGCAATACTTTTCAAAATCGCACGAATGAAACGACAGTTTTGTATAATATACACGTTCCTTAGACAATAAAGCCATTACGAACGTCATCTATTAAAAGGAAGAAAAAGTATTTTTCATGCTGTTCTTTTATGTTTTCCCTATATTTTTTATTCGTAAACCTTACCCGTATTAGAACGAACAAAATAAAAAAAAATATTCAAATCGGTCGAAAATATTCAATCGTTTTTGTATATAGAGAAGATGTAGTATATATTATATTCATATCTGTATAAGTTAGTTTGTGTCTAAGTTTTTATTATTATGCACATACTCTTATATCGTTTAGTTTCTTTGGACCGACTCCCAAATAATTTTCTCACTTTCGCTCGCACGTTGACTGGGAGAGAATGCCTAATGGCATTAACTCCGCCTGTTCATGATGAACTTTGTGCTCAAAGTTTAAAAAAATAATAACGATAAACGAGTTGTAAAAAAATGTCTCACTTTTGGTTATGTCCTCATTTTTGAAGGTTTGGACAATTACCCTCCACCCTTCTTAAGATATAGGCAGACTGAGAATAAATATCTGTAGGCCTATACATGTATTCATTCCGATGCGGGTATCGAACCCACGATTATTGAATCTGAAATCGGTATCTTTGCGGCCAATTTGATCGGCAAATAAAAAAAAATGTGTTATTTAAATAACTGGAAGCAAACAACAAACTTCATTTTATTTTAATTATAACTAAATAGGGCTTTATTTCTGCAGTTACCTATACAGTTATTCTGCAAAAAGTAAACAAAGCTTGTCTTAGAAGGAACTGTCTAAGAGGCTTAGAAGGAATTCCGCTCTAACATAAATGATCTCGGAAGTGCATGACGTGAATCACAAACGACAAGTAATTTATTTCGCTTCGGTAATATTATGCCAAGTGAGGAATTTTGAACAATAGACTTCTTGCTCATAGAAAACATTCGAGACACCAATTGTATCCGTTCTATACTATTACTTAAAATTTAAAGTGTTTTAAATCTTTTGACGTACATACGTATGTTTATACAATATTAATAAATAATTCTCTATAAGTAATTATAATATATAATATAACTCCGCAAAAGCATTAATATATTTAATAGACGTTTTTTTTTAATAGTGAAGACCAATTGACTCATTGACGGTGCTGCTGCCTAGGGAGTCAAAGGTCGCGGGTTCGATGCCCGCACCGGAATAAATATATGCATGACCTACAGATATTTATTCCGAGTTCGTAGTTATCCAATACCGCCCATAGCCATAGGCTAGGGAAAAGTGTAGGCTTGTTTTTTTACAAGCGTAGTAGGTTAATGTCCATTCTTCCAGAAATGGGGAGCTCCGCGCCCAGCAATAGGATATATATCTGTATATGGGTTATGAAATAAATATAAATATGTATAATAGTAATAGATCCATGGAAGAATGGGTCGATCTTAACTGCTAACGATATCCTCAGAATATTGGCTATAAGTGATAACTTTTTTCTGAGTTATCATTCGATGAGTGCGGCGATCTGATGGCCCGATACCTTTCCCTTTTCCTTTATTGCCTTCTTCCCCTCCTACTTAGTCTTTCTTTCTCTCTCTTTAAATTCTTCTCCTCGCATTATTTAATCTTCCTTATCCTTATCACCTAGTAGCGGTAGACAATACATTTGGATTGCCCTTGGTGTTGTAGATATTTATGAGTTATGTTGCTTGATTATAAATAATACCGCGCTGTTTTATCAAAGTACACGTGTAGGAAACAAAACGGCATTAATTACTATTTCATTTAAAATACCGTTACAGTACAGAAATAAAATCTGCAAGATCTTGTTGAAAAATGCTTATTATCTCAATTGTAAAGATTGTAAAAATTAAGTTATAATACAACTTAAATTAATTTTCTTTCTCCTCGTCTTAGCCATCGTTCGAACTTCAGACAAGATTGGCCTTGATAATATCTATTTTGCTAAATCTTCCACTTTCTCCAGTTGAGATATTAGACAAAAATATATTTGTAATTAATGATACTTAACCACCGAGTTTTAGGTCATGTCGTAACCATAGTCACGGCAACTTAAAAGGCGCATATTATCCCAACTTAAACCAATGTCTTTCAAATTGTGTTGCCATTACATCAGCCTTTTCCCTATAGGTTGTTTGTAATGTCACGGAAGTCCAGGATCGTTTCTAGCACCTGCCCTATTGTGGCACGTGATTAAGTGATTAAAAAGCAACCTTCTATACTAAGTCATCATCATCGCCGGTCACAATCCGCCTCCTCCCTCGCGAGTCAAGTCAAAGGGCCTCCTGTTCACGAAGCTGTAAAAGCCCTGAGGAATACAACGCCAGTCCACGTAAAAAAAAACCAATAAGACTGCTGCGATTATTTCTATAATAAGTGCAAATGTATAATATAATGGTGAGGTAATTTATTACAAAATTATGTAAATACTCTTTTATCGACAATAATTACACATAGTGCTAATTAAGAGGTATCAAATACGATAAAGACAATAGTTTACTTTGTAATTGTAAACATATTAATGTAAACAATAGTAGGTCTCCGTTGACACTAGTGAAAAATTTTGAGATTTTTGTAACAGCGCCATCTGTTGTTCACTGTACTCGTATTATAATATCGAATAAATATTTATATACGTATAAATAAAATAGTACATTTTTTTATGGGATAGGAAGGCAAATGAACAAGCGGGTAAACCTAACAGAAGTTTGACAATCCAAAGAGTGGTGAATAATAGTATCTGTCATCGGGTTAAAAAAATAAGAGACAGGAAGACCAACGAGTAAGTATGTCTCCTGATGAAAAGCAATCAAATCCGCCTATTGACATTTATGACACTATAAGCATTGCAAAAGCGTAACTAACTGAAATGTGTAAGAGTAATCAATTTATGGACATGTAGGAATAATCAAAATAACATCATTGCCCATAACTATCATATTATATTATATATTATAAAGTTATGAGCATTAACGTTCGATTAAGTACCACACTCTCGGAGAAAACCGATATCTGAATATTAATCTTTTATTTCTTTCGCTGAGCTTTGAGAGCTAGAGGACACCTAGTCCCAATTTGAATTTTAATAAAATTGAATTTCGTACTTTGAGCATTCATTTATAGGCAGTGTATTAATAACATACAATCCGGAAAAACACTAATTATCACCATATGATAAAACGTTGACAGATTTATTATACGGTAGTAGTATAAAAATATATGAATATTATATGAATAATAAGTAAATAAAATAATAATAATTACATTATAACTTTAAAAACCTATGATTTGAATTTACATATTTACATATAATATGACTACTTTGAAACTTGAAATGTAGTCCATGGAAATATAATACATATTTCGAAAATACATCTGATACCTAAGAACACGATATGAAAATTTTCTTGCTAATATGATCATATATATAAATCATTATATTTAAACTTTTTGAATTTATAGTTTTTAATTAAAATAAAACAATAACTTAAAACATGTTAGTAAAATTCGACTACATTTCTTTTTATATTTTAAAAAATGTTTTGCTAGATGCGATATTTCTAACCTGCCATACATAGCTAAACCTATTATTTGCGTGCAATATTCCTATATATTATCTTCATACGAATTATAAGCGACATTTATACAAATATATTGCAATAGATTAACAAACGATATAACTAAAGTCACAACACAAATATAATATTACCCAATCCCACGACCGTCTTATCAACAACGGAGGTTTAGGTTTGTGGGTCAAAGTATAATACAATGATTACAAATAATAATTTCAATAAAATAATATTAAAACATTACGTATATTAACTATCGGTTATTTCTGTTTTTCGTTTTTTGACAATAATATAACTTATCGCCACAATTCGCATCAAACAAGCGTATTCATTGGGTTAATGTCCGTTCATCCACAAATAGGGTAGGCATATGCCCAGCCGTGGGACATGTATCGGCTGTAAAAAAATTACTTTCACCAGACAGTGGTAAAACCGTGGTAACAAGGATGGGCCAGCTCGATCCGAAGCATACTATACCTTTACAGATTATCGGCGTTGAGCGATAGCATTATACCGTGATTCGCATGTGCAGCAGTGCAGGGATAGGTACGGAGGCCCTAATCATTTCGTCTTCTGTTAATTCCTTTTCCCCCTATTATTCTTCCTCTTCCATTATTTACACTCTTACCCTAAGGTGCGCATTGCATTTTTAGTGCCCGTAATACTACATACTATATTCATAGTTGCTTACCATCTAGTAGCTTGCTCATTTGCCTATCGCTTCCATAAAAGAAAATATAGTCTTCTTTCAGAACCAACAACAAAAAAAATCTCTTTCCTTTCGATAATGTATAGAAGGATAGGAGGACAAAGTATTTATAATATTTAATAAAAGATAAGTTCCGCATTTCAATATAGCGAAAATCGTCGGAATAGGTATGTTTAGGATGTGTGTACATTACAAATTTGATTAATGGAGTCAGATAGAAATCCATTTTTCAAAGTCAAGAATTACTTTATCTTCAAAATACTCCGAAACCGGTTTGATCTGAACACGTACCACTAAATAAATACTGAAATACTCCTTATAACTTTCATTATTATATATGATACGTGTTTCGCTTCAATACAAGCCAACCTCAGGCAGAAAGCCTATGAAAGACAATCGATTTTTTTTTATTTATAAAATTGATACAAACTATAATGTTATATTATAATACATATGAGCCAAATAAATTTAATTGGTGACTCTACTAACTTTGAAGAGAGCGTTGTACAGCAATTAACGAATAAGATGATAAAATAAATTTAAAATTCAACATGGCCGATATTACAGATAACAGTTTGCGTTTTAGATTTATGTATCTGACTCAATAAATACATAAGAGCTATGATTATTTGAAGAATAAATATATACTAATGTTTACCAGATAATAGTCACATATCAAAGTGATTAGTGCTGTATAATATAATAATTGAATAAACAACCACTATCAACGTAATATGGCTGTACCACACGTTTCGCGCGGTTAGATCGGAGTGGACTTTACCCTCGTACCGTGTGTCACCATCCTTTGGACTTTGCTTGTCCTTCGTTACTTCATAATTGTTTACATTTTCCACTGAAAACCTTGTAAAATATCTAATATTTGTAATGTATATAAACACATTACTAAATACACGTCTGTTTTATGTGGAAATTATAGCCTGTTTCTTAAACATTAATTGACTTAGGGTATCCAGTAGTAGAATTAGGTTTTCAACCCTAACTACTACTGAAATTAGTAGTTGTAATATTCATAATATTTCTAATATTCTATACTATGAATATACAAGGAATATTCTATTATATTTATATAAGGCTAGGTCTATTGATCCTTGTTTGAAAGTAGTATTTAAGGTTGAAAATGTAATTTAAAATCCCCACCATCTGGATGAGTGGCAATCCAGTACGGTACGTTTTTCCACAAACTTCTTTCCACGCACCACTTCCCTCTGGAAACAGCTACCTTCAGCGGTGTTTCCGAACCGATACGATATTGGAACCTTCAAAAAACAAGACTACACTATTCTTTAAGGCCGACAATGCTATGGCCGGTGTTGATTATTCTCCATCGGGTGACACGGTTTGTCGTTTGTCTTCCTATCCCATAAAAAAAATTATAAAAGTAACCTCTTCCAAGAAACATTAAAAGCGTCATGCCCAGTAACCCTTGTATGAGTTTGATAGTTTTCCAAACTGTATCTTGTTTCTCTACATACATTTACTATCAGCGCCCTCAGCTAAAATGTTTATAAACTAAAATTATATATATTTAAGTAAACATGTGTGAAACGGTGTTGTTTTACATATGTATTGATTGGTTTATCGATGACGTGCGAAAAGGTTATCTCTGTACGGGGGCCGGGAGTCAGGACCACTGATGGTGACTGAGGTCTGAAGGGGTCAGGTGATATATAAATAAAGATGCAAATGCGAAGGCGATACATTTCCGTTTCCGGATTAATTGTGAGATTTAATAAAATCGATTTCTTTTTATGCTTTTATATTTGTTTTGAAATTAAACAAATCTGCAAGTCTTACTTTAATCAGTCTTTCCTTGCAATACGTATTACCATTACGCTAGTACTTTCGTGTGGCGCTTTTGTGTGCCACAAATTTTAGAAATAAGATAATAAAGCACCACTACATAAAAAAAAACTAAAGAAATAAATACTGTGTACAATATTCTTTTTTATTTTAGAATTAAAAAATGTATTCGTTTTTTTCAGTGTTTTATAGGTAAGTAAAATTCCTATATTGTAGCCTTACCGTGCGCTAAATTCTGAAATTGTTAAAAGTATACCCGCAACAAAAAAGAAGATCGAAAATTACTGCTCTAGTACCTATTTTCGGTATAATTATTTTTATTAAAAATAATTTTACTAAAAATAATAATACTCAAAATAGATACTAGAACAATGATTTTCGATCTGTTTTTTGTTACGGGTATACTTTTAACAATTTCAGAATTTAGGGAAACCTATGGCTAAAATATAGGAATTTAACTTACTTATAAATCACTGAAATAGCACCTTATCATATAGAGTAGTAATAGCGAATTTCTCACGCTAATAAAGCTGCATCGTTTATCATACACAACTGCTTTTAAAATTTTATTTATGTGTATTCACCAAACAGAATTTCTTTTTTGCGTGATTGTAATTTATAATCCTACCTTTTATTCAAATGAAAATGTTATGTCTTAATATGATTATTTAATGAATGGTATTTAATAATGTAAATGCATTGACAAGTTGATATGTTAGCATATATCATAAGAAAACATAGTAAAATAGAAAAAAAATAACCTTAGGCTAAGGAAGTGCAGTCACAATTTAGGGTTGTAAAAGTCAGCTTCACCACTCTTAATGCATCCTAAGGTACGCACGCATCCAGTCTCTGCCAGCCGCCCTGCGCAGATTGTCCCATCTAGCCGGGGGGCGTCCCACACTACGTTTGCCAAGACACAAGTCTCCACTCCAGCACTCGTCTGCTCCAGCGTTTGTTTGATCTCTAGTAACCGTGACCAGCCCATTATTACTATTCGAACAAGCCTCATTCCACTATAATTAAAGTTTTACAAATAATACAGGTCACAAGCAAATCTTACACGGCGTGAACGGGCGGTTGCGTCCAAAGCAGCTGATCGCCATCATGGGACCGTCGGGCGCCGGCAAGTCCACACTCCTCGATGTGTTGTCAGGGTACCGCATCAGCGGCGTCGGCGGTGCTGTCTTCATCAACGGACGTGGCCGCATTATGAGTGAGTTATTACCAAACTATAAACAGTTACAATATAATAAACTTCTTGTGTGTTGTTCATTGTACATACATACATACATACATATCGTCACGCCTGTCTTCCGTAGGGGTAGGCAGAGACCACAGATCTCCATCTGCTACGATCTCGGCATACTTCTCTTGCTTTTTCCACACTCATTATTCTCCTCATGCCAGCCCGCCGGTTAAGGTTACTCTTTGACCTGGCCTTTCTTAAAAACTTCAGCAATTTGGTCAAGGTGAATTTGACCAGATTTTTGTGACTGTAGGCGGCATTGATTGCTTTCCATCAGTTGACACGCTTGCTCGTTTGCCCCCCTATCTCATAAAAATATTTCATTACGCTGTCACAGATGTGAACATTATATGTTTACAAGTATTAACACTATCATTATAATATTAACAACTGCCGGACAATCGTGTATTGTGAAATGGATATATTTAAACGTAACTGGGTTGCACAACTGCAAGCCTGCAGTCTGAAACAATAGCACACCGGGCTGACGCAGCACTCTTGTTATGACAACAAGCTGCTTTGTCTGGAAACATTGACATTATCATTTGTTGAATGAATTCTGAAAAAGTACGTGCTTATACATTTGAGCTAATTTTTTTATGGAATATATAGGCAAACGAGCAAGCTAAGCATCTTATGGTGTGCAATGGACGCCTATGAACGTCAGCAATATTAAGAGCAATGCGGATAGGTTGCCTAAAATACCCTCATCTAAGAGTAAGTATTAAAGATCCTTACCTGGAAAGAGGAAAGAGTAAGGATAAAGGTATCCTTACTCTAAGGGTTAGGATATGAATTAAATACTTAATACGTGCGGAAGGTTTTTATGAGAGGAGAAAGATTTATAAGAGAGAAGAAAATATTATAAGAAGAACAGAATTGATCCGTTCCCTGCACTCTCCGTACGCGGTAGCATTGTTTATACTAGCAACTAATATTCTGCGCAGCCCATTCGTATTGACAAGCCTCAATAGTAGAGCCATGCTGAAGGCATTTTTGCCCAGCATAAATTAACTCTCTCTTATTTTCCTCTTCTTTTTCTATTGGCTATATCTACATCCATTCTTAAATATAAGTCAAAAACACGTCTTGGAAAAGATTGTATGGAACGCCCCATGGTCAGCCAAAACACCGATCTGCCTAAGGAGACTGGTGTAAACTAAAGTCAAGTTCCTCTAGAAATAAAAACATATTTCTTTTAATTAAACTTTACATCTTTAATTTGGAAGAAATTTTGAATACATGTTTATACAGCTCCTTTATTTTAATTATATTTTTATATCATATTTTTGCTAAAATATATAACTAGGCGCCGTTTTTTAATCAAAGTAATTGTTAAGTTGTTTGAAAACAGAAAACGGTTTATTGTATTTGTATTTTAATTTTTAATACATATTCCATGTATTTCTGTTTTCTATTAGATTGTTCTACAACATCAACAAATGATTTCAAACTGGTTTAATAATTTTATCAAAAAACAGATAAAAATGTTGTTGAGTTTTGGAGTTATATATATGATCTTACCATACTAATAATTCTAGATAATCTTATTAAAAACTTTATAAACAATTATTTAAGAGTTTAGATGGATGGCAGTAAGTGACTAAAAGAAAGGGAACCTCAATTTTTTCCTCGAGCAAGCCAGCTCATAGATTCTGCAGACGATAACTCTATGCAGGATGGTTCTTTTACGTCTTTTTTTTTTTAGGTATTTGAATCAACTTTCAAATTATTGTTACAGAGAGGTTTAAGCGAATGTCATGCTACATCCAGCAGGATGATCGGTTGCAGGGTCTACTCACCGTTGGAGAGAACATGGCTCTCGCCGCTGACCTTAAACTCTCCACAAAAATGGACAAATACGAAAAGGGCGAAGTGGTAAGTTCTTACTTACAAGTTCCATATGGAAGTGTTTCGTATATATACCTACTGATTTAGTTTCATTTCAGTATGTGTGTTCTGATCCAGATGTGGCTATTTGAAACCCAACTTGGCTTGCCACATACAATAATGTGTAAAACGTATTTCACATAGACTTACTTTATAATTTACGAAAGTCATCTAATACGCCAAGAATATAGAGCGATTTCAGAGAAAATCTTATCTACTTATATCATCATGAAGTGATAAAAATATATGTGTATTGCATAAAAAAAAATTAAAGCACTTTATTTCTAATAGATCAAAACAAGATTTAAAAAATGTGGCAACCCTAAGGCTAATCGAATTTAGTGTCCAACTAACCCTGCTCACCTGCTTGCATAAGCATCATAGTTATGTTAAAAATGAAGTTTATTTACTCATTTTTCCATAGATAGAGAACATTTTAACAAACCTGGGCTTGTACGAGCATATGAACACTCGTGCTGCGCAGCTCTCCGGTGGCCAGAGGAAAAGGCTCTCAATAGCACTAGAGCTTATCACCAACCCTCTCATCATGTTCCTGGACGAACCAACTACGTAAGTATTAATTAAGTCAAGCGTTACTTTGCGGAAGTTCATTATTATGGAGACAGTCAGAACTTTTACTTAGCTAAGATCCGCGACAAGCAAACAAAAATAGAAAAATAATAATGTGTGTGTTACTGGATGAAGTGGATTTACGGGAAACTTAAACAGGGCGGCAGAAACTGGATGCGTATAGCCGAAGATCGACCTAAGTTACGCATAAGAGTAACGCGTAAAAGTAACGAATTTACTATTACTATTGACTTAATAAACTAAACTTAACACAATCCTAAGGATTTGAAGAAAATACCAAAAATCGCTCGTACAGCTCTTAACTTATTAATTCCAGTGGCTTGGATAGTTCATCGTGTTCTCAAGTGGTTCAGCTTTGCCGCAGCCTAGCACACCAAGGGCGAACCATCGTCTGCACAGTGCATCAACCTTCTGCCTCCCTATTCGCTCTTTTCGACCACGTATATGTGTTAGCATCAGGCAACTGTCTCTATCAAGGCACCACGAGAAATTTGGTGCCCTATCTGGAACAGGCCGGGATACCTTGTCCCATCTATCATAATCCGGCTGATTATAGTAAGTTGTCTCATAAAATCTTTAACCTTGATCTTATTTATTTATGAATATTTATATTATAATTGAAGGTGTTCGATTTCTAAATGCACTTACTTTATTTTTATTAATAATACAATATGTTTGAAAATGATGAGGAACACGACTCAGGTTTTGACGAGTAAAAAACACCAAACTAAAAACTAGAAAATAAAAAAGGTTTTTTATGGTATAGGAAGGAAAGCAATCAACGCTGCCCAAAGACATCCGCAGCGCCTTAGGCAGTGCGGAAGCGTTGCCAACCTTTATGGAAACTGTCATTATAGGAGTGGGAGGGGGAGGGTGTTGGGCCTCCGGAACTCAGCCGCTCACGCGGTAGCTAAGCTACCACTCAGACGCCGATTTTCTGCGGAAGTGTTTCATGCTAAAGACAAATCTTAGCAATCGTGACTCTACCACTTTTTACATATAACTAGACTTTTAAGTTAAACGCTTTTAATAAATCACTGAATTAACACATATGGCTTATAAAAATCTGTATAATGACGGGATAATTACTTCAGATTCTTATACGTTTTTATTTTAGTTTAATTTAAAAGTTTTTTTTACGATTTTTTCTGTATATTGATCTAAAAAATTGATTTTTTCTCCATATACAGCTCCTTTCAATAATATTAAAGTTTACTCTCCGAAATCAAGATGTTCCGTGCCCAACAGTGGAATATATATGATATTTAAAAAAATTTTTTTAAAGTTTAGTAACAAATTTATGTTTTGCAGTCATCGAATTAGCGTCCGGAGAATATGGGGAAGATAAAATTACCTATTTGACCTCAAAGTCAGAGAATGGCAAAGAGCTCAGCTGGTTTGACAACTCGGAGACAATTCCGTCAATGGAAGCGCTGAGGAAACAGTACCCACTAAGCGTTTTGAGGGACCAGGATATGGGATCCGGTATAGAAGAGACGTCACAATCGAATCAAAGATCAGTACTGATCAAGAGGGGCTTTTTAAAGGCTAAACGTGATTCAGTAAGTGTAACATCTAAATTTTATAAATTTAACATCTGATTTAAATTCATTCATCATAGGAAGGTTAACTTTAATATATGAAAGAATGAATATATAAGGATGTAGCCACTACCAATTGAATACGAATTAGTCTTACAAAGAGTAAATAAGCAATCTAAATATGTTTGTATTTATTTGAAAATACATTGTTACATGTTACGATGTATAATATCTTTATTTCCAATAGTAGTGGATCTTGATCTAGTCCTTTTAACGTGAAACATTTTATCCCAGGATATGGAAGTGAAATCATAGACAGAGACGTCGTCTTGTTTCAGGCTACGCTCCCTTCTACTCAACTCTATACAGGGTTACTTATTATAAGCATACGATAGAAAACAAACCATTGACAATGTTTCACATCTACCAAACGTCCTACGACGCTTCTCTTTTTTTTTTGTTATGCTAAGTTCAAGTATTCTGTAAGCCTTCAATTCAGCACAGAGCAATGACTTCTAGCCCGCGTGCTTCTTCTTCTGGCAACGTTGAAAACAAAAACTTTTCTCCAGACTAATTTTGAAACTGTGTATTTCAAAATTAGTTATTGAATTAAAAAATTATTTGAATTATAGAATAAGAAATGAAGATATAAGAGAACAATGTGGAGTAAAAGAGGGTGTTGTGACAAAGGTTGAAAAAGGAATTTTTAGATGGTTTGGGCATATAGAGAGGATGGATGAAAGACGACTGACAATAGAAATTTACCTTGCGAATGTGGATGGAAGGGTCGGTAGTGGAAGACCACGTAAAACATAACTTGACCAAATTGCTGAAGTTTTTAAGAAAGGCCAGGTTAAGAGTACAAATATATAAAATAATGAGTGTGGAGGAAGCAAGGGAAGTATGCCGAGATCGTAGCAGATGGAGATCTGTGGTCTCGGACTACCCCTATGGGAGACAGGCGCGACGATACGTATGTATGTATGTATGCAAATGATACAAAGGATCGTTTAACTTACAGACGCTGACTCACTTGCGACTTGTTGTGAACGTAGTGGTGGGGATAATGTTGGGATGTCTCTTCATCAGGGCTGGGAACGAGGGGTCACGTGTCATTGAAAACTACAATCTACTGTTCGCGATACTTATGCATCATATGATGTCCCCTATGATGCTCACAATTCTCACGTGTAAGTGTTTGTTATAATTATCAATACCAATATTAAGTATGGATTTTTTGTACTTACTTTATTCATTAGTTCAATCGCACAGTTCATTCATTCTTTTTTATTTATTTATTTATTTGTCTATTTCACTATGTGCAAAATTATAACAAAAAATAAATATCATATAGAAACTTAGGGTGTTCCAATACATATTGTATTTCGTATGAAATTATTAATTAAACAAAAATTATGATAAAATTTTATTTTACATATTTCTCAAAAAAGAACAGACTTATATTCTTTATTCTTATTATTGGGCTCGAGATCCCTTCATATCTGAAGGAATGGCCATAAACTACAATATGATCTGATCATGAGCTGCTATATATGAATGAACAATATGAGCTAATCGGTAGTATACCCACTCACTCGGAGTATACCCGTTAGCCATACATATCTAAATTTACCCTGATGCCACCAACCCAATTGGGTCGTAAACTGATTATATAGCTATATCAAATATGTAAATAACAACGATAATACTTTAAATATAAATTTAAAACTGTAACAATATGCTTATTTGAATTGCAGTTCCTTCGGAGATGTCGATACTGATAAAAGAACATTTCAATCGATGGTATTCACTGGGCTCCTACTACATATCGATAACTTTAGTCGATCTACCGATATCCGTAAGCAGACAAAATAATAATAGTTGTAGAGATGTTTTAGCAAGAAGGAAGTACCGCACTCTTACAGAATCTACTATTTCTTCTAAGAGCTCTCTTCTTCCTTCGCGAGGTGCAGAAGTTCTTGATCACTAGCTATACTTTCATAGAATATCAACGTCAAATCGTAGCATTTTATACTGTGTAATGATTCGGAATCCGTAATCATCATCATCATGTGTAATGATCCCTTCCATTATTCACATCCACCGTCCGGTAGGCAACTCATTTGCAGTGCCCTTAGTACCGAAAATATTCATTGATGATTAACAATGATTTCTTTTGCTCGGTTTTTGCTCTATGTATACCAGGTATTCTATTGGAGCACCTGGAGTTGGTTTTCAGCAAGAACCAATTTCAACTTCAAGAACAACGCAGATCGTGGACCACAATGGCGAATTAGATACACATAAACACATATATTCATATATAATATATGCTACTATTCATAGACATAAATTACCCATAAAATACAATAAAATTAAAAACAATTAAATCACGTCATAAATCCACCGCATCTAAGAGAACAAGGTCCGATCTTCATACTTAAAAGTGGTGTTTTGTATTTTTTTTAAACATATTTGTATGCGAGTCACGAAGAGGTGGTGGCAAGTTCCAAAATTTAGTTGCTTTGGCGGCCGCTGCTCTATACTCTATTGATTGATTGGCACGTGGTCATCTTTTTCCAGATAGTGTCGTGCGCTGTATTCAGTGTCATCGTGTACACGATGTCTTCACAACCGCTGGACATCGTGCGCTTCCTCATGTTCTTCGCCATCTCTCTATACACGGTGCTGGTTGCGCAGAGTTTCGGCCTTATGATCGGCGCTGTCTTTAACGTCGTTGTGAGTATTGTGTGTTATATACAACGGTCTATTGTAATTACTTTTCGTTCCTTCAACAGTATTATTGTTACTACGTTCTTAATAATAACACCAAAGAAATATTTTTTTATAATCTTTTTTTTTCACAGCCTATATAAATATGTCCCATTGCTAATCACGTGCCTCCCCATTTCTGGAGTAACGAACGTTATCCCACCACGCTTGTTCAATGAAGATATGCGGGGTCACCAGACTTGGAATAAATATCTGCAGGCCAAACATATGTTTATTCCGATGCGCGAATCGAACCCGCGACCATTGACTCCGTGTGCCAGGGGCCCCGCCACTGAGCCAATTGATCGTCTACAATCTATGCCTTAAAAGAATAAAAATTTAAAATATTCAAATTCCAACAGATAATTATTTATTTATTTTCAGTCATTTATTTATTTTTTATTTTATACATCAAAAATATTCTTTTTTCACACACAAACACAAACACAAACAATTTTTTGAGTTTGAGTGTGTTTTAATTATACTTTTCTGCAGAACGGTACGTTCCTCGGGCCAACTCTCTCGGTGCCAATGATGATGTTTGCGGGCTTCGGCGTGACGTTACGCGACCTACCCCCGTACTTGTACTGGGGTTCGTATGTCTCATATTTGCGATACGGCTTGGAAGGACTTATCGGCGCCATTTACGGGCTGGACAGACCAACATTGGACTGCAACCAGGCCAAATACTGCCATTACAGGTGAGTGATAAAGGATGCTTAAACGGTTTGGTTAAATAATTACGGTATCAATCAATCAACAGCCTGCGGCAGTCCACTGCTGGACATAGACCCCATGAAGCGCCATCTAGCCCGATCTTCGGCTTCACGCATCCATTTTCTGCCAGCCGCCCTGCGCAAATCGTCGCACCATCTAGCCGGGCGTCCCACACTACGTTTACCGAGATGCGGTCTCCACTCCAGCACTCGTCTGCTCCAATGATTGTCGGATCTCCGACAAACGTGGCCAGCCCATTGCCATTGTCACCGGACATAGCCTTTCGAATGGCATTGCCAATACGAAAGGCTATGTCCGGTGAAAAGTCAGTAAAGAGTTCAGAACTAAAGAGTTCTCTGGCAGATTTGTTCATTCTGAATCATATCTACCAGAGAAACTCCGAGCATAGCTCTCTCCATAGCTCTCTGAGTGACTCTGAGCTTGTGAAGCAGCGTCCACATTTCAACGCCGTAAGAGAGTACAGGTAGGACACGACGACGACGTCGAAGATTTTTGTCTTCAGGCTCTGAGGTATGGGCGACGAAAATTACGGTATCACTGCAAGTAAAATAAATAATATTATTTTTATTTCTTTTATTGGACAAGAAGGCATACGAAAGCCGTAACGCCTGATTGAAAGCAATTAACGCTACCCATAGATCATCATTCATCCATCAGATCCTAGGACCATAGGCAATGCAGAAGCATTGCTGATCTTCGAGAAATGTGTGGGCTTGTTTTTATATTCTACAAATAACTTATAAATAAAAAAGATCTACCTGCTCTGTTACCATGCTAGTTAATGTCCTCAGAGATGTGGGAATCCGCAAAAGACTGACTACCTTGATCACATTTTTCTATTTATATGTATTTTATGCTTATTCTACAGATATCCGAGAACATTCTTGAAGGAAGTCGCCATGTCTCCTGATATGTTTTGGTGGGATGTACTGGCGCTGACAACTTTCGTCGTCGTATTGAGGATAGCAGCTTTCCTCCTACTCAAGTGGAAACTGAACGCTGTACGATAAAACTGAGATTTCCTAAATCGTTCACCAGCAATACTAATAGTGTATTGAGTTGTTGATATACTTTCTTTCCTTTAAGCATGGTACTTATTAAATGTGGGATAAAGTTTAAAAAAACGAATTGTACCAAAGACATAGATGTATGTATATACATGTACATACATAGTTTAGGAAAAAGTTTTTATGTAATATGTATGTGGTTTTTAGCATTGTTTTCAGTTTGCTTTCGTTATTTTATACATTCCTTTTAATGTTTTTCAAAATTTGATTTTTTATGTTATGAAGGGTCCAATTACTGTGATAGTTTATATGGTGTTTAACATAATAATGCCATGTTAATTGCTTGCCAATGACATTACATATCATGGAAAATTTTAACTGCAATAATTATATATTTTAAGAAATACATAGATATTTATAGATTGAAAGAAATGCGGCATTGCATTACTTTATTTTTAT
Organism: Baronia brevicornis; assembly: GCA_031353405.1. Classification (NCBI taxonomy): domain Eukaryota; kingdom Metazoa; phylum Arthropoda; class Insecta; order Lepidoptera; family Papilionidae; genus Baronia; species Baronia brevicornis. The sequence goes on from JASFAT010004662.1 coordinate 49,313, forward strand.
ACATAGGTATTTTAAGTATTCTATAAGTTTCCCTTTGTAATGTAATAAAAAGTTGATACCACAAAAAACTACTAAGAAGATGCCATCGTTAAATTTCATGATTTTTCGAGAGACAAATATCACACTCTTATATTATTTTAATATATAATATTTTCTTAAATAATGATAGAATGGGTTATATTTTAAAATTTTTCGTTTGAGTATCTGTTAGAGTTTTAGCACTTTAGATTTATAGATGTGACCACGAGACTTATGACTCGTCTTCCGTGGTTACACGTCAACGTCAACTTGTGACGTAATATTTGGATGGCCCCTAATAAGTGATTAAAGACAGATTAGGCAATCTTATATTATTATAAAGAAAACTAGACTTCCCTTTATGTTAGTACTAATAAAACGCTTTTTGACATTCAGAATTATAATATAATATTCTTTATCGGACGCTACTTCAAGCGTACATATGTCCAACATATGTTTTTTATCTTCTATATACACATATATGTCGGTTATTTTATATATATTAATAGGTGGTACCATTCAAAATATATGGATGGAAATGTATACACATACTTGTGTTAATTTTTTACTTGCTCAATTTTTTACTAGCTTTAGTTACATTTATAGATATAGTTTTTTTAATGTAAAATATTCGTACATAATTTTGTATATAAATGTTATGTAATACAAAAATAATTATATTCAGAATCGTGTATCGAACAGGTGTAAATATATACGTTTAAATCAATGATTATAATAGTATATTTAAAATAGTTAATAAGTAATAATAAAATGAACTGAGGTATAATTTAAGTCCGTCAAATGAGATTTTCTATCCCTCAGTCGTTTTTATACAATCATATAACAGAGAAAACCATTTGTTAATTTACTATTTTAAATAGAGAACTATATATACAATTCAATGTTCGTTACTATTGAATTAAATTATTAAAAACAATCCTATTTTTATTTTTGTCAAATATTTCCAAAATCTACACTAGTATACAAATATCTTACGAATATAATACGATAATATGGTATTATGTGTATACATAAATATAATACTATGTATTATGTGTATGTATTATGTAGTATTATTATGAAACAAGAATTATTCTATTCTAATAATAAAATAAATAAAATTTTTCTTATTTTCAACCGTTTTTAAGGAGTAGGAGGCATTGTACATATATACCTTAACTGTAACTTAACCTACACTGTAACTCTTTCAATAACAACGATTTCATCCATTATATATAATTTATTAGTCTCCAGTATTACATTTAGGAGCAAGGCAGAAACATAAACAAGACAATCAAAAACTATGGCTCGCTGACCGCGCAAAACCTACTTCGTGACAGAGTACCACAGACTATTAAAATAAATGGTCCAAATACATATTTTTCATTAATTTATCTTCATTAATCTGTCGCAGTGAACTGCTGAACGTAGGCCTTCTGCCAGACACACCATTTAGTCTGATCTTCAGTTACTCGCAGCCAATTTCTGCCAATTGCTCTGTGCAAATAAACTATTTCAAAGGTTGTTATTTCTCAGATGAACCCGACCAGTCAATCGTCTTTATTTTAGTGTTTGGATATTTTTCCCAAATGGATTTTTAAGCTTTTTCGTACAATACGAGTCTAAAAATCCTGTTTCTTTTATAATTTACAGAAATTTTGATCTGGAAAATTTGCGATTCTTTGGCAAAGGTCTAAAAAGTTATGTATAAGGAAATAATTTCATTTAATATAAAATTTTACTTCTTTGGTACTTTCAAGATAACTTTAATATGATAATTATCGAAAACTTGTGCCGTTTATTTTTTTACTCTCTCTATTTTCTTCACAGATCAAAACCATATCGCGCATATGTAAATTTAATTTGCTTTAATTTTACTTTGCCGTCCCCATACCAAATCGATCACACACCACTGAACTAAATAATAAAACAAATATTCCATAACTGTCATTATTGTTAGCAAAATTAACTTCCATTTGTCGAAAACTAAAAATAAAGAATAGACTACTTCTCCATTTAGAAGACATATACTGCATCTGCAAAAGAAAAATTTTTTCTCAATATAATTTGACATACACATATACATATATAGATAGTATAAATGTATATTAATGATAGCCTACTAAAATTGTAGATACACACTTAGACAAAGAAAGTATTGTAACAAACGCCAACATCAACATATGACCGGTGTGCTCAATAGGAATAGAGCCCTGTTTATATCACCAGATGACACTCCAATCAAACGATGAATATAACAAATATAAAAACAAAAGTTAAATGCATGGATCTCGATATGGTTCCCGGTATAAAATAAGGACTGGAGAAGCAATCAAACAAATTTTGTATCAGTCAATAGACATAGTGTGTACCTGAGTGTATATATATATATATATATATATATATATATATATATATATATATATATATATATATATATATATATATATATATATATATATATATATATATATATATATATATATATATATATATATATATATATATATATATATATATATATAATATATATATATATAAGCAATAATAGAAGCAAAAATATAATACATTTCATTTTTTATTTTATACTTACACTAAAAGGTATGTAAACAAAAACGTCAGCATCAAAGTAATACCAGGCCATAGCCTGCACGGTCTCCTCCGTGGCACTAACAAAAGGTCCAATATCATCATGACCAGGGAGACGGTGTGTAAGGAATGCTGTGTCCAGTACGGTAGGTAATCAAAGATTCTTGGTGGAGCTATGAGGCTGAGATCTTTGTGCCACATGCGCCAGAAAATAAGGTCAGCAAACTAAAATATATAATAAGCGAAAAGATATTTAATTGTTGAATAAAATAAATTTTCAGCAACACCTCTCAAACCCAAGTTCGCTGTGCATATTGGTTAATAAACTCTGTCATATTTGCCAGATCTTATTTATTTTTTATATAAATATTTAAACACACATTCCAATAGAAAAACACACATTACTAGTTTTCTGTTATTGTTTTGTTTGTCGCGGATCTTAGCTAAGTAAAACTTTTGACTGTCCACATAGTGATGGATTTCCGCAAAGTAACGCCTGAGTATCATAAATATTTAAGTTAATGTATCAATTATAAAACATAAATTGGAAATACTTGCAAGCAAAAAGCCCCTAAGTTATGAAATAAAATCTTAAATATAAGTTATTTACAAAAAATCAGATTCCATTTGTCTAAAACGTTTGAACAATTTACAAATATGAATAATTTATAAAAAAATATCATTTTTAATAAAGGAATCATTTAAATTTAATAAAGGAATCATGTACAATTTTACAAATATGAATTATTTGCAGAAAATATTTCATTTTTATATCAAATTTATTCTCCATTTAAAACATCTAATTTTAATTTTCATTTATTAGGTATAAATTTTAACGCTCACAGGCGAACTTTATAATAAAAAGTCAAGTCAAAACCAATCCAATATCTAAATCAACCAAGAACTTAAAAGAAATCTGGCAAAGTAAAGTGAAGTTAAAGTTACATCTTAGTCCTGCACTAAACTACATTATAAAAACAATACTCACTAATGTAGTAGGGAACAATATACTGGTCATGACGTAGTCTTTGATTTTCCTAAGAGTAGTGACGTGTCTGAGGTCCCACTCACCACGTCGCTCCCTCCAGTCGCAGTACAAGCAGACAGGAAAATAGGCCAGAGTGATTAACTAGAACATTGTAAAAAAAATAAACGTTTGTATATTTATATGTGTAAAAAATTATGTAATAATATGGAGAAATGTGCTCCCATTTTATAGCAGAACAGGCAAACGAGCATGTAGGTACTATAGAACATGTAGACACTTGGTGGTAAATAATCACCGCTGCCCATAGACACACTCAACGCCGGAGACGTCTTTTTATTTATGGGTTAGGAAGGCAAACGAGCAAGCGTGTCACCTGATGGAAAGCAATCAACACCACTCATAGACATCAACAGCGCCATAGGTAGTGCGGTAGCGTTGCTGATCTTTAAGAAAAGTGACATTATGGGAGTGGGAGGGGGAGGGTGTTGGAACTCAGGCCGCACACCATACCAAGCGCGCTGGCTGAGCTACTCAGACGCCGGTTTTCTGCGGGAGTGTGGTACGCTCGTCTCTTGAATATTTCTATGTCGTATTTACGTGGATACACCGCAAGTGGTAAATCGTTCCACATTTACACAGTTCATGGCAGAAAACTACGATTAAAACGCACGGTTGTGGACTGCCAGCCATCCAGGTGATAGGAATAGCACCTATTTTAGTTCGATAGTAGAACTATGCGAGATGTAGTTTGAAGATAAAGAATTTTATTGTAAATTCAGAGATAGGTTTTCGATAATTAGCAGTCCTTTCACAAATGTTTCTCGTTTATAAAGGTACATCATGTAGCACGTTGTTATTTTTTTTACAATTTTATGAGCAGATAGATAGGTTTTTAGAATGTAATGTAGTGATACATTGCTAAATGTATCACTAATGTAATAAAACTTTTTATTCTAATACATTTAAACATTTTATATTATATTACTTTTTTTAATTTGTAATTTTAAAATTTAAAATAAAAAAAATTAATTGTTTTATATAAAAACAAAACATTAGTTTGACTGTCGTCTTTCAATAGACATGTCACCTTTCCGGCATAAGTAATTAAGATATAACATATAAATTGATAGTATTAATAAAGTATTATATATATAATAAAGTATACAGTAACAAAAAAAAAGCAAGTACACTATTGATTAATTTATTTTTTATTTATGTTTATTGTTTATTATTTGCTTATTGATATAATGACCTAGAAAGTTTAGTGATAATGACCACTTTCGTCAATAGTCTCGGTTTTGTTTTCCACACTAGGTTAATTTTCATATGTATGTATGTCCTATAGGTATGTATTCCGAGTTTTAATGATCCACCAATCCACCTTGAACATGTTTGGTGGGTTAATTGGCGGTTGACTATGATAATATTTGATAATCATATGAATAAGCATGTGTGCTTAGGAAAATCTGGACATATTGACGTTAGCTGTGTGTGTTTGTCTGTAATTCTTGGCATAAAATAGGGACATTCCATTTCTTCACGTATTTTACGGGGAGATTATCTGGAGAAAACTAGTAGATGGACTGCAGCGTCTATCTAACGGTAAATAAAAACCCATCAGGGTCGCCAAGTGTAGAAATTGCGGCAACACCTCTCAAATTTGAAGCAATTCAATCTCCAGTAGCTGTTGCAGCTGCATTAATCATGATCGACGTTCAGTCCAGAGTAAGGCCAATGGAGGCTAGACTAGTTACATACATACATACCTATAGTCACGCCTGTCTCCCAGTTAGGTTAGGCAGAGACCACAGATCTCCATCCGCTACGATCCCGACACACCTTCCTTGCTTCCTTCACACTTATCCATCTTGTCATCCATCCTTCCTCTCACATTCACCGTAGTGAAACGGCTCTCCGTTCTTCGCTTTTAGCCTACGTGGGAATCAGGACGTGACGGGTGGCGAACCACGTTGCCGTAATTTTTTAACCAATTAGGTATATTAAAATTCGTCATAGTGAATCCCACAAGCCGTAAAGGAGGATGGAGATCAGCCCCAGCAGATCCCCGCATGCTGAGGTAAGGCACTATAGTACCCGGGGAAGCTCAATCCCGGGACGGTCGGCATACTTGCGACTAATCTAGACTAGTTCATGGAATAAAAATCTAAAATTTAATAATATTCACTCTTAGAACAATGCTTGGTCCATACTGGTCGAGGACAGTGTTATTGATCACATATAAATTAGTTGACACAACTCCATTAGCATTCATAGTGTGTTATTGTGTCGCATGTACACACTGCAATGTCACTTGTATATGTATGTGTACATCTTGAAATGATTATTGCGTTTATTGAATAGAAGAAATGTAAAATGGGGGATATTTTACATTTCTTCTCCAATACATACGTATATAATATTTCGTCGATTACCTACAGATATATATGCCAGGCTTGCGTGTTCATCCAATACGACTTGGACAAGCATGGTGGATTAATATCTATTCCTCCGGATATGGGGAACCACACTGTGGAACCAGCTACCTTCGGCGGTCTTTCCGAACCGATACCACATTGACATCTGCAAAAAACAATCCTACGTATACCTAAAAGGCCGGCAACGCTTCCGGGACTCTTGCGGTGTCTCGGTTGTATATGGGCGGCGTTGATTGCTTTCTATTAGGCGGAACGCTCGCTCGTTTGCCCTCCTATCCTATTAAAAACGACGTTAAGAATTAATCAAATGGGTTAGAACATAAGTAGAAAGATAACAAGCATTAACAAAAAGCACCTCAATGCTTCATTGTCATAGTCTATCCTATTTCTCACATTGTGTGTATGACACAAAAAACGGCTTTGTGTGAGTGTGGTAAGTGTATATTGAAGAGTACCAGAAACTTATCTTGGACAAGGAAAGCATAAGTTTTGAATATGCGTGTCCCATAACTTTTATATTTTCCATTTGCGATTTTCTTAATTTTACGGATAGAAAAAATCGTGAATATATCTGATGATCTTTTAAAAGAGAAGACTTGCAATGATAACAAATTTTAGTAAAAAATATCAACTTAACTAACACATTCGCACTCAGTTCACATCAATAAACTTATAGGAGCACGAACCTACGACTTAAATCATAGTCTTACCTTACCATTGAAGCTATTGCTGCCTTGATTAATAATAAATCTAGATGGGTTTACATTAAATTTGGTATTATTTTTTTGTCATTGATTTCATACGCAGTTAAATGCAAAAAAAACACGTAACTATGGTCCACATAACAATGGTATCAATATTGTGATACATTTTCATTATATTTATTTAATATTTATAACAATATTACATATCATAATATTACACAACTGACTTATCCGCTTTCAGAGGCTGCTATCGGATGGCGCAATATCTGGGGAATATGGTGGAATATGTTACTTCCCATTTGAGCGCTTCCATGTAGGTTTGGCAACATGAGGCCGGGCGATGACATGTAGTACAATAACTTTTTCTTGCCTTTGCTCGTATTATGGCCGTTTTTCGCGCAATGCTTGGCTCTATCGCATCAATTGAAGTTTGAATCAATTTGTTTTGTTTGGTTTCAACAGCTCATAATAAAAAAACCGACCTAGTCCCACCAAATGCACAGCATAATCTTCGCAGCGTGTATATTTGACCGAGTCGACGACGTAGAAGCATGACGGGGCATAAATATATATAATACACACATATAGATACGTACATATATATGATTGTAAGCGATTGTATCTCGGGGCCCGCAGTTTGTCAGTTATTTATTTGTCCTAATACTAGTAATATATTAATTGGGCCATTCGTAAGGTATGTGAATATCACACACATGTAAGTGAGTAATCAAGCCATTGTATATACATGTGTTCTTTTAATGTTTGTTTTTAAAATTGGATACTAGCGCATCAACTGTAGGTAATTAATTAAATTCCAGGACGGTCGGGGTGAACCTTCTGCACTTACTTTAAGTGTTTAGACTACTGCAAAGGTATAAGGATGTAACTTAGACGGCACACCAGACGCATAAGGAGCATTTAATGCCAGGCATATCGCAACAGTAAAATAGCTGCCCTTCTTAGGACTAACCAATGCTAAGTGCACCGTGAATTCATGGTTATGTCATGGATAAACAAGGTCAAATATACAACTTCAAATATCAACCCTGTCGTGATTTTATGCCGTCCAGCATTTAATGACGTATTTACGACACATTATTTCAATGGCGACTAACAATGTCTTGATATTATTAAAATGCTTGTTAACTATTTCAAATAAGATTATTAATGGAGTCAGGCGTTACTTTGCGGAAATCCATCACTATATGGACAGTCAAAAGTTTTACTTAGCTAAGATCCGCGACAAGCAAAACAATAACAGAAAATTAATAATGTGTGTTTTTCCGTTAGGTTTAGTGGATTATTTGGAACTGTTAAACCAAGAACTTACCGAAAATCGGCCATCAACTCTCCACCCACCAACCACTATACACAACGCCAAACACACACTATCACTTTTCCATCTTGTACACGACACGTGTTTCGCCCCAACACGAGGCATCTTCAGGTATAGTAGACTCTACGGAACAACTCTCACTTTTCGGTTGTCTTCCGTAGAGTCTACTATACCTGAAGATGCCTCGTGTTGGAGCGAAACACGTGTCGTGTACAAGATGGAAAAGTGATAGTGTGTGTTTGGCGTTGTGTATAGTGGTTGGTGGGTGGAGAGTTGATGGCCGATTTTCGGTAAGTTTTTGGTTTAAAGTTCCAAATAATCCACTAAACCCAACGGAAAAACACACATTATTAATTTTCTGTTATTGTTTTGCTTGTCGCGGATCTTAGCTAAGTAAAACTTTTGACTGTCCATATATTTCAAATAACCTAATTATAACACTTGCACTAGGAAAATCTGTTTCACATCAATAGTCTAATACTAAAATTGAACCTATGATAGTGAACACAATTCTAACCAATTTAGCTATTTCTATTTTTCATACATTAAAGTTATGTATGGTTCGGAAAGTTGGACATTAAAATAAAATCTAGCTAATAAATTGAGAGCTTTTCATATGTAGATAAACTGGAGATTGCTAAAAATGAAATGGACAGAATTTTTTTTTAAATTATTTTAAATAAATATATTTTGCTGGTTTTAAAGTTACTCAGAATAACATGGAGTTAACATGAAGTGCTTAAAAGGATATGTATTAAAAGATTTAAACAAATTATAAATTATCAGATGATAAATTGTTCAAGACAAAAAATACTCACATTAAACCAACAAGTTAGCAATTTCCACCGAACGTGGTTATACGCACTGATCCGAGGGTCCTTATCCTTGGACATGTCGATCGGGAAAACCACTAGGGCTGTAAGCACTAAATGTGCAATCCCTAAACTATAGAACCACACTCGGACATTCAATAAAAAGTTACTACTTCTCAACATAATAACACCGTTGAAACGAATCTATTATATATTTTTACAAAAAACAAAATAGTCCAATCCAATCAAGTCCAAAAAAGACACAAGACATCCACAGTCAACAATGCTCGTGTGCCAAATAAGTATCCTGCGTCGATGTGCGCCAAAATACAAAAGGAAAGGTCGTACTCCGCTTCATATGTTCAAATACTACGCACGTACATATAGCACGTGGGGAGGGATCATGAAATGTTTTTAAATAATTTCTTTATGAAACAAATATATTTATATAATATACAATAATTGTATAACTTTGTTTTTGGTATACAATAAAGAATATATCTATCTATCTATATTTATATTCAAAACTTTTTACGATTACCATAATTAATGTCCATAACAAATAAAATAAATTATTAAAATACTAGTTTAAAAAAATTAAAAATTATTTAAACCAAAAAATGATAATTATTTAAACCAAATAATGATTTAAATTCTACCTCGCGAATTCTATTGTATTGCAGATGGTCTATTGGCGACGTTGAATGCTTTTCATCAGGCGACATCCTTGCTCGTTTTCTTGCTGTTCCTATCCTACAAGAAAAATAAGATAACACAATAAATATTAAAATATTCAAAACATTAGGATAAGTAAATAAATAGATTCGACGACCAATTGGCTCAGTAGTGCGGCCATGGAGTCAATGGTTGTAGGTTCGATCTTTACTTCGATAGGGAATAAATATCCACATAATATATCGAGATTTCCCAGTTCTGTTCACGTGCAACGTTCCACCGAAAAGGATGCCTATATTAGAAAGATGTACTCTATGCCGGGAACCATATAGTGTCCATTCACACAGACCAACTCGAAGAGCATCTGACGGCGCTCCTCTTTTCACACAGACCGGAGTAGGTTATTTATACGCTTGGAACTAGCCGAAGCTGACGAAGCCTTTTCACATAGACCGACTGGAAAAGCACTATTTAAGCGGATGCGCTTAAAGTCAAGCGACTGCTCTGCAAAGGCTGTTTACCTCTATTTTCGTGCCGTCCAAGCTTTGTTAGGGGAGAGAGGATGCAATAGGAGCCGGTGGGCTGCGCGAGCCCGAAAAAGCAGTTCGCAAAAGGAGAAATTCGGCTGCGCAAACGTAATCGGACGCAGCCGGTCGGCTTCTCTTATTATTTACACTAAGCGCGCGTCTCAAATTGAGAATACAATAAAAGAAGTGAAATGTAAAAATAAACCTTGTTTCAAGTTTCCAAAACACTATTTTAATTGCGATCTCGAATAAATCTACTCTTGATTTCGGCCGGGTCAGTGTGAATTCATACATATATTTCGGCGTCGACTGCGGTTTAAATAAGTATGAATCTAGCAACAATATCTTTTTTAACAAACAAATGAAGTTACTGCAAAAACAATTCTTTAAATACACCTCAATTTTCAAATTACATATTTATGTGAATTTTACATTATTCTGAATAATTTATTTTACACAAATTAAAGTTATTATAATTACTAGCTTTTGCCCGCGTCTTCGCTCGCGTGGAATCTGGTCTGCCACATTAAGTTTCGTGACAGATCATTTTAAATAAATATATTTTTTTTAATTAATTTACTATAATTATAATTCACAATTTAGGTCACAGGGGCTTCTACATAAAAGGTAAATATTATATAAAAATAATATATATGCTGTCGCAGACTTTTATTTAGAACTATTCAAGACAAACAATCCTACGGTACATCATCTTTGTGTAACTCCAATGGTTTAGACAGCATACGCAAAGATAGCTCTCAGAGGCCAGATTATTTCCGACTTAATTTACATAAAATCATTACAAATTGTAGCCTATATGTAATGTAAATGTACCGATAACCTATATTACTGTAAAGTTTCATCCAAATCCGTCCAGTAGTTTTTTCGTGAAAGAGTAACAAACATACATCCATACTTACAAACTTTTGCATTTATAATATTAAGTTGGATAGGATTTTATATAAACCAACATTATCTTTACATAATTTGCCAACAGATGGAGACACTATACATATAAAATTAGGTTTGTCTGTTGCATACAATACTTAAATAACGATATAAATTCTAACGTTCAATATATTTGTAGAATCAATACTCACGTTAAACCAGCACGTCAATAACTTCCAACGGACGTGGATGTAGGCGCTGATATCTGGATCCTGGTCACGAGACATGTCAATAGACAATGTAACAACTGCAGTCAGCGCTAGATGTACTAGCCCAAAACTATAGAAAAATAAGCGAATATTCAATAACGCCCTCCCGCTTTTCAGCATTATATCACTACCGGACCGTTTCATTTTCACTACATATATTGTCAATATTAAATCGAATATTTATATATATGTAAGTAAATTATTAGCACGTTGTTCCACATAACGCCGTCCTTGTAATGATAAAGTAATCTTTGCATTGATTAGTAACAAAATAGGAGATATAAAAATGTTTATACTAAATTGCTTGGTCACCGCCCTAAATAGATCAGCGGCATAGTTTACTCGTTCACTACGAACGAGTCGGATGCATTATCCCGATGCATTATCTGTACGTCGGTACAGATAATGCATCGGGATGAATATATGACCTACAGGTAATATGTTCTAAGTCCTCTGGACGTCTATGTTTTAGCTTGGTTGATACTTTTTTATCAACCAAAGGAACTAATTATTTCTTAAGAGAACAAAGAGACAAGAGACTATACTGTATGTTGGCTTTGATATGACTATTCAAGGTTCGACGCTATCTGCATACATAAGTTTTATACACTTTATAAACATTATGTAGTGGATGCACATTTAAATCATTGTTATCTACAGATTACGATTACGATTAGTTGTTTGCGGTTACGACCAAAATAGAAGAGAAGTAAATTAAAAACACAAAATATAAGAAAAAGAATTGTATTGTGTGAATGTTAATTTACAAGTCATTATTTATTTTTATTATACTACCAACAAATATTTTATTAAATTACTAATAGAAATTATTAAATAATAGTCATATTTTAAATTAAATAATTATAAATAAATGAAATTAAAAAAACATTATTCTAACGAAATAAAGCTCTAATGCCGTGAAGACATGACAAAGTCTGCCGGAAACTTAAAAATGCGGGCGGTAATATTTTTCTGCAATTTGTTATATTACGAGATATAATAAATCTGCCGGTGTAAATTCTGTCATCGTTAACAACTGAACACAAGCCTGGACATAAACAGGAATTATATCACAGATAAATTAATATTACACAAACATCCAGTTACTTATTATAAACGTCTCCCCAAAACATTTTTAATAAATAATATACGTAATAAAAGTATATGTGTAGTATGTATTATGAGTATTTTAAATACAAAGCACAAAAGAAATAAATTAGATTCGACAAAAGTTGTTGTTTACTAGAAACGTCTATTTGAAGCGCCTGACAGAATAAAAATGTAAACGCAATGTAAAATGTTGCTATTAAAAACGTATTTTTTAACTTTTACATGTAATACAAAATATATACTAACTTAAGATATTTCTAATTTGATTAATAGAGTCAGGCGTTACTTTGCGGAAATCTATTACTGTGTCGACAGTCAGAACTTTTAAGACACTTAACAGTTGTCTTCCATTGAGTCTACTATACCTGTTGATGCCTCGTGTTGAGGCAAAACACGTGTCGTATGCAATGTGGGAGAGTGGTAGTGTGTTTTTGATGTTCTTTATAGTGGTTGGGAGGTGGACAGTTGCTGACGGCAGTTTTTTCGGTAAGATTTAGTTTAAGTTCCCCGTAAATCCATTTCTTCCAGTAGAAAACACACATTATTATATTTTTGTTTTTGTTTGCTTGTCGCAGATCTTAGCTAAGTAAATGTTCTGACTCTCCACATATTTCTAATTGTCAATATCTATGAACTTAAAAGGCCTAATAAATATAATCATTAACAGACTCACACATCTTTTAACTAAATGCTAATATCTACCGGGGGAAGACCTGGACTTAAGGCGTCGCTCATTGAAACTTTTCAGGAAAGAATTAAAGTTTATGGTTAATAGTATATTTCTCACCTAGATCGTTTTCATTTTAGTCCTTAACTTATAGAGCCAGTTATTCACATAAACAGTTAAATCACGCCAAGTTAAACAGTGTAGTTGAGTTTATTTCATTTTTCTAATCTCATATTAACATCAGTTTATAATTAATTATTGTGGCTTATTGCTCAATACAGTTTAATTAAGGATAAAAAAGGAGGAAAGAATAGATGCGTGTATCATGTCTTTGTAACTTGACTGCAAAAGGCCTCGAAAGTTAGTAGAACACCCACCATTTTATCAAGACGTATCGTGAAAAAAGACACTTGATATAGTTTTATTTTACACTGGCATACTAATTGCCATCAAAGAAGAAAATGTATAACAGAAAAATAAATTAGCTTAGCTGTTTCTATTTGTATAAGCCTATTTTATTCTTATATAAGATGCAATGATATATAAGCATTAATAAATTATTGGTTATCGTTACAAATACAAGTTGTTATTCACTTGATATTTTTGCTACACTGATATCAATCTACTAAACTCTGATTTGAACCAGTTAAAACCTGTCTAGCATAGTGATGAGCACACTGGTTTATCCTAAATAACTAGCTGTCCAATTCTCGTGTTAAATGAAATAAATTATTTTTGTAAAGAATATGACAACAATTTCCCCCCATCCCTAAATTATTATAATTAATATATAATAATATATATAATTATTATAATTATATATATTATATTAACCATTAAGCCAATATCGATTTTCGGCGTTAGGCATTCAGTTTCTATCATCCGCTCTGCGTAGTTCGTCGCATCATCTAGCCGGGGGGCGTCTCACACTACTTTATTATTAGATTTAAATTACATAACTATAGATATATCTAGAACCGAAAGAAGACAGAGGCCCTACTTTTCCCACCAATGCGGAAATTATTATATAAATTTATTTTCATCTGAAAGCCTTCAATCGTTTTTCAGAACCGCGAAACAAAGCGTTTTGACGAAACGCATATATCGATTTCTTAGCAACCCATTATTATCGAATTTATAGTACGTAAACTAACTAATAGACAAACATCACTATTATTCTCCTATTATTTGAAGAGCAGATATAGATATAAAGTCAGCATTACACAGATATAAATTAATTATCACTCATGCATTGACTGATATTTGTATCGTGATTTCTATAATTCAATTCAATATGATCACTGTAACAACAGTCGTTATAGTTTATCGAGAATTATAAATATTTTCAATCAATCTATCTAAGGTCTATTTAATTAAATACTCACATAATCACATAATTATACAAGTACATCAATAAATAAAAAATAAATAATAAAAATATATATTTTTTTGTAGAGGTTAGCAGAGACCACATAGCTCCATCCGCTACCATTCATCGCAACGCAACGGCTCGTCATTGATCGCTTTTCGCCCTCGTGAGAATCAGGACGTGACGGGTGGCGAACCACGTCGCCGTCATTTTCGACAAATTAAGTATATTAAATTCGTCTTTAGTGAATCCCACGAGCCGCAAGGGAGGATGGAGGTCAGCCCCAGCAGAGCCCTGCATGCTGTGGTAAGGCACTATAGTCCCCGGGGGAGCCCGACCCCGGGACGATCGGCACGCTTAAGACTAGGCTCGCCCCTAGCCACGCATCCATTGGCACGGCAGACCGTGGATTGACGGAGAGGAAGGGAAAGGATACAGAAGAAAGGAAGAGGCAGGAAAGGAAATGTGGATTGGGGGGGTTACCAGACTCGGAATAAACATTTAAAAATCCATATAAATATTTATTCCGATGCGGGAATCGAACCCGCGACCATTGACTCCACGGGCGGAGGGCCCCGCCACTGAGCCAATCGGTCGTCTACAAGTATTATATATCAATAAATAAAAAATAAATAATAAAAATATATATTTTTTGTAGAGGTTAGCAGAGACCACAGAGCTCCATCCGCTACCATTCATCGCAGCGAAACGGTTCTCCATTGTTCGCTTCTCGCCCTCGTGAGAATCAGGACGTGACAGGTGGAGAACCACGTCGCCGTCATTTTTCAACAAATTAGGTGTATTAAATTCGTCTTAGTGAATCCCACGAGCCGCAAAAGAGGATGGAGGTCAGCCCCAGCTGCATGTTGAGGTAAGGCACCATAATACCCGGGGCAGCCCGATCCCGGGACGGTCAGCACACTTGCGACTAAGCTCGTCCTAGCCATGCATCCTTTAGCACGGCAGACCGTGGATTGGCGGAGAGGAAGGGAAAGGATAGAGAAGAAAGGAAAGGGCAGGAACGGAAATGCGGATTGGGGGAGTTACCAGACTCGGAATAAACTTTCCTTACGCATTAGAATGCTCCACTGTTACATCTGGCCCGTTCTTCTATACGGATGTGAGGCTTGAACGCTTAAAGAAGAACTCCGAAAACGTATAGAGGCGTTCGAAATGTGGGCATATAGACGGATGCTCGCTATTAGTTGGACTCAAAGGCCACCCTTTGAGTCTGGACTTAAGGTTCTCCGACAATTCAAAACCTAAAAAAAACGTGAACTTTTGCAGACAGTCAAAGGTTGGAAAACCTGGGTCATATCATGAGACATGACAGGTACAAGTTGCAGGTTAGTTAATGTTCGTTTCCTTTCATAAATATAAATGATGAAATAAAATAAAACGACTTCAAATCCGCTTTATATTATTATTATATTTTACCAATTTTCCTGTGTTTATCCACGTCTTCCTTTCATTCGTTTCCAAGATGACCGATGTCGTTTATCTAAGAATTTCATAAACTCATTTTGATAGAATTTGCAGGAAAAGATAAAAGAATCGGTCAGGAATAATTATAACTAACTTTCACAACAAAATCAATTGAATTTCAATGTCAATTGATAAATTCTACATTACATTTATACACGACCGATTATTATAGGATATTACTCCTACTGTGTCTACCCTACACGGTCAGCCCCGATTTCTGTAATAAAGGCCATTGTTTGAACTTCAGCTCGAAAGGCAACGCCTCCTTATATTTGATGCTACTTGAAAACGTTGACTTTCTTGGGTGACGTCCATTCGAGATCTGGCTATGTTATATCTTAGTCAAGCTTAGCGCTCATCTCCGAACTGAAATGTAAAAAAAATGGGGGAGGGCAAACAGGGGTACCTAGAAAAAGTTTTGTTAAAGTGCGTATTATCCAGGGCGCATCGTACTACCGACAACATCTGCGAGTTGTGTGCGAAGTTACAGCCAACTAAAAATCATTAAAGCCTACTTGCGATCCTAGCATTCGAGAATAAAGCTGCCTATTAGACGAACTTTGATGACGTAACAGATTCTTTCTCAGAAAAGGAAGCTTGACGGGTTATATTTTAGCAAGTTCAGAAAATAAAATTTGTTTAGTGTAAAAATTTATGATTTGTAGTAAGGATTTAAGTCTGGCTTATGCCTTATCTTATCACTGGTTAAGAAAAGTTTTTTTACAAATAATAAGAAGTCAATAGTGTAAATTTATATTATTTTAGAATTTTTATTTTCTTTATCTGTACATACATATCGTCACGCCTGTCTCCCGTAAGGGTAGGCAGAGACCATAAATCTCCATCTGCTACGATCCCGGCATACTTCCCTTGCTTCCTCCACACTCATTATTCTTCTCATGCAAGCCCGCCGGTTGTGGGTACTCTTGACCTGGCCCTTCCTAACAAGTTCAGCAATTTGTTTAAGATATATTATTCGTGGTCTTTCTCTTCCGACCCTTCCATCTACCACACATTCTTTACTTGTGACCACTTCAATCTCACCAAGTAAATTCGTTTTTTTTAATCTCAGTGGCTGAAGAGTGAAGGCGCCAATCTCAAGTTTTTCCTCTGTTTGAAAAAACCGTGGATTCGAGACTGTTGATGATAACAGGGAGTACATGTGATCGGTGAATGGCGTGGACATTCAAACCGAATCTACTTCATTAACTATCGGCTAACTATTAACTCAAGTCCTGGTCATTAATCAAGCAATGGCTCGGACAACATTGACGAAGCGACCTCGCTCCATGAATAAAAACAGAGATAACACTATGATGTTTACTAACACTGTTGGTTGCACGAGTCCTAGTGTAAATGCCGACGACAAGCAGAACTAGAAGACAGTTATACGGCCTTCTAGCATAATACTAGAAGTAACAGTTATACTGTCTTCTAGTTTCCCTTGACGCAGTAGTTAAGGTAGCTGACTCTAAATCAAGGTTTAAATTTTGTTTAATTAATAAAAAAAAATAGTATTTGCATCCTTCAATGTAAGATAATTAGTTAGATAATTAGTGTTTCTAAGAAACTGTTACAATAAAACAACAAATTTGATTTTGTTTAATCTGTGAAATATGAAATGCAAGCGTGCCGACCGTCCCGGGATCGGGCTCCCCCGGGTACTATGGTGCCTTACCTCAGCATGCTGGGCTCTGCTGGGGCTGACCTCCATCCTCCCTTGCAGCTCGTGGGATTCACTAAGACGAATTTAATATACCTAATTTGTTGAAAAAAAATAACGGTGACGTGGTTCGCCACCCGTCACGTCCTGATTCTCACGAGGGCGAGAAGCGATCAATGGAGAGTCGTTTGGCTGCAATGAATGGTAGCAAATGGAGCTCTGTGGTCTCTGCCAACCCCTGCGGGGGATAGGCGTGAAAATGTAAAAAAAAAATAAAACAATATGAAATGTAATGTAATGAAAGCAATAAATCAATGTATAAATTTTATCGTAGCTCCTTGAAAGGGGTGGAAGACACGTTTCACACACACATAACACAATATCATTGCAATAAATACGCTGCCATTGTTACATACTCTCTGTAACCGAGGCTTGTTTACCTGTTGTCATGGCAACCAATAACCATTGAACTCTGCTGTATGAATTTGAATGGTAGTCATCTTCCGATTTCAGTCAGATCTAGAATTAAAAAAAAGGATATCATATACATATATGTTAATGAAATACAGGCAATGAGTCTTAAGTTAACCGTAGTAACACTGGCTTAAGAGTCAAACATTTTTTCTCTACTTCAGTGGCTTTCGTATGTAACCAGGGTAATATATAGCCGATTTTTCTTATTTTTAATGGCGCGAACACCAAGAGTTCCACGGTTGTTTGTTGCGTACTGTCATACTGACTAAGGCCAACAAAGGATGGTAGCAGCAGTGGAATCGAAGTTCTTCTTCTCGCCGTCTTTCGCTCCCAAATTAAATGAATATTGTTTTTTCTTTGATGTTTTCTTTACACCTACATTACAAAATAGCAATATAACATTACAAAAACAAACATGTACAAAACACGGACTTATCTTAAAGACCCTTGCAGTCGACCTTGTAATTACCTAGCATACCTACGTCCGACACGTATGAAGGTACGACTTAATCATATAAGCTTTTTTTCTACAGCCTATATATATCCCACTGCTGGGCACAGGTTTCAACGTTTCTGAAAAATAGACTTTAAACCTGTCTAGCATGTCTAAGTCTGATTGGCGGATAATCCAAACTTTATCAAGTCAAATCAAATCCATGCTCGGAATAAATGTCCATAGACCATTTCTTCTTCTTTCTTCAGTCAAACCTATGACCATTGTGCCCAAATGTTCCATTGGAAAAAAATTGAATAATTATTAAACATCAC
Organism: Baronia brevicornis; assembly: GCA_031353405.1. Taxonomy (NCBI): domain Eukaryota; kingdom Metazoa; phylum Arthropoda; class Insecta; order Lepidoptera; family Papilionidae; genus Baronia; species Baronia brevicornis. The sequence continues at coordinate 68,090 of JASFAT010004662.1, forward strand.
AGAAACTTCAGTTCTATTTATATTTCAATATTTATTACATACAAAACAAATCATATTTCATTCAAGGATAGGTCATTCACCCTAAAAAAAAAGTTCAAGCGCTATCTCGTATTTATAAAGTGAAGCAATAACACGACGTCGTTGCCTATAATTATGTGCACGTGATTAAAGTCATAATATGCATACAAACCTACATACAACAACTATTTATTGCATTGTTACGACCGATACATCAAAACTTATTAATAATATTAGCCTGTCATGTCTAAATAAATGCAATTCTCTTTTTTTATGGACTAGGAAGACAAACGACCAAGCGCGTTACCGCTGGAAAGCAATCAACGCCGCCCATAGAGATCATTACAAACAACTGCCCCCTTTTTAGAAAGATTTAAGCTCTATTTTTTTAGAGTTACATAAATTTAGCGTTGTATTGTAAATTCAAAAAACGTTGTGGCAGTTGTTGTCGTTTAATTAATCTGTATATACGTTTTTTACTATGAGATTTAAGGTTATATTAGGACTTCCCGCCAACTTACATCAATGACGTGTTTTTATATCATTTTCATAATCTTATATTATTATATTGTTTAATTATGGTGGTGTATTATACAATACAGTTCGATTAAGGCGTATAAATGAAGTGATATGAAATAAATGAGTTTTTCGTTACTTTTTAAGTTGACTGAAAAAGTCCATACAAGATTTTGGTAGAATAGCCACCATTTTTCCAAGACAGAACATAATAAGTTGGCTAGTATATTTTAAGAGATTTGATGTGATCGTATTTTACTTGACACTGGCATAATAGTTGTAACTAATTGCCATCAAAGAAAAGAAAAAAAAGGTTGTATTACTTTATTAATGCATCAATAGATATCGCTACTGTGTACTTTATAATTCTTTGTATCGCGACATTTTGAACATGGCGAACATTGTCGTTATTTTTTAGACATATTAGGGTATTTTTCATTGCATAACGACATATAAAATTGTAACTTGGTGGTGTTCAGGAACAGTTGTTCTTGTCAGGTACTATTCTAAATGAATGTTCGCAAGTCGGATCACAACCGGGTCATAATTTGCCTATCACTACTACTATAACACAACAACTTCCCTAATTGACAACGCGGTTCGCCTCGCCTATTTAATGTTGAGTACCACTAGAAAAATACAAATATATTATAGTAACCAGTAATATTAGTATAAATAAATTATTATTTAAGCTGTTAATTATTAATAAATATAATTGTGGACGTCAGCCATGTGATAACCTTTCCAAGGGGGTCGTCTGACGGAGCCCGGCAAAATATTCTTATTGCTAGTGATAAGCACTTACTTTTGCAATATATATTAATAAACAAATGATTTTATGTGTCTATGAATGTATTTTTAACACAATTTTTACATTTGTAAAATTTAAGGGAGGATCCAAGCCCTCGCCCTCGAATGGAATCCGAAGAGGAAAAGAAAACGTGGGCGCCCAAAACAAACTTGGCGGCGTACTGTGACGGCCGATGTGCAAAAAATGGACCTATCCTGGAGCTCAGTGAAGCGTATGGCCTCCGACAGTCGTGTCTGCCCTATGCCCAGGGGGACTAAGGACTCAGAGAGAGAGAAGGGAGGAACCATCCCATGGCTGTATGTTCAAACTTTAATTACTTTTGCACTTTAATTGGTTTTTCCCTCCTATTTCTTTTTTTATGTCGTCATGCTCTTCGCAGAGCAGTCGTGGTCGGTATTTATAGTTGTGGCCTGTTCAACCTGACGCCGCCATTTATCCCTCGCGGCTGCCTTCTTCATGCATTCATATAGAGGGCTATTGAGAACGGCCTTTTTCTGGTCTCTCCTAAATTATCCTATTTACTTTTGTGTTATTTTATTTTTAATAAATTCACCATATTTATTACTACTGTTAAATCCATTCAAAGGTTGTCAGGAAAACTACTTTTAACGATAAGACCACCTATTATGCTGCTATTACTTTTAAATTTCCTTGTTTTTTAGCTGGTCCTCCAAGAAAAAGTGGGTGTTTGCATCATGCACTATGTCAAAAATATCGATTTAACTTGCTAATCACATTCGTAATTTCTGCATTACTTTGCATTTAATGTAAAAAACCAACTTGTTTTTTGGCCTTCCTATACAATGTCTTTTGTCTTTTTCTAGGTTTTAAGGTTACGCTAGTGACACTAATCAATTCATTATATCTTACTCATATTTCAATAATCATAACGGATGATATCTTCTCCGGTTTAGCTACGATAATCTATTCTGATAAATTCCATACGCGTTACGAGTCTGAGCACACGTCGTAGGGCTCAGTCGACGCAAGTGCCACGCCTCTTTCATATGTAATAACCCATGAAATAAATGTGCGTACACCGATGAATTATTTATTACCTACAAGTTTTTGTGCGTAAATAAATATATAAAAATGATGAGCTATTTTTATTATTCTCGATAAAACTCAAAAAAAAAGTAGTGTACAAAAGTATTTGTAAAAGAATCATCATGGTCAGTCATTAAATAAATACGAAAACAAATATTAATATACTTATATATTTTTCTTTTTTTATATCATTTTAAAGTATGTATGTATGTATATATATCACAAAATTCTCGAACTTGTTACTTAGAGCTACTTATTGATATACAAACTTTTATTTACGAGTCCAACATATTAATTAAATAGTGTATAAAAGTATATGTAAAAGAATCATCATGGCCAGTTATAAAATAAATATATGGCAATATATTTCATTTAAAAAAGAAAATTAGTAATGTTTTTATATAACTGCTAAGAAATGGTTCACATAAAAAATCGAAAGGAAAAAACAAACTCAAGACTTCGTCGTAACGTAAGGCTAAACCTTACCGACTGAGCTATTGCTACATTACAAAACATTAATTTCTTTTGAACATAATTAAATTTATATTTTTTTTCTTAAGAATTATTGTAATTTAAAAACATCGCTGGTCTTTCAATGACAACCTAATTAGCTTACTAGTGAAGTTACTGCTTTGAGTGTCAAATAAATATGGCTTAGGTGTGTTTATTTCGAGTTTAGGTGTACCGTCAATCCGCCTTTGATATGCATGATGAGTGATGAGGAGCCTGTGCCCTTTTTTGCGTCTGATATACATATATCAACGCAAAAAACCGAAAACGCTGTAAACAACACAGATGTCAAATAAATTTATTGCATATTCGAATCAGAAAAATATACTGCATCGATACTGGTCTGAGTCTCACAGCTCTACGACCAATAGAAAATTTTCTCGCCCTCGTGAGATTTTTTGCATCGATATGAACCATAATATAATACAAATATTTAAATTGACAGACCTTACATTATTGGGTTATGTCATATAAATATTAAGTATCATATACAATGGATTCTTTTAAAATATTTGAAGCCATTAAAAATATGTTTACAATCTATAATATTTGAAATGACAAACACTAAATTTAATTAGTACGCGGAATAAAAGGTAAATAGCAAAGTCAAGTCGTATTGCTGCGGTGGTCACAGATAAAATAATCAGTCACGTTGCGGACCACGCGTGGCCGATATTTTTCGATTAAATACACAACCACACGATATACGTACACTGGAAGAAGCTTCACTAGATATTTATTAGATGGTGCGATTCGGCTCTTACTTTCCAATGGAAGTCCGGAAGATTCGATTAATGTATGTATGTTAGTAATGGTTTAAAGTGATTTCTGTTTTCGTTGAAAACACAGGAGGCATTCTAGTTTTATACATATGTATAAAATATAAAATTAATTTTAGTTTTATATGGGAAAAAATAAAATCTCTTTTATAAGATATTTAGCAGAAGAAAAAAGAAATAAGTAGGAATTGACATCAGAAAATATTTTTAAAGGCAATTGTTTAAATTATTTTTAATCTATTTGTTCGAGTTAATTTGGAGAACATCAGAACTGTATTCGATAGGACTTTCAAGATAAGGTAGAGAACATTATAAGGAATGCTTTACGTATATGAAGGCACGCATTTCACAACTGCAGGCGAAAATTCCTTATAAATGAATTTGAGGTTTTTTTTTATTCTAGTTCGCTTTTATCAATACAGTTGTAATAAGTCTCTATTGATCATCATCCTTCTTCTGCAATGAGGGGTGTTGTGGTAATCCCCTTAATTTATAGGGTGATTGAGTAAACCCAATTTGCTATAGAAGATTAATTTTTACTATTCATATAAACCAAGTTTATTATCCAAGTTGCTTAGCTCATAGTGACTTTTTTTACCCATGTGAGATATTGTATACATTTTCATAAACTCTTGAGAGCAGCCAGAGAGTTCTCTTGTACTGATAATACTCAAAACACCCTTCAAGCGTTCCTTTTCACTTCAACTAAGGTCGCTTATATTATATGGAAGTAATCACACAGCAATACTTATTCAAACGCAAATATTTTCCTTTATCTCGTCAAAAGTTTTCATTCAAGTTCAAAGAGATATTTCTTATCTCCTTACAACGTAACGTGAATTTCCACTGCATTGTTATTGACAGAAAAATTTCCAGGTGCATTTGTTTATGTTAATTCGATTAGTACACAGTGTCTTTACAACACATGGCTTGTTAGTGTTTGCGTCCGTACAAGGTAACACTTTTGAACGAGCCATTGTATTTTTCCAATTAATTTTTTCTTAGAAATTTACAATTTTTTCTTTCAAAAAAAAAACCTCCAATTTCTTCCTGTAAGTATTATTTCCTACCATCGTCATCATTATCAACCAACGACGGTCTACTGCTGGACATAGGTTGAACTTCGGTTATACGCTAGCTAAGTTTCTGCTAGCCATCCTGAGTAGGTAGTCACACAATTTGGCCTGGTGCCGTCCCACACTACGTTTGCCAAGACGCGGTACCCCTCACTTCAGCATTTGTATACTTCAATGGTTGTTGGGTCTCCGATAAACGTGACTAGCCAATTGCCAATTCAATTTGTTAACTCTAAGAGTTATGTAATTTTTATCTATTAGGGTCCTTTCACACAGACCGGCTCGGAGAAAAGAGCAGATTTTAATTACGATTAAGAAGAATTTTGGATAATTGAAACAAGGTTTATTTTTATATTTCACTTCTTTTAATATGGATAATGCTTAAGAGCCAACCTGCAATGCGCTTAGTGTAAAACAATATGAGACGCCGACCTCTGATGACATCCTCTTCTGCTCTTTTTTAAGCTTCGAGCGCATCTTTATAGTGGTAGAGCCACGCGGCAGACGAATACTTTGTCAAGAACGGCATAATATTTGTTTGTAGCATGAATGAGCCGACTCGCCCGGGGGAGTACCACACTCCCGCAGAAAACCGGCGTCTGAGTGGTAGCTTAGCTACCACGCTTTGTACGGTGAGCGGCCAAGTTCCGGAGGCCCAACACCCTCCCCCTCCCTCTACCCCCTCCCCTCCCATTCCAACTCCCATAATGACTCCTTAAAGGTCGGCAACGCTTCCGCCTGCCTATGGCGCTGCGGATGTCTATGGGCGGCGTTGATTGTTTTCCATCAGGTGACACGCCTGTTCGTTTGCCTTCTTATCCCATAAAAAAATCCGCTTTAACAGTGCTCTTCCAGTCGGACTATGTGAAACAGCTTGGTTGGCTCAGGCCAGTTTCAAACGTCTAGCCCGCGCAGGTCTATGTGAAAAGTAGAGCGCCGTCCGATGCTCTCCGAGCTAGTCTTTGTGAATAGACAAGTGACTTATTTTGCCTTGGTTTTTTTGTTTCCTATGACGCAGTTGAACATTCATGTTTCAATTTTCGTATCGAGGTCTTTATATATCACGAACTTTTTATATATTGTGCCCGACACGTAGTTTTTCTAATTTTATGATTTTCACACACATCCACCGCATGGTATGTGGAATGACGGGATAATTTGTGCCATTCAAAAATTTTACAAAAATTAAATGACTCCAAATTTAATCAGTCAATTATTAAATTTATTCACACACAAATAGAAATGACAAAATATGTAATATCGACATTGTATCGCATATATTCACTAATATTACATTCATATAGAATTATAGAAATATATTATTTAGATATAAATGTAATGTAAATTTCAAAATTCGCAGGTATTTCCTCTAATATATTTCGCTCATCGAAATCATACTTAATCTTTGTAATCGATGGTTGGCATTATCGCTCCGGAAATTCCCGTTGCCGAGCAACGGATGTGTGAGATTTCTCGCCTGCGACCGCGTCAGTTGGTTTTTTTTATGGATCTTCTTTCCTGACGGAGTCACGATCTTGCGACGAGTCGTTGCAGACACGCAGCTATACATCGCGAGTCACGATGATATACAGGCATATAAATAATCGCCTTGTAGAGATTACCCAACGAGCGGACTCACCGCTCTAAACTTGCTCGTACAGTTAGCGCCTTATATCTTATGATTTCCTCACAGCACATATATGTATATCCTACAGTTGGAAATTTTCAGAAATATCTAGCCTCATGTCCAACGGTGGGACATAGATGTATAAATTGTACATAAAAAAATATTTTATAACAATGTTCCGTGGATATATTCACGTAATCTTCTTACAAAACTACGTACATATAGTGAACAATTTCAAGGCTGTATCTTAATGTATGCCATAAACATAAAGTGTAAACAAAACGTTCTTATAAATAAAGGCACGTGAACAACTACCACAGGAATGAAATAAACATGTTAATAATTATAGGTATATACTTAACTGCCATATTATTAAAATAGGTAGTGTTCGATAAACTGGGCGATTAAGATTAATTTTTAGGTCGAACAATTAATGACTAATGTTATAAACAATAATGAATACGCCGAGTATTTACTCCGCTGGTAGGCGCGTAAAAAAATTTATATAATTTTTTAAAAGCCTTTGTATTCCACATTATAACTACCATAGCTTTAAGCACATTGCGCGTACGAAGAAGTGTGAGATTTTACATACAGTAAACCCTCCTATAACGCGATTTCATGTCCCTCGTATAACACGTATTTTCCCTCGGATTTCCCAAGTCATATATTTGTATGTACTGTGTAAAAATTTATAATGATTCGACAGTCCATAATCAACTTTGTTTGCAAAACTTGTTTTTATAGAATTTAATTTTTATATTTAGTTTTTGTTTCCAGCTTTTGAGTTTAGCAACATTGATCCCTCGTATAACGCGTTTTCCTATAACACGGAGCCGATCTACGCGTTATAGGAGGGTTTACTGTAGTTCAAACTCATATGGGACAAGAAAGTAGAAAAATAAAATAAAAAATATAAGGATTGACGCTGAAATTTCGACGACCACTAATTAATTAATCAATACAGCCGTAAAAGTCCAATTACCAATAGCCCTCAGAAATGAGGGATGTTATCCTAATAATGTATCTATATATCCTAATAATGGGTAAGTATATTCATCCTAAGGATGTGTCCATCCTAATCATGTCACGCTTGGAAGGTAGATTGGGAGTCGGAAATTGGTTTTTATTACTCAGACAAAAACTGCTGCCGTGTAGCCACATATGTGCTCCCATAATCACCTCGTCTGAAAACTTCAGGAAGAAATAGTGACCCTGTACCGAGATATTGGACATATATGGGTTTTTAAATAATACAAAAAATATAAATAACCTTATTGCTATGGTTACCCATGTTTTCGATTCTGTCAGTTTAATACCGTGTTCCGTTCGTCATTACACGTCACGACGGTAACATCTAAATATAGGTCAAGTTCAAGGTCGGTAAGAGTTACATCACTTGTTTACACTAGCACGACGTTCGTTGCGAGTCTGTGTTGATAGTGTCATGTACATTGGCGCGGTTCATTCATTACAAAAAGCCATGCGCTACGCTGTCTGTGTAGCTCATGAGACGGTCGCGTGCGCACCATGCAATAAACACGCGCCGAACGCATGCTCTCTCGATTAATACAGTAATGCAAAAACGAACAGATCAGTGCCCATCACTTGGTTATACGCGAAATCTTCCGTCGCTTAATATATAACGATAATTACTTTTTGACAAATTCAAATCAAATTATTTTGTGTTATGACTTAATTGAGTCAGTGGAGGAGCTGTCATTGGCCGTGGATTCGATTCCCGCAACGAGAGCATGGTGGGTTAATGTACATTCCTCAAAAAATAGGGATTGCGCAGTATTGACACGTCCATATGTTCATATATGTATGGGCTAAACAACAATGAAATAAACAATCTATCAATTATTTTACATTTATAAACAATTAATACTTAAATCACTATTATATTTAATAATTTGTAAATAGGAATTTATAGTACATAGAGACATATTAATGAATAACCACCGTAAGAACTTAATTTTAATGTAGGCATCATATTGTCAAGAATGTATGAAAAATGAAAAATAATTGATATATTTACATATAATATGTTTTAATTTGATTACAGAATTTTACTACTAAGCTATTTTCATAAGAATAAATTATCAGAAATATAAATATAAGTTTCTTATTTAAAGCGAGAATGTTATAATTTTAATAAAGGCACTGAAAAGTTAGTTTAAACAAAATTTCAGATTACTATAAAATAAACTTAATGAATCCAATTATATCACACGAAAGTGATTAGGCTAAATAATTAAAAGTCCTTGGCCTGTAAATGAAAACATTTAAGTTCATTAATACTGCATTCTTAGTACCATAGACAAATTCCATTATGATAAGGAAAAAGCTCCTCATAGTTTGTAGAGATAATTCAATTTTTAAAAGAATTCACTAATTTCAGTATTTTATTTTTGTCGTAAGATACCATTTTGGTTATTATATATTATTATTGTTATTTAAACTTATTTCCTTATATTTATTAGCAGTTACTTTCGTGGATTCTTTTTATTTAACCTTCAATATAAAACTTACAACTGAATATAATAAAATATAAACTGTAATGTATTAAAAGTCACAATAATATAAAACTTTACTACTTACACAACTTTCATAAAAATCCCACCGGTAAATGTGTACAAAATAACAAAATACATTCTTTTCTATTTCATTTTTCCTCCTTAACAATAATTGTCAGAAAAAAATACGTTTATCATATAAATTAACATACTTACGGTGTCAAATACTTATGTTTAAGACAGTAAAGAGTAATAGTCGCGCATTGATCATTCGTCGAATTAAAAATTGCAAGTCCATGTGGAAAAGATGCGAGACAACCCTCTTTGGGTCAATTGTGATAACCCTTGCATGGCACAGACCTCCGACACCGTCAGACGTAAGTGAGAACTTCACCCTTTTGCGACGCGTCTCATAATCTATAAAGGCGACCGGCGCGCACAAAAGGAACAGTTCGCCTTCGATCTCGGCCGATGATGTTCTGTTAATATAATTAAACGGGATTTTACTACCACCGCACTTGCAATGCCACACGAAAAACGCCAAAATAGTGAAACGTCAATTTAACATTTGAAAATCCCTCCGTTTTTGACGCGCATGCGTTCAAACAACGCTGTGATTGAGCGTGTAAAGGAACGTTCGAAAATTATAAAAACAACATGAGTGGAACGAGTAAATGTGTCAGTCGCTCTGCGTGCAACAGCAAAGGTAGCATGATTGTTGTTTCTAATCGCCTGCCTTTTGTGTTAAAGAGAAATGAGAAAACCGGTGATTTAGAGAGAAAAGCCAGGTAATCAATCACTAATTTTTTAAAGATATGCCTATATTTAGTTAATTGCGCCTCTAAATTATTTTGTTTACATTCACAAAACAATCATATAGTGTAGGTAACGTAAATTATTCCTGAATTTTATGTTATAAAAATTATGTCATTATGATTGTGTTTAAAAAGTCATTTGTCATTTAAAAGTATTTTCATCACACAGTCAGTCAGTCAGTTCAGTCACATATAGATGTAAATTAAAAATGTGCATTATTTATATGTAATTCTAAACCACCAGTATTATTTATTTTATGTTATGTATATAGGAGTCAATGTTCTGCCAATATATATATTTTTTAAATTAGATATAGTAACAAAAATGTCAACAAAAATTGATATATATATGCGTCCTTAATCCATGTCTAGAGAGTTTCATGAAATCTAAGTATCAATGTCGAAGGTTATTGCGAAGGAACGCTGTGGATTTCAGTGACACGTTCGGGAAAATTCTGCGGGATCTAGTTCCTTTTGAAACAGCTCGTTTTTACACAAGCATTTTGAGTCAATATGAATTTCTAAAGCTTTTAAATTCTTTAAGAAATATAATATGCAATTCATTTTTGAATTGATTAATATGTCAAAGTTTATTATTATTATTCAGTTATAATTATTTATGGTTATCTGTTTTTTTATTATTTAAACGATATATTTTTACAGATGATAACTTTAATGATTGAATATCTATATAACATATATGTGTATGAAGATCGAAACCACAATCCTTGACTCCGAAAAAGGACACCGTCACTTAGCCAGTCAGGTCATATGAGATATCAATTCAGTTTTGTCATTCGAATATTGTGAATAATTATGGTCGATAAGTAAAGTCATTAACTTTTTATAAATACATATAATAGGAAGTAATTAAGCGCAATAAACGTAAAAATAATAAAGTAAAATAAGTTAATAAGATTATAAAGGTATTTCTCTAATAAAAACCACTTTTTTTATTTAAATTTTGATAATGGATGATCCAATTTTAATAGAATTTTCACAAAAAGCTTAGTTTTTTGTCTGAAAATATTCAGGGATGCTCTATATAACTTGAAAATGCTTTAAAACTAAGGACGCAAAGAGGCGACAGCTTTTTACCATTAATTTCATGGCTAGCCTTGATCATTTCGTAAATGAAGCGTTCTGTGACAGGACACATTAAAAACTTCTCTTGTGACCTATGACAGGACGCTCCAGATACTTTGTTTTCGGGCATATTTTACCGTTTATATATATTTTACTCATTCGCGCACATGAAAAATAATTTAAGAATGAAATCGTTCTCCCTCCCCCATGTACATATCTGTGGAATATAGTATAATGTACTGTGGAAAGTCCTGTAATGGGATCCACAAATATATAGAAATTGACTTTTTGATACCTAACAGATTAAGTTTATATGTACAGCTATTAATCGAGTGTCAGTCTCGTTGTAACGCGGATGCATACACGGACACGAGCAGGTGAGATGGATGGTTGATGTGAAAATGTGTATCGATTAATCTATACCTTTTAAGTTCTATAACTATACCCGTGAGCATAACAAAAACTACTCACGCCGTACGCTTGCGGTCTAAAAAATCTTATTCTCGTAAAAAATCTGTTACTTAAGTTTATTTTTTAACTATAGTAGATTAAAGGTGAAGATTTTAACTTATAAATGAGATGACATTCATATTAATACATAAAATTCGTGTTACACTCTAAAATAAGGAAACATTTACTATAAAGAAAAAGAAGAGACAAAAACAAAACAATCATAGATTAAATGATAAAAATCAATTCAAAATTTCCCAACCGCCCTGGCTCTAATTACAGCTAGCTATGGATTTACCATTAGCCAAATTTTTTTTCATTTACCATCCACAACACACCTTATATTCAAATTTAATTCAAAACTTTTAACCTTGGAGTCGAAACTCACCACCAACCGCAAAATTTATAAATTGGTAAGTAATTTGTATCAATAGGAAAAAAATTGAGATAGGATTTTTTAAGGTATTTGGCTATAGGTATCTGAGGTATCTGTTCATTTTGGGAAAGGGGTCTCTTGCCCAAAATAGTTTGGGAACCCCTGGTTTTTCAGGCCGATAAAAAACGGATGACACTTCGCAAGTATCTTGTACTTTTTTTTCATTTTTAACCTTCATTTTAAAATGCAGTAATGTGTACGAATTAAACTTTAGTAGATACTCTCACAGATAACCTGAAAAAAATATTTTGTGTACAATAAAATTTTAGATATAAAATTCACCTCATGACTTTTGAATATTATAAATAAATAATTATAATTCAAAAAAAATTCTTAAAAATAAATAGTTGCAAGTTCATTAAAATAAACAATTTTATCAATTAGCATTGTCATGTAGTAGTACATACATACATATCGTCACGCTCGTCTCCCGTAAGGGTAGGCAGAGACCACAGATCTCCATCTGCTACGATCTCGGCATACTTCCCTTGCTTCCTCCACACTCATTACTCTCCTCATGCAAGCCCGCCGGTTGAGGGTACTCTTGACCTGGCCTTTCTTAAAAAGTTCAGCAATCTGGTCAAGGTACGTTTTTCATGGTCTTCCTCTTCCGGCCCTTCCATCCACATTCGCAAGGTAAATTTCTTTTGCCAGTCGTCTTTCATCCATCCTCTCTATATGTCCAAACCATCTAAGCATCCTTTTTTCTACTTTTGTCACAACACCTTCTTTTACTCCACATCGCTCTCTTATATCTTCATCATGTAGTAGTGACGTTACGAATATTCACATTCGCGAATTATCGCATGTTTTTTTATGTTATTATTAGTAACACATTTAATAACAAGATTCACAAATGATTTTTTTTTAAAATTTCGTATTTATGACAGATTATTTTTGTCATAATACTTTTATTAGATTATTTTCGGTAAAGTCCATAAAACTTAATATTACGTTTTACCAGTCTTTAATATATCATTTACAGACTTTTTATGAGAAAACGTAAAATGTATTTGAAACTAATAAAAATATAATAAATTCTATCTTTACGGGTTTAAAACTTATCTTTACGGGTACACACTATTCCGGAGATGATTACTAAAGTTAGGCGTTACTCGGAAATCCACTATTATTATGACGACTTTCGAGGATCTTAGGAAAGTTAATTTTGACTTTTTTTTTATTTTTCTGAAGTATGGTATTTTTAATAAAGGTTGTATGAATTTAAAATATATAATATATTAAAAAAGTCGTTACCTTTCTTTTAAATTTTTATCCTAATTTCATCCTTAGATAAATTGCTTCGAATTTTCTTGCTTTCGAATTGAAAACTGAATATCAGCAATCCATTACCAAAGCAATTTATTATTTATTCGGTCAGCGACTAACAATTCCAACATATTAATTGCAATTATGAAAGTTTCGAAAATGATGTGCGTTGTTCTTACAATGCCTTGATTAATCTTTACGAGAATATAAAATTTTATAAAATTTTTGCTCTTGTTCTAAATCTCAGATGCGCCCTCTAAAAACACTTTTCAAGGACGGAGACGGGACGTGTGTTTGATCGCAAAACAGTTCCCTTCGTGCATGGCATTAGACAATGAGCTGCAAATCGCATTGAACGACCTTGAAATGTTCTATTATTGTTTTTGAATAATTCTTCTCGGGTACAAGCACTCACCGGGTACACACAGATTTTAATACCATATTTTAAAATGAAGCTTACTGTTTTGTTTTTTAATATCAGCAATTTTTTTTCAATAAAACTAAAATTATTGATAACCATTCTAAGCTCTAACACTGCTACGAAATGGTTTACATCAATAATTCAATAGAAGATACAAACTCAGGATGTCGGATTGTCAACGCTAGTTATAGCTAATTGTTGTTCCAAATATAAATAATAAAATTAATTATGCAACTTATCCTTCTTCAAACAAATCCCGAAATTTCTTCTGTTAGACCCCTTATAATTTTACCATTATAATTGGCCTACAATATTATCGAAACTTTATTAATGCAGCCAAAACAAAACTCGGACAATTGCAATACGTTTTTCAAGCGTTTAAAATAATTCTACGTTTAAATTAGTGTTGCACCGAAACATATTCGGTTTTACCGAAGGCAGCTTTTATTGAAGTTTATCTGAATTTGGGTAAAATTAATCAAAATTTAATTTTAATGTCAATTGCAGAAGCCTAAATTATTACATATTTTTAATTGGTATATTAGCCTAATTTATAATATATATTAATCAATTAATACAGACATAACATTGGCCTCTCTAGCAAATGAAGGGCATTGCCATAATTCCAAACAATTACGAGATTTGGGTTAACCAGGAACGTCCACATATCATTTCAATGCGTCCTTGAAATGCCGGCAAAATCATGTGTCGAACGCCTGTAGTGTTGCAGATGTCTATGGGCAGCGATGCTCGCTTATCATTAGATAATTCGTATCAATATCAATATCAATATCAGCCCGCGGCAGTCCACTGCTGGACATAGGCCTCACCCAAGGCGCGCCACCTAGCCCGATCTTCGGCTACACGCATCCAGTCTCTGCCAGCCGCCTTGCGCAGATCGTCGCTCCATCTAGCAGGAGGGCGTCCCACACTACGTTTGCCGAGTCGCGGTCTCCACTCCAGCACTCGTCTACTCCAACGATTGTCGGTTCTCCGACAAACGTGTCCAGCCCATTGCCACTTCAGTCTGCTAACTTGAAGAGCAATGTCGGTGACTCTGGTTCTCCGGCGAATTTCTTCATTTCGAATTCTGTCCACCAGAGAAACCCCGAGCATAGCTCTCTCCATAGCCCTCTGAGCGACTTTGAGCTTGGCGAGGAGACGGACTGTCAGTGTCCACGTCTCGGCACCGTAAGAGAGTACGGGCAGGACGCACTGGTTGAAGACTTTTGTCTTCAGACTTTGTGGTATGGGCGACGAGAAGACTTGACGGAATTTCCTGAACGCTGCCCAGCCTAGCTGTATCCTTCTGTCGGCTTCTTTCTCGAAGTTGTCTCCGTCTAATCGCACTATTTGGCCTAGGTAGACATATTCCTGGACAACTTCGAGAACTTCACCATCGATCGTGGTCGGTTCTGGCTCAATATGTTGGTTTACCATTATTTTAGTTTTATCCAAATTCATAGCCAGACCGACCAGTCTGGAGGACTCATTTAGGCCGTTCAGCATTGCTTGTAGTTCTTGCAGCGATTCTGCCAAGATCACGATATCATCGGCAAAGCGCAAGTGTGAGATGTGCTCACCGTTTACGTTTATGCCACGTCCTTTCCAGTCCAATGTTTTGAAGACATCTTCCAGCGCATTAGTGAACAATTTCGGGGATATGACATCCCCCTGTCTCACTCCACGATGCAACTGGATTTGCTTTGTCTGATTGTTCTGTACTCGAACGGACATCGTAGCGGCGTTTTGCAGACATCTCAACACCTCGATGTATCGATGATCTATCTGGCACCGCTGCAAGGCATCTATGACAGCCCAGGTCTCGATGGAGTCAAAGGCCTTCTCATAGTCCACAAATGCTATGCACAGGGGCTGATTATACTCATTAGTCTTCTGTATAATCTGCCGCACTGTGTGGATGTGGTCTATGGTGCCATATCCTCCCCGAAACCCAGCCTGTTCAGGAGGTTGAAAGTCGTCAAGCCTTCGCGCGAGTCGATTTGTGATGACCCTCGTAAACAACTTATGGACATGGCTCAGGAGCGAGATCGGCCTATAATTTTTAAGTAGCGTCTTATCCCCTTTCATGTGGAATAAGACTACTATGCTCCTGTTCCATGCCTGTGGAGTTCTCTCGTTCTGCAAGACGGAGTTGAAAATTCTGCAGAGCTGCTTGATAATTCGTATACTCCCTCATAAATAAAAATTTTACGATTGTTAGAAGGATTAGAAATCACCAAATGGTTTTTATTATTAACATAAACTATACTGTCCATACATTGATTTTTACTACCGTAGTCACCTCGCACGACTCCCATGGGAAGAAATAGGGTGGTATTCTTCTATGCCGTCAACCACATTGCAATTTTTTAGCAACCTTACGAGAAACCAGATGACAAAAGTAGTTCAAAAGTTGTAACCAAATAAAATCGCTTATAAAAACTTGGCAGGTCTTTGCGTCACCACTGAACTGACGATGATAGAATTTCCTGCTAGTAATTTGCTGCGAGACAAACATCCTTCAATAAGACCTCGTAATATGGAGCAGCTATATAGATCCGTTTATTCACTTTCATAGATGCTCTGGTACTAATTTATGTGCTATTAAAAAGGAAACTTCCCCGTGTTATTAAAAATGTTTATTAATGGAGTCAGGCGTTACTTTGCGGAAATCCATCACTATATGGACAGTCAAAAGTTTTACTTAGCTAAGATCCGCGACAAGCAAAACAATAACAGAAAATTAATAATGTGTGTTTTTCCGTTGGGTTTAGTGGAACCTTGAAGAGTTGGTTGAAGACAACCGAAAAGTTTTCGGAGAAAACTTTTCGGTTGTCTTCCGTAGAGTCTACTATACCTGAAGATGCCTCGTTTTGGGGCGAAACACGTGTCGTGTACAAGATGGAAAAGTGATAGTGTGTGTTTGGCGTTGTGTATAGTGGTTGGTGGGTGGAGAGTTGATGGCCGATTTTCGGTAAGTTTTTGGTTTAAAGTTCCAAATAATCCACTAAACCCAACGGAAAAACACACATTATTAATTTTCTGTTATTGTTTTGCTTGTCGCGGATCTTAGCTAAGTAAAACTTTTGACTGTCCATATAATGTTATATCTGTTATCATTCAGATAATTAAAGTAACTAAACAGCGTTTATTTGCTAACAAATGCTTCAATTTCTTAAAGAATTTTTTAAATAAAAAAAAGAAAGATAGGAATAGTTCCTGAATTTCGAAAACTTAATCGTTATGGACTGTCAAAATTAACTTTCCTAATATCCGTGAAAATCAAATCAGAAAAATAATATTGTGTGTTTACAAAAGAAGAGAAGAAGAATTAGGTAATAGTCAAATTCTTACCAAAAAATGGCCCTCAACAAAATATTCCACATCTTCAGCATCGTCATTAACAACAACAACATGACACGTGTTTCGCCTCTACACGACGCATCTTCAAGTAAAGTAGACTACGGAAGGAAACCATTAAGATTTCTGCAAAGTAACGCCAGATCATTGCTGAAGTTAAAAATGCGTGTATGAGATAGTATAACCGAGGCAGCAACTCGCCCTTAGAGAATATCGTTGTACTCAACAACAATTTTTTACACTACCACCATTTATACTGTTAGTAGCCCACAGCCTCAACTGCCTTGCTCTTCCTTTACTTTCCTCTCTTTCACTTCAATTTTCATTATTCACTACTTCTTAGCACTAACGTAAGCAATGCATTTGTGGTGCCCTTTTTATTGTGGATATCCGTGGGCGGTGCTGATTAGCTTATCATCAGGTATCTTCCTAGTTCCTACATTTTCCTTTAAAAACAATTTCGGCTCACACAATACAGTAACAAATACATTATACATTTACATGCATGTTATATCCTAGGTCTTGTAGCTATTCAGACTTTTATATATTTGTTCCCAAACGCTTTTTTGAATAATGATATTGATTTACACCTGAAATAGAGTGACTGAACTGTTAACGTTAATCACACGGCGCGTCATACGCTTGTCACAATAAAGTGAAAATCACGAAGTGACCTTGTTATGTCACTTAAGTTTGCGTCCGTGATAATGACGGAGACAAACTTAATGATGGTGCAGATATGTTGTCTTCAAGGTTTATGGGATGGTAGGAGGATAATTTGTTCGCGCTTTTTCGGAAAATTTTGATATACCGATAATGAAAATACTTAATAGACGTGGTAGAGCTACGCTGCAGACGAATACTTTGTCAAGAATGGCATAATATTTGTCTGTAGCATCAATTGGCCGGCTCGCCCGGGTAGTACCATACTCCCACAGAGAACCGGCGTCAGAGTGGTAGCTTGGCTACCACTCTTCGTACGGTGAGCGGCTGAGTTCCGGAGGCTCAACTCTCTCCGCCGTCCCCCACAAGGTCGGCAACGCTTCCGCACTGCCTATGGCGCTGCGGATGTCTATGGGCGGCGTGGATTTGTTTCCATCAAGTGACACGCCTGCTCGTTTGCCTTCCTATCCCATACAAAAAAAAAAATAAGAAATAAAATGTCTTAAAAGATAAAATCAGTGAAAGCTTATATTTATTTCAATGTTGTGTTGTTGTTGACAATTTTTGTTTGCAGTATAAATACTACTGGTACGTCTAAGATTTGCTAGTAACCTAAGAGGTTTACTAGTGGGCTTTGTTCGGTTAGCGTCGAGTACTGGAAATTTAGTCTCTGTCTCTCATTCTCATTACGCTACATCTTTCATCTTTATATTAAGGGCAAGCTACTGATCTCCAGTGTTCCTTGTGTTTTCAGCGAACAGGTCTCTTGGTGACTCCTCTCTTACCCACTATTATTCTTCACGATCTGTTCGCCATTTGCAATTTGTTCTTCAGTGTACACAAACAAGCAAATATAAACTAAAGAGATAAAACATTATAATAAGTGGTCTTATCATTCATAGAGACTTCACACATAAACATTGTTTTATATTGTTAATAATAATATATATATATATATATATATATATATATATATATATATATATATATATATATATATATATTTTATTTATATAAACTATCGCTTCTGCAATAGTCTAGTAAATATATTACGCACTGCGATTCCTATATGTTAATGAGCAAATAATGACTCACAACTTGAACCGGTTTGTTCACGACGTACAATAATGTCACATTCTGTTAAACACTTCATTATTACGTATAGTTGTAGAATATTTAACTAAACCAGACATCCTGATAAAACTTCCCTTATGACCGGTTTCTATGTTAACTAACCCTATATTGACAGATCACTTGGTCATCAGACTTTGACGTCGAGGGCGCCTGCTTTATTACCCACTGGGAATGATATTTGTTCTCAACTATGGGAACAGCTAATAATAAAAAGCTAATAAAAAAATAACTGAGTAATACAAACCATCTTCCCCAATCTTCCTGCCATGAGTGATGATTACAGCAATATCCATTATTTGTAAGAGAGGGCAGCGTCGAATCACGGACTATCAAGACTGTATTAAACAATGTCGCAGTTTAACTTATCGTACCATATAAACCTAATTAACCTTTATATGACTACCACTTCACTCAGTGGCGGGACCCTCCGGCCACGAAGTCAACTGTCGCGATTTCGTTCCCCGCATCGGAATAAATATATGTATGGACTACAATTGTTTTTTTCCAAGTTTGATAACCGCGCTAATACGCATTGGACAAGCGTGGTGGGTTAATGTCCGTTCCTCGAGAAATGGGAAGGCCCGTGCTCAGCAGTGGGACATATATGGGGTGTGAAAAAAAAATATGCGATAGGAAAACAAACCGAGCAGCATACATAGGCATTTTTCCATTATTCTTCTATAAATACTTTCTTGTCTTGTCCTCAGCGCCGGCGGTCTGGTGACTGCTGTTGCGCCGGTGGTGATACGTGGTAAAGGCATCTGGGTGGGTTGGCCGGGTATACACCTGGAGAACCCAAACGAGAAGATCCCTGAGTCGGACCCCAACGACAAGACACCCACTGCCGGACTGCTCTCTAGTAAGGTATTATTCAAACGTGAGGTCATTACATGTAGCGCCTATAGGCTTAGATATTATCATTTTCGATCATTGAGGCAAAAACGGTTTTCGGTTTCTAGAAAAATTTTCTTGTCTTATTTTTGTCCTACTTTTGCGTATAAAATATGATCTCTAAATTCTATACTGCTTTCAACAAAAACGAAGTATTTTTATAAAAATAAAAATCAAAGAAAAGAATATAATGTGATTTCTATATTTCAGCAAACTGATTTCTATTATAGGAAAATAATAAAATTTATTGTTGAATTTAAAAGTATATATATCTCAGATGGAGATCTGTGGGCTCTGCCTACCCCTACGGGAGACAGGCGTGACGATATGTATATATGCATATTAACTTATTACCAGTAGAAACATTAAGACTGTAGTGTGTTGTAATATAAAAACAAATCACTATTGATAGAAAGGCTGACAAGACCATGATATATTGTACTTACCATATTTTAAAAAAAATTTCCTTTGTTTTCTTGCAAAATTCTAGAACTTAATTCTGTTCCGTTTAAAAACGAAAGTTTATTTAAGTTTAGAAATATTTCCTAAGTTTACTTGGCGATCTTTTTTCGGCCACATGCCGCAACATTGTTCCATTATTTTTCATTTCTTTCAATTTCTGGACAGCAACTATAAACTGTTCCGGCGACATAGTAGCCTAGGAGGTACCAAATTCAGTCAGGGCTAGCGTGGCAGCTTTATTTTCTCCATTTCCCCTAGATCTTTCTTCTAATTACCCATTTTGATATTGTTTGCAAAGATATCTCTATTTGCGATATCCAACTAGGACATTCGAACAAAAGTACTTGAAAAAAAGTTTTTATTTACCATGTAAATACGCATTTTACAAATTGAATATGTGTGCAGATGAACTGAGAATATTATGTATTTCTATATATAGTCACAATAATAATCTGTTAATTACTACTAGTTATCCTTAATATATCCATATTTGATTGAAAATACTAAGAATCTAAGCTGGCAAGAAAAACAAATTAAAAATACATTATATTCTTTAAAATGTAATTAGAACAGAGATAAACATACTAAAAAATAATAGATTACGTAAGTATACCCTCATTCCGTCACGTAATCTATAACTATTGACAATAAAACAAAACTAGGCCTACCTATCTCTTGAAAAAAACAAATCGGTGTAATTATATAAGGCTTCTTTTAGTGTTATTTCTGTTTGTTGATTTTTAATAAACATCTAAAAGTGTCTTACTAACAAGGCGATCAGGACCTGGAATTGATCGCCTTGTAAATAAGACACTTAAAACCACGACAACAATGTCTTTACAGGCGCGGCTATCACTGTCTTAAGAAAAGCAACTTTTTCTAAAATAATGTCAGTTACTATGGTGTATATAACTTCACACATACATACAAATCGTCACGCCTGTTTCCCGTAGGGGTAAACAAAGACCACAGATCTCCATCTGCTATGATTACGGCATACTTTCCTCGGTTCCTCCGTTCGATTCACATTTACCATCTGTTGCAAAACAATGACCCCAGATATAGAAAGTCATTCACTTGCTCAACTTTTTCTCCTGGAATCAGCAGTAGCAGTCGGTAACTTCACGTGATATATATGTATCAAATACAACACAAAGTAAACAGAAGCACAGAGTAGCTCGCGAGACTGTTCGCACTCGGCTATAGCAAACTCAATCAACTAACGATTACACTAAAAGCCACCACACCCCTAACTATAGTGTCACAGATCGGTGATAATGTTGAAAAGCGCTATATATTCTATGTACAAGTTAACAATACATTAACAAAGGCGATTCAAATGGCGCAAAGGCGAATTGTTCGCTTTCTGAACCAAGGATCATTTACCTTTACCGCAACAGAATAAATGGCCTACAGGCATTTATTCGGAATTTGGGTATATAGTCGTGGATATTCACGATACAAGGAATCTTTCTTGATTTTTTTTATAAAAGAGACTAGCAATATAACAAGTGGGTTACCTGAAGAACTACGACACTAAGAGCCCTACAGACGCGTTTCCTATACTGGGATAATATGAGAAAAAGATGAATTTAATAGGATAGGACGTAATGGAAGGCAGGGAAATAGAATAAAGCCTCGGATCGGAATAATTATATGGCTTACAGGTATTCCAAAAGTTGGTGCTCTGCACATCTATTTGGCAGATGGGCAAGGTGGTGCCTTGTTCATCAATAAATTATTAATGTCCATTTTTGCAGAAATGAGAGGTTACGTGCCCAGTTATGGGAGATATACATACATACATTTGAGTTATAATTTAAAAAATGTCTAAGGTTATTTTTAACAGGACCAATCAATGCCTAAATACATCTAAGACATTTTGTTCCTTGGTTATTGATCATTATAAACAAAATTTGAAAAGAAAATTCGAACCTTATAAAATAATGTATTTCTTATGAACGATTGTAAAGAAAAAATTAAGGCTATAGTGAATTATCTTTATTATTAAAATTAAATTGAAACAGCAAAGCAGGTCAATCTGATGAGGTTCCAAATATTGTTTATCTTCTTTAAAAAAAGATCATCTTTATTTTAAGAAGAACAACAATGTTTTTCATATAACTACAATTATTGTTAATGCTATTGTTAATGATAAAGCTAATAGGTTTGTACTACGAAACGTTTCACATTAAGAGTCCAATGCAAGATACAAACTCACCTCATGACCTCAAATAACTTATTAAAAAAATCGTGGTGCTTACTCCTGAGATATAAGTACAAAGGATTCATGTTATATTTATTAAGCATCTTCGCAACGGAAGGTATTTTGCATTGTCGTATATAATAATATAAATAATCGAAACTTAAAAGATTGTTTTGTGATATCTATCATCACAAGTCGTATTTTTTTATGGGATAGGAAGGCAAACGGGCGTGTTACCCGATGAAAGGCAATCAACGCCACCCATAGACATCCGCAGCGCCATAGGCAGTGCGGAAGCGTTGCCGACCTTTAAGGAAAGTGTCATTATGGGAGTGGGAGGAGGAAGGTGTTTGGCCTTCGGAACTCATCCGCTCGCCGTACGAAGCGCGGTAGCTAAGCAACCTCGCAGACGCCGGTTTTCTTCGGGAGTGTGGTACTTCCCCGGGCGAGCCGGCCCATTCATGCTACAGACAATTATTATGCCATTCTTGACAAAGTATTCGTATGCAGCGTATAAGGTTTATTTGAATTTCAACATGTTATCTGATAATAATTTCCTTCTTTTACTGTAGGCACGAGCGGAAAATTACATGTTTTTATAACCTGCGAATAACTTTCAATGTCTCACATTAGTAAACATTTATACAATTATTGTGTAATTACGTAAGCGTTAAGCCTGCAGTTAGGACATTGTTTTTGCTAGTTTAACTTGCATTATCCATAAATAAATAATAAAGTACAGTCGGCTAGAAAAACATGTTGTATTATTACTTTTTCATTTTCAAGAATTGATGATAATTAAAATTATACGTATTCTAACATTAAAATTCAAATAACTAAAACCTACACATCCTAAATATAGTTTTGCAAAACTAATATTAATAAATTTAATTATAGATAATATGTATATTATATAAAAAGTGAATAATTTTAATTTCAGTCATCCATCCAACAGGCGTCTGGAAGAAATCGCCATTTAGACCGCCTTTTATATATAAATATTATATAATCAATTACTGTTTATTTTTGGTGTACCTACAATAAAGAATATCATATCTTACCTATCTATCTAATATTGTATCGTAACATATACATACATCATGGTCATGAATACAGGTGTAATATAAACTGTTGGATATTAGCTTCCTTAAAAATTTAAAGGTTCAGCTGTACCAACTCATGCTAACAGGTGATTAGGGCTCGAAGATTTAGGTAGACGTTGCTCCTCATGTACTGATATTTATTCCCCTAGCCGCCTTAAACATCCACGGGAAGAAATAATTTAGCCATATTGTATGCCGTGAACCGCAGGAGATTTTACCACATAAATTTTTACACATTTGCTTGATATGGCCAGGGTAGTCAAGACTACAGCGATATAATTTGGTATTCGTTACAACAATTAGAGGTCATCCATAAATTACGTCACACTTGTTTTAATTTAATAATTTTTCTGAAATTTAAAATGTGTGATAAACACGAAGAGGGTCCAAAAACATGAATTTCGTGTGATTTATTTCAGGATGACCGCTTATATTATTTTTTCTATATAACGAGTACTAGGCCATAGTAATGGTAAGAGTCTTGTTATGTTTATTGTGATAACCCTTGTGACATGGAATTGTTATGGGTGGGCTATAAAATAAGGTTCATTAAAGTAAAAGCTTTATCCAGTGATATTACGGAGCCCATAATTTTTATATTTTCATTACTACGACGGAATTCTCAATGTTTTGGATTAAGTGTCGTATTATATTTAACCCTTATCGGTCGCTAGCTTTTTATACGTGATTCTCGCTGGGTTGTAGCTACAAATGCAATTTTAATAGACTTTATTTATTTTGGGCTCAGTATATTAAAAAATAATTGGAAAAAGCAATGATATATAACTGTCAATCGCTCTATTACGGATAATTAACTAATAGTGCCTGCATTACACACAGAGCGAGTTTCAATATGATGTCTCGTCTTGTCACCTCCCACGTGACTTACGACCGCAGCGACAAAGTACTGTTGTCACGTGAGAGGTGACTTACGACTGAATAGGGTTAAAACACTGTTTTCACAAATCTTAGTGTCATACAAAAAGTATATATATGGTTTAGAGACATTAAGGAGTTTAATAACAATCAAACGAAGGGTTAATGAACACAAAATGTTATCACATATAAATATACATTTATTTTTAGTTAACTGGTAGAGGTCTACTCTAGTGCTGGAGTGGAGACCGCGTCTCATCAAACGTAGTATGGGGCTCCCCGCTCCTAGATGAAGTGACGATCTGCGTAAGACTGCTAGCAGAGACTGAATGCGTGTAGTCCAAGATCAGGCTAGTGACGAAGTGACGCGCCTTGGGTGGGGTCTTTGTCCAACTGTGAACTGCCGTGGGCTGATAACATAGTTCGATTGATTTTTATAAATGTATCTCCTATAATTGTTTGGTTTTTAAAAAATATTTTCATCCATTACAGATCGTGGCTATTCATGCGGAGCCGAAACTCTTCGACAGCTATTACAATGGATGCTGCAACGGGACTTTCTGGCCACTGTTTCACTCAATGCCCGACCGAGCCACCTTTATCGCAGACCATTGGAGGGCCTACATAAAAATTAACGAAGAGTTCGCGGAAAAGACCGTACATGCACTTACATTGCTGGAGAAGACTAAAAACTGTTCACCACCCATAGTATGGGTTCACGATTACCACCTCATGTTGGCTGCTAATTGGATCAGACAGGTTATAAACCAATTATATTTGCTTACCACCCAAATGACTCAACACACAGTGGTGAAGTTACCGCTTTCGGGTTATATGTATTTATGGTCTTCATTTGTAGATAAATGGCAATTATGAGCCATATAGGCATTATTAATAGAGTTTAAATAGCTTTTTGATCAGAAATTAATGTTAATTTTGCTTTAAATTAGGTTTCGTGGATTTTATTTGTTAATTATAATTATTTATATTTTACAGAGAGCTGAAGAGAACGATTTAAAATGCAAACTCGCTTTCTTCCTACACATACCATTCCCACCTTGGGATATATTCCGACTGTTTCCATGGTCTGATGAAGTCCTACAAGGTATTCTAGGTATGTCGTTTTGTCGAAGGTTCTAGTCTTGCTAAATTAACATTGACGTTATGACATTGTGGTTAATTTTATAATTTTATCTACCACATACAGGATGCGACATGGTTGGTTTCCACATAACCGACTACTGCTTGAATTTCATCGACTGTTGCCAACGGAACTTGGGTTGTCGTGTGGACAGAAAGAACCTTCTAGTCGAATTGGGTGGTAGAACTATTTGTGTTAGACCGTTACCAATTGGCGTTCCCTTTGACAGATTCGTACAACTAGCCCAAAACGCAAAGCCAGTGCTCTCCACCAGCCAAAAGGTCATACTCGGAGTCGATAGACTGGATTACACAAAGGGCTTAGTACATCGGCTAAAGGCTTTCGAAAGACTACTGGAAAAACATCCCGAGCACATAGAAAAAGTTGTCCTTCTACAGATCTCGGTCCCTTCGAGGACAGACGTGAAAGAGTATCAGGACTTGAAGGAGGAAATGGATCAGTTAGTTGGCAGAATTAACGGAAGGTTTACTACTCCAAACTGGTCGCCAATTAGGTAATTTTCTTTAATATACAGTTAGTTAAAAATCCTTATGAACGATTCTAATTATATATTTAGGTCCACTAATAAATTCTGCATTAGAGTAAACGGAAAAATATAAGAATATAAAGGTTTCCAGGGTCAGAATTAGATGTTAACTTTCAAACAAGGAATATTCGACCATATTTATATTAGGTTATAATAGGTCGAGTTTTGCCCCCGGATACCTGTATTGAAAATTGAGCATTAACTCAATTTTTGAAGGTGCTATATATGTTTGTATAGTGGTAGCACTTTAGTTTGTAATCGCGTTAAGTACTATGACTGCAGGGAGGGAGAGAACCCAATTCTTTCCCTCTTCCCTCTCCCCCTGCTTTTATTCTTTTCAGTGCTCTTAGAAATGATCACGAAAAGCCGTAGTTGCTTACCATTATGTGAATCGCTTGCGCGGTTGCCATTAAAAAAAATATATAATATATATATAAATAAAAGTTTCCTCTAAGATGGCTCACTCTACTTTCTACCACGTAATTCAAATGTAAAATTAAACAAAAATATATTATAATAACTGAATCAAACAAAAAACGTGTCAATTTACTAATAAATTAGTTCATAAAGTTAGTTCGTAAATAATATTGAAACATAAAAAATAGAACAGCTGATGATAATGTAGATAACTGCCGTTATATGCGGTTGTTTAATTTGGGGAACTATGGAACTTCAACCTTGACACACATCGCATATCAACAGAACAATATAACCCGGCAATGGTTGAGCAGGAATCACATTTAGGGATCGTTTAAATAATACTAGTGTTCGTACATAGCTTTGAATTCGACCGTAATTCATTAAGTTTTAAATATTTATTTCTTTTTCTTTATCTTTCTGCGCTCCATTCTCTACATGAATTTTAACTACGCCAGATCTCACTTCTGCGCACACAATATGCTTTAACACTAATTTGCCTATGAAGTCTGAATGAAATTAAAAGCAGTCAAAATTGCTTTTTAATATCATTCACAGAAAAAGTTTTATTTATATATATTATAAAAGTTTTACACAGTTGTACAGATATATAACGCAAAGTCACAAAATCCTAAGAAAGTTGTATCATTATAAATATTTTTTTTCTAAATCTAATCAGCAAGCAATCAGAATGACTTCTTGATTGGTGTGGGTGAAAGGTAAATTCGAACCAAATGTTTTTTTAACTTTTATTAAGTAACCTACTAACTATTATTAAGTAGCCTAAAAATTACATATATAAATTATTATTATAAACAGCCTGCGGCAGTCCACTGCTGGACAAAGGCCTCCCTCAAGTTGGGCCACCTAGCCTGATCTTCCGCTTCATGAATCTTATTGAAAAAACATACAAATTACATACTCTCTCTCTCAATGAGCCCTAAGTCCCTCTGGTAGAAACGACAAACGCTGTTATAAAAGAAAAGTTAATCTTCCCAAATTGTATTAACATTTTAGATATATTTACGGTTGCGTGGGCCAAGACGAGCTGGCGGCGTTCTACCGCGACGCTGCAGTCGCTTTGGTCACTCCACTCCGCGACGGAATGAACCTGGTCGCCAAAGAGTTCGTGGCCTGTCAGATCAACAAGCCCCCGGGCGTTCTTATTGTGTCGCCTTTCGCTGGCGCCGGTGAAATGATGCACGAAGCGCTTATTTGTAATCCCTACGAACTGGATGACGCCGCTGAAGTTATACACAGGTGAGTAAATTTTTACTCAGATTTTTTTTCTCCCTCTAATGCCTTGTACCTATTCAAAATGCATACATGATATAACAATATCCAGATTATACAATTGCGTATACCTTTTCTTTTTAAAATGCAACAAAGAAAACATAACACTAATTTTTCGTATGAATTTGTCTTTCTTGCATCCTTTCAAAATCGCAATAATTGTTTATTCCAATAGAAAAGTCGAATCGGTGAAACTCTACTCCAAAAGCATAGTCTTTGTTATTTAAGTCACCACATTGTCAGAATCCTCACCAAAATCATTGGAATGAAGAATTGTAGGCTATATAATGATACTACATTGGAAACTTCAAAAAACAAGCCAACACATGTCTATAAGACCGACAACGTTTCTGTATTGCCTAATTGAGGTGCAGATACGTAGTCTGGGTGGCTTTGATTTATTTCTAGGCAAAACTCTTGCTTGTTTGCCTTCCTATGCCATAAATAAAATTATTCCGATACGGGGGCCCAATTTGAGTCACTATTTGTTGTCAAAGTTAATAGTGGACAAGTAATGTGCAAAATAACCTTCTGTTAGATTTAGTTCAATCTATAGTCAAATGAAATGACAAGTGTACATAAGATTTAAACCAACAAGTTAGTTGAAATCCTTGGATAAGGTTATCGACCGCGAGGCAAACTAGACGCGATTGTGGCACTGAAGCAGGCTATTAACATTAATTACAAGACACAGTCTTCAGTGCTAAACTTAATTTTAATATATGTATGAATGTACACCTATACATTTTTATAGCGTATTTTAAATTTACAAATATACTCTATTTATTTAGAAGTTTCTTTCATGACGATATTAAAAAAAGTATAAATTGACTAAATAATTTGATTTTGAATACTCTTTAGTCATATAAGAATAGGTAATAAGTCATAAAAAATTCATACATGGAATTTATTTAATTCACCGATTGTTATTACCTTTATTTCCAGAGCTCTTATCATGCCTGAGGACGAACGGATAGTGCGTATGAACCACTTGCGTCGGCGCGAGCAACTCAACGATGTTGACAGCTGGATGAAGGCTTTCCTCAAGGCCATGGACTCACTGGAAGAGGAGGCTGATGATATTGGTGCCACTTCAATGCAGCCGGTCACCATCGACGACTTCGATGAATATTTATCCAAGTAAGCATGATGAGAGCTTGATATATGTTATAATTATATTACTTGTATATAAATTAATATGTTATAATTATATTACTTGTATATAAATTACTTCATAATCATATAACTTTTATAGAAGTAATGGTTCCCAATATAGAATAAGGCTACTCCATTTCTTGCCTGTGTTTGTCGTAAGAAGCCACTATACGCAAATACCAATAGATATGCAGCGTCGTCCGAGCCGAGGTAAATATGCGATCTCCAATGCGCCCGCCAAGCGTAGAGATATCGGCAACGCCCCTTAATTTAAATGGAGGCCAATGTCAATGCGGTGGATTATTGCGGCTGTATTAACAATGATGGAATTGAATGAATGAAAAATACAGTAATAAAATCGTACACCTTTAGTAGAACTACGAAAACAAGAAAACAGGTCACCTGATGATTAATAATTACAGATTACTACGAACATCTCCAATACCACGGTACTGTAGACAGAATCAATAATCATAACATCTACGAGAAATCAAACATCTGTGGGAGCTTTATATTGAATTAAATATCTACATAAAATCAACAGAAGCTTGTCATTTAATTAAATATCCACCATTTGTTAAATAACAACGTTTTCAGGAA
Organism: Baronia brevicornis; assembly: GCA_031353405.1. Classification (NCBI taxonomy): domain Eukaryota; kingdom Metazoa; phylum Arthropoda; class Insecta; order Lepidoptera; family Papilionidae; genus Baronia; species Baronia brevicornis. The sequence continues at coordinate 97,321 of JASFAT010004662.1, forward strand.
CTTATCATTGAACTAAATATCCACAGTTTGTTAAATAACACTTATATTTGCAGGAACTTAACAGAATAACACAGTTAAACACTAAACATCCACAGTTTGTTAAATAACAATAACACCTGCAGGAACTTAGCATTGAATTAAATATCCACAGTATGTTAAATAACACATCCGCTGGAATTTATTATTAAATTAAATATCCACAGTATGTTAAATACCAATAACATCTACAGGTTATAATTGAAATAAACATCTACTGTTTGTTAAATAACAATAACATCTGCACGAGCTTATCATTTAATTAATATTCAAACTTTGTTAACTAATAATAACATCTTCAGATACATAGGCTACACCCAGAAGCTGGCACTGCTTCTCGACTACGATGGTACCCTGGCACCTATCGCACCCCACCCGGACCTCGCGACATTGCCTCTCGAGACCAAACACACCCTCCAGCGGCTCTCCAACATGTCGGATGTGTACATCGCTATCATATCCGGTCGGAACGTCAACAACGTTAAAGATATGGTAAGAACTAACATTAATATTTAAGAAATTATTAATGGAGTCAGGCGTTACTTTGCGGAAATCCATCACTATATGGACAGTCAAAAGTTTTACTTAGCTAAGATCCGCGACAAGCAAAACAATAACAGAAAATTAATAATGTGTGTTTTTCCGTTGGGTTTAGTGGATTTATTTGGAACATAGTGCATAGTGTGTGTTTGGTGTTGTGTATAGTGGTTGGTGGATGGAGAGTTGATGGCCGATTTTCGGTAAGTTTTTGGTTTAAGTTCCAAATAAATCCACTAAACCCAACGGAAAAACACACATTATTAATTTTCTGTTATTGTTTTGCTTGTCGCGGATCTTAGCTAAGTAAAACTTTTGACTGTCCATATATTTAAGAAATTAATTTAAATTCCCACATTGATTTTAATAATAATAATACTAATCATTATTTTAGACAATTTTTTTGGTCCATACATTTTAACATTTTTACATTTGTGTTAGTTATTATGTACACCTTAAAAATTATGTTAGTAAATCATTTACACTGAAGCCGTTTTAGTTGTTTCATAAGGCGCGAGTTGAATCTAGCAACAACGGTTTTCATCAAAGAATTGGAGCTATCCCGCATTCTGTGAAGCTACGAGGCTTTTTAAGACACTACAATATTTTATAAGTAATTTACACATAGTGTCATACATAACAGAATTTCCTTAAAGTAACGACTGAAAATATTAATTATCTTACAAGTTACAATAATTATGTCGATTTCAGCATTGCCTTAATATCTTATAGAGGTTAAAAAATCAACTACCGGCTCGATAAAGATTTTTTAAAATTTTGATAGCAAGAGAAAATTGAAAGAATTACCACAATGATAACCTTTGTCATTGTGCTTATATTCGTTCAAACTAACCCTCGAGTCAAAATGCTATCAAACAATATTTTGCTTGCTCGTGTGTCAAAATCTTGATATTATTAATTTTATTGATATTAAAATTTTGATTTTATATATATATATATATATATATATATATATATATATATATATATATATATATATATATATATATATATATATATATATATATATATATATATATATATATATATATATATATATATTCACGCCTATCCCTCGCAGGGGTTGGCAGAGACCACAGAGCTCCATCCGCTGCCATTCATCGCAGCGAAACGGCTCGTCATTGGTCGCTTTTCGCCCTCGTGAGAATCAGGACGTGACGGGTGGCGAACCACGTCGCCGTAAAAAAATTAATAATAATTTAGTAAAAAAAAAAAATTTTGATAACATTTAAAAATGTTCCATATTTTACTATGATAATAAAAGACTAAACCGTTAATATATATTATATATATATTAACGGTTTAGATAAACCTGCTAATTGGATGAATATTAGTAGTAATTAATTAATTTACTGCTAGTAGTAACGGTCAGGTTTGAGTGACATTTAGATTTGGATTTAGAACTGGTCCTCCGAAGAGACGACCTTTCTTCTCCAAGCATGAGAAATCATCCAATCGCCGTCCGGCCTTCAAACGGGTCGGTGATGAACGAATAGATTAAAACATGACGACATCTAGAGACTACATGTTATCATCGGAGTTTTTAACCTCAACTCCTAAAATGGCCGCAGGTTGCAGACTTGCCACCCGTGGTGTACCCACGTAAATACGACAGGGGCATTCAAGAGACGAGTGTATATGTTTGCAAAAGTCCGGCAACGCATTTGAGACGCCTCCAGAGTTGCGGTGGTCTATGGGCGGCGGTGATCACTTACCATCAGATGACCCGCGTATTCGTTTGCCTGCTCTGCTATAAAAAAAACTGAAATTCAGGCTATAGAGATCAGCCTTGAAGCCTGATACATGTACCCTGCTCCCAGGGTACAGAATAAATCCCTCCTACCCAGTTCGAAAGATATCCGTTGAAATTTTTTTTGTAATCGCATCATATAATCAACCGTGCGTAAGTTCGCAATAACAAAGAAGACACAATCGGTATCAACGCGAACTCTGACCGTCACTATCTTGGCCTTAAACGAAAATATTTACATAGCTTGTTCAATATGTTTATATGTAGTTAGTTACATGGCCAACATGATTCAATGCGTTAACCAGGTCTTTGTATCACTGCGGAATATTGCGTAATGCAGGGTTGCAAGTTCTATTCTTCTTTTGAATGCTCCATTTTGTAATTTTCATAGAAAATTAGATATTATATAAATTTCAATAAAAATACAAAAAAAAGAGTTTAATATAATATATTAACACTTTAAGCGCCGAGCGAATTCTTAAGGAAAACCCTGCAAAGTGCATTACTATCCATTCATGCATGCTTTACATTAATATGCTTAATTGACTATTATCCATCCATTCATGCATATCCATCCATCCATATCCATCCATCATTGGATAGTAGTCATGAAAGATTTTAAAATGCTTTAATAACTACTCTCCAAATATGCATACTAGACATTAATATGACTTAATGATTACTATCTATTCATGCATGCTTAACATTAATACGTTTTAATGACTACGCATGCACGACATTCACGCATGTTAGATATTAAAATGCTTTCATGACTACTATCCATTCATGCATGCTAGACATTAATATACTTTAATGATATAGTGTCCTATGGCAGAATTAGATTTTTCTTTTTGATTAACTACTACTTTCAATCAAGAAATATATGACCATATTTATATTAGGTTACAGGTCGAATATTATACGTGAAAATCCCAATTCTGCCACCGGACAACATTTTAATCCTATAATTCATACAAATTAAGTATTTTATATATATATTCACGCCTATCCCCCGCAGGGGTTGGCAGAGACCACAGAGCTCCATCCGCTGCCATTCATTGCAGCGAAACGGCTCGTCATTGGTCGCTTTTCGCCCTCGTGAGAATCAGGACGTGACGGGTGGCGAACCACGTCGCCGTCATTTTCGACAAATTAGGTATATTAAATTCGTCTTTAGTGAATCCCACGAGCCGCAAGGGAGGGTGGAGGTCAGCCCCAGCAGAGCCCTGCATGCTGAGGTAAAGCACCATAGTCCCCGGCACGGCAGACCGTGGATTGGCGGAGAGGAAAGGAAAGGATAGAGAAGAAAGGATGGGGCAGGAAAGGAAATGGGGATTGGGGGGTTACCAGACTCGGAATAAACATTTAAAAATCCATATAAATATTTATTCCGATGCGGGAATCGAACCCGCGACCATTGACTCCGTGGGCGGAGGGCCGCGCCACTGAGCCAATCGGTACAAATTAAGTAAATTTTAAATAATGTTTTACAATTACTTAATGTAATCTTTTTAGTTTCATATCATACTTTACACTGCAAGCCAGCGGTGGCTAACGCGGCATAAAGATGCTTTTAATAAAATAGTTGTGAATTGTCATTGTTTTGCCACTAATGGACAAATGCACATATATCTAGGTTTCGTGTATCTCTGTAGCTTTTTGTGCGTGTTTTTTAAAATTTTTATATTTAACTAACTACAACCCTACTTTATCTGCTTTAAGCAAATAAACCTAGTAAACATTGATAAGCAGAAAAGCCTCGGCTCGTGTCGTCCACATAATTGCTTCTTATTGATCTATTTTTTTTGTTATTATTGAGTTATATTTTCCATATTAAGGCACAAAGATTTCACAAGGCTTGTTGTATACGATAAGGTTTGCTTGTATACGATAGTGTAACGTCCTAGGTGTATTCTTCTTCTTCATGTTCTTCCCATAGGTGTCTTACGAGGGGATTACGGGAGCAAATACATACATATCGTTACGCCCATTACTCTGCTCATGCCAACCCGCTGGTTAAGGGTACTTTTGACTTGGACTTTCTTAAAAACTTTGACAATTTGGTCAAGGTATGTTTTCCTCGGTCTTCCTCTACCAACCCTTCCATTTACATCCGCAACGTAAATTTCTTTTGCCAGTCGTCTTTCATCCATCCTCTATATGTGCCCAAATCATCTAAGCATCCCTTTCTAAGCTTTTGTCACGACACGAATAAAGATATAAGAGAGTTATGTGGAGTAAAAGAAGACTTCACATCACCCTCTTATATCTTTATTCCTTATTCTGTCATTCAAAATTTCCCCACACATACTTCTTAATGCTCTCATTTCCACTGCATTCAGTCTGCTTTCATGACTCTTCTTTCTGACTTTTCATAAAGGAGTGCAGGGCTTCATTCACTTGATAACTAGTTTTCACTCGCCTTTTAATGACAAATTAGATGAATAAAGATATAAAAAACTTAATAGCAACAACTAGCAATGTGTGATTACATTTATAATTAAGAGACATGTTTGAACTTGTATAAAGTTGTTCTAAAATGTATGCACCGTATAACGCGACTTTCTACTACACAGAACGTATCCCACGCGTTGTACGAGAATCTACTGTACGTAACTTAAACCATAAAAAAAACAAAATTCAAAATTTGTTTATTTTTCTCAGGTTGGAATAGAAGGTATAACATACGCTGGCAACCATGGTCTGGAGATCTTACATCCTGATGGAAGCAAGTTTGTTCACCCCATGCCCATGGAACTGCAAGATAAGGTTGTGGAACTACTCAAATCGCTACAAGAGCAGGTGAGTTTCATTGATAACATGTACATATGTATACAAATTTCTTCCCTCTCTTTCCCACTTTCTTCGATTCAAGGCTGTCATTTAATTTTTTATCTACCTTTGCTTTTTCTTTGAATAAACTTTCTTTTCATTAAACATTTAAAGGAGAAAGCTAATCCCCTTTTTTCTCCTTTCTATTTTTCCCTCTATGAAACTTAAAGTCTCATATCGAACCACATGCCCGATCATTTTCGTTTCCTCTTTTATTCTCCATGAGCTGTAAGATTTGTCGTTTCGCTTTAACCTATTATATCAAATATTCACCATTGGATCCTTTATCTTTTTTCAAGAGTTTCTCGTAATGCAACGCCAATAGCACATTTTTCAAGATTCAAGAAAGGGAGTTTGAAATTCTTTGTATTGTTCTAATATTGTAATGTTCATATAATATTTTTTAATACAACGAAACTAATAAAGTATTTAAAGTCGAACATAATATTAATAATCAACCTTGGTATGATAAAGTTGAAAGCATGGAACCACACATAACCCAACATCACATTGTGTACGTACCTCGACTCAGGTCTTTTTCCTCGTTTACTGCAGACGACACATTTTATTTTATGATACTCTATTGTTTAAGGCATGCAGCGTTGCCAGATACTCGATTAACAAAAATATCTCATGTAAGGTATGAAATAAAAGTATATATATGGTATGAACGCACATACGCTCTTCGTATATGAATGACTAGCTTTTGCCCGCGGCTTCGCTCACGTGGACTTTGGTCTGCCACGTTAAGTTTCGTGGCAGATCATTTTTATATTATATTTTTTTTTACTTAATTTATGGTTCACAATTTTAGTCATTCAAAGACAAACAATCCTACGGTACATCAAGTTTGTGTAACTCCAATGGTTTAGGCAGCGTACGCCAAGATAGCTCTCAGAGGCCACATTTTTTTCCTACTTAATTGACATGTATCGTTATATTACGACTAAAAAAATTACATAAAATCATTACAAATTGTAGCCTATATGTTATTCCGATGTATAACTTATATTACTGTAAAGTTTCATCCAAATCCGTCCAGTACTTTTTTTCGTAAAAGAGTAACAAACATACATACTCACAAACGTTTGCATTTATAATTTTAATAGGATTAGTAGGATTAGTAGGATTAGTAGGATTAGTAGGATTAGTAAAAAAAATCTTTGTTTTAATTTTTTTTATGTTTAAATTGTATTGTAGGTGTGCAAGGACGGTGCGTGGGTCGAGAATAAGGGCGCACTGCTCACATTCCACTTCCGCGAGACGCCGCTGAACAAGCGCGCGGCGCTGGCGGAGCAGGCGCGTCGGCTCATCACCGCGGCCGGGTTCACGCCCGCGCCCGCGCACTGCGCCCTCGAAGCGCGCCCGCCCGTGCAGTGGAACAAGGGTAACTACACTCGCCATCTCGCGCCACCGTCAAAATTAAATAAAAATCTCTATAAGTCCTACCTTCCAGCTGATGGGGCATAGGTCAGACACGACGTTTCTCCACCTTGACCTGTCGGAGGCCATACGCTTCACTTCGCTCCAGGATAGGCCCATCTTCTGCACTTCGGCCATCACAGTACACCGCCAATTTTATTTTGGGCGCCCACATTTTCTTTTCCCCAGCGGATTCCATTTAAGGGCTTGCTTGGGGATATGACTGGCGTGGCGCCGGAGAGTACGCCCTATCCATCTCCATTTTTGTCGACGTATCTGGACTTCTATTGGGTCCTCTTTGCTGTATTTTCTAAATCTTTACTCATAACACTTTTTTTCACAATAAAATTAAAATCTAAATAATATTATATTATACAAATAAACAAAAAGAAATAATTTAAATATAAAAAGTACCACAAAATTGTTCTTGCTCAGCGTATACCAAGCGCTCGATGGCAGCAGTACTAGCGAGTAGCATATTGTTAATATCAACCAGTTATCGTCAACTCAGTTTTCGTAAATTGTTCCTTTATGTTTAACATTTATTTCTTCACAGGTCGAGCGTCAATCTACATACTGAGAACAGCGTTTGGATTGGATTGGAGTGAAAGGATCAGAATTATTTATGCTGGTGATGACGTTACTGATGAAGACGCTATGCTGGTGAGAACTTATTTCCATTTAAATTAATTTACTTTTGTACAATATTAGACTTCCAGACAGATGGAAGCAAACGTACATACATACATATCGTCACGCTTGTCTCCCGTAGGAGTAGGCAGAGACCACAGATCTCCATCTGCTATTATCTCTGCATACTTTCTTTGCTTCCTCCACACTCATTATTCTCATCGTGTAAGCCCGCCGGTTAAGGGTACTCTTGACCTCGCCTTTCTTAAAAACTTCAGCAATTTGGTTAAAGTATGTTTTTCGTGGTCTTTCCCTACCGACTCTTTAAGCAAATTTAACTTTACATAAATACAAGTTATAAAATTCTTCACAAGATTTCATTAGAGCTTAGAAATTATGGCAACTGGGGGTGTTGCCATAATTTCTAAGCTTGATGGATTGGTGTTGACTATTCAGATGAGACATTTACTTGTATTCGCTTCTACAATGGCCTTGTACGACATCCACAAGGAAGGTGTGTCGGGATCGTAGCGGATGGAAATCTGTGGTCTCTGCCTAACCCTACAGGGAGATAGGCGTGACCATGTATATATGTATTATTTATTACAATACATACAATTTATTATAATACAACTTTAATAATACTGGCCAAATGATGTGTAAACTTATATTGACATGTGACATTTTAAACCGGGTCTAACGATCGGTGCGCACGTTGACTTTAAAACTACCCTAAAATAAGAAAAAATATAGATATCTACGTATTTTTTAAATTTAAAAATATTTATTAATTAATAATTTTAAAGTATTGTATATAGATATTTATAGCAAAATTGCAACGAATCGGTGAAAATTGTTCTGTTTATTAAGGTGAAAAGTTTTGTTTATTAATAAAAACATTCTATCAGCCTGACGATAGTATATCACCAACCTACACCAAATTATATTTTAACACCGTGTCCATCGTACGGTTGTCTGGAAGAAATTATTCGCTATTAGCGATAAGACCGTCATTTATGTATAAATATCAATAATTGTATAACGTTGTTTTTGGTATAGAATAAAGAATGTATGTATCTATTTATCTAAATATTCACAAAAATCTTAATACAGGCCTTGAAGGGTATGGCAGCAACATTCCGCATTGCATCCTCGCACATAACTAAGACATCGGCAGAGCGTCGTCTCTCTTCGACTGATTCAGTGCTGGCGATGCTTAAGTGGGTAGAGAGACATTTCTCGCGCCGCAAGCCGCGCGCCAACTCGCTGACGTACAAGAGCTCGAGGAAAGCCATGGACACCATACAAATGCACATGTCATACCAACCACCCACCAAAACATCGCCCAAACCTTCCCCTCCACGTAGCCCGGACAAATCATCCAGCGGTTCTGAATCTAGCTAGATCCCAACATAACTGAAGCCAATTTATGTTCCTATCGGACATAGACATATGCTTTGCTGTTATGCTTATGTAGACTGACAATTGGAAGCGACAACTTTCTGTTATATATTGATGTGAGGTGTAGCTATTTACTATAAGTGCAGCGCACTTAGGACAAGGCAATATTATCTTTCATACCAAATACAGGCTCAGTTAGGCAGTTCTCAGATTCAGTCAATCATCAAAAGTCAATTAAATCTAAAAATTAATCTCCACTTAATGAAATAAAGCTGGAACCAAACGTCCGTAAATTGAGAGAAAAATTCTTTATATATTTTTATTCATAAACAAACTCATAAGCTAGTCATGAAAACTGTTTGCAAGCCTACGAAATATCAAAATATATCTATAAACTTTTTGTTTTCATTATAAGGTTGTCTATGTAAGTAGAAGAATGTTAAGAAAGAGAAAAAAAATCGTTTACCGAATTTTTTTCCTACAGATAATACTATGGTTTTTTTATAATACTGTCAAAAAAAAGTACTTTTATACGCACATTTTATCAATTTTTACTACGAAACAAATTGTTCAAAGACTAATACTGTCCTCCTCTAGGTTTGTCTATATAAGACTCTGAGATTTTCGTACTTTTCGATTTTATACAAATATTTGATACTGCATTTTTTAGTAAAATAAATATTCCAATATATTAAATATAGACATGACTGGAAAATCGAAAACTTCAAAATAGAAAAAGTCGTTTTGAATATTTATTAGATCTTTTATATAAGAATTAGTTCAAGGATACTTCAAATACTGATAGATATTTTGAAATTTATAAGCTCTTAAATAAAATATAATCAATTTGGATTCCAAAACATCCATATATTATATATCTTTATACTACAAGCTCAAGTCACGATGTAATCTTATATAAATCGTATCTAATGTACTCAAATATTTAAAATTTAAAGTTACTGATCTACTCTATCTATTCTAAATAGTTTAAGAATAATAACTGTAAGTAAACAATAATTTTAAAAAAAAATTGATCTGAAAAATTTATTAAAATTATAAACGTCAATTTTGGAAATGTGAAAATTATTGCCCTACTATTTTACTTGTACAAAGTGTCCATAAGATTCTCAACCTACTCAACAATATAAAACAATTGTTCATAATTTTGCCTGCTGCTAAAATACATTTTATTTATGTGAACAAAAATAGTTGAGCCTGTCATTAAAGTGATTGTGCTCAAATATAAATACTACTAATTTTTTAATTTTGTAACGATTTAAAATTATAAATGTGAAATGGAACGTCTTGACTATGTTATTTTAAATGCAAACTATTTTAAATTTTGATTTTCAATCGATATTTGTGTCCGAATGCTAAGTCAAATCGAATACGTGTTTATAGTCTGTTGAGCATATTGTCGAATTATAAATAATTGAGTAGAATCAATATAATTTTTTAAAACAATTCAACACATATATTTATAGAGTAACATATCGTGTGTTTTTAAGTAACAGATCTCATAAAAAATGAGAAAATTAGCAATAAAATCTCTACCATGGTTCGATGAAGCCCGGTGCGGTGTTTATATAGCACGTTCTAGTAGTTGTAAATACTTGCGAAGTATCATTATATGTAAACAGCAAAAATGTTTCCTTTGCTTCTTACAAGGTGTAGAATTTCTTTAAACTTATGCTAATTTATATTTAATTTAAATTTATATTTGCAGAAAAGAACAAATATACGAATCGTAGGATAATAGTTATCTCGTTCGCATTTCAATATACCTTCATACGTAGGTACATCTATTACCTATCTTTAACGAAGCGCAACATTTAAAGTGTATTTAAATATTAACACCTTTACTGCGTTGCCTTTTTAAAAGAAGTCTCAGGCGTTTGAAATCTGTGAGAAGTCTTAATCGACCCTCGTTGTAGTACATGCGAGACCTTATCAGTCTTCTAAAAACTTTATTTAAAAAAAATTATTATCTGTAACACAGAGTAAATAATACATTTATATATTTGCTCTGTTTTACAGATAATTCATTCCTGTATCTAAAGATGGTTTCACATGCACTTATGGCATACAACTTTGAAATCTTTACTAATTTCTATTTATATTTGTACAATAATTTATTTTTCATTAATTTATTAAATCAAAACATATAACGTAAAAATATTACATAATTATTGTTAAGTTAGTAAAGCGTTATTAGAATATTGGCGTGACTACTGGCTTCAGAGTGGTACTGTGACAGAATTTATTATTAAAAAATATTTTAATTTATTAAAAATTATTGCCCATTTAGTAAAAAATATTGCTCCTCATTTAAATTTTACATTCATATGAAAGTATGACTAAGTAAAAATTAGTTATAAGTACTATTTATTACCACTAAAAATAATCATTTTTAATCATACTACATCAATTTATTTATTTGAGACACCTTAAATTTCTGACCCAAAACTGATATAAGCTCGCGCCAAAATTATTAAATTTGAGGTTATTACGCATGTCGGTAAACTTACTGTGATGTTCACAATAGAAGCAGAATCAAATTTGTCTTCGTAGCTAAATGCAGAGACGATTCGAAATCTGGTGATTGCTTCTTTCAAGATATGTAACTCAGTTCAGAGCTGGTTCAGGTTTAAATGTTGTGATAACAAAATATAGTTCGCTTTTGAGGGCCGGTTAAGGAACAGTAACCATCCTGGAGTCATAAAATGAGATATTTGGCTTTGTCGTCACTAATCCGTCTTATCGGTCCAATGTGGCAAATCTTCCCTACCTGGGAAAGACCTGGGTATTGATGATGATGTAAGGCAGTAGACTCGGAGCTGAAGGATGCAAGTTTTGAAGTAAGATTTATAATAGCAACAGCTATTATATGACATAAATGTATGTATATAAAATAATCACAAATTACACACCCATTATAAGTAGTGTAGTTTACTTGCCCTGCACTACAATCAAAATGTACTGAACGTCTCGAATTTCCATAAACTATGTATTTTTAGACGCATTGTATGTTTTGTAAGGTATTCAATAAAACACAAAAGGCAAAATGTTTTTGTTTTATTTTATTTTTTAATTAATTTAATATGTACAAAAGTCATGTTTTGGTGTTGTCTAATCCAGGACAATAATCATTAGAGTGGAATGTCGATACAATCACTTAGTATAAAGTTGAGAGCTAGAGGGACTCATTATATTTGTGCATGTCAATTTAGACTAGTCATACAAAGATAGATTTATGGCACGGTCTTATACACAGGTCTTGCAACGAAGCCCAATTTCAGTGGTGAGAGATTGATGATGATAAGTGCGATCGTGTCATAACTTTTCTTTCGTGTCAACGCCGCTATACGTCGCTGCCATCGATGGTTGCACGTCGGTTGATTGACAGGCGACTTGTAAGCGGCTTGTTTGATTAGTTTATCGCTTTATTCATTTCATTATAGTTATATTAAAAGACAAAAGAGACAGAATGCTAAGTTGCTGCAAGACCTGTGTATTTGACTGTGATTTATGGTCTAAAAGAAATTGAACAAATGAGTGAAATAATAGTACGATAACTCCTGAACGTGAAAGTACTTTACATTCACGTACAGCGAATTCTTTAGGAATTTTACAATTAAGAGGGACAGAGTAATAATCGGTCGGAATATTGCATCTCTTTCTAACGCACCACCAAAGCAAGTCAATTTGATGAATACATTCCGTGATACCAAAAATTATGAATGAGAAAAGTTAATGCATTTTTTTTTATAATCTGTAGCTTAGCAGTATAAGCTATATTCCTGCCATATGAACATTATTAATATTTTTGTTTTTAAGATTACTGCTCTTAGATTAGATTAGAATCTAACAACAATATTAACAATGTTTCTTTTTTTTGTTAACAGTAGATAACATCACATAGGTACACCGTATAAATGTGGGAAATACAAATTTGCATTGTAATAAAAATTTCACAGGAGCTTAGATAAATAGTCTTTATCTGAAATACGGTATATATAGGTGAAATATGCAAATGATTTTGGAATTACGTTTGTATAGGCAATTTATTTACAGCATTCATGATTTCGCCCTTAAAACTTTTTTTTTAAGAAGCAAGCGGGTCCTCTAATGGTAAGTAATCATCACCAGCCCTTACATAGTTTTAATAGTGTAAAGACACTTAAAACTTCATAAATAATACTATAGATAAATATAGTATTTTAATACTTATACAGATTAAAAAACATTTATTCACAATTTATTCTAAAAGAGTCCGGTATCACAATAATAAATATAATATATTCATGTTAAGTTGATCACTTATACGTTATTGTGGGAGACGACTAACCACGACAATATGAAGTAAAACAAACATATTGGATAGACCGCTAAGGCCTTTTTACCCTCTGGTTGGCTGTCACCAAGGAATTTCGTGGCGGCTGAAACAAATAATTATATTTATTGTGTTGATTCCTTAACACTAGATTGCCCAGCAACACAATACTCGGGATTATAATGTCCGATGCCCGAATATGGCCGCCGCCGCTTTCATATAAATGACGCTCCGCTAGAGGGGCAAACAAAGACCACACACTCTTTGTTGTTGACAGAGACGATACACGCTTTGTCGTTGACAGAGACGATACACGCTTTGTCGTTGACTAAGATGACTCATTCTTTGTCGTTGTAAATATTAATTATGCGCCAAACGCACCGTCATATAAAATAATATATACCTAGAAACACTATCGCTAATGATAATATTATCGATAGCGTTAAGCACTATTCTCTAGAAACTTACCGAAAGTCGCCCACATGAATCCCACCATAGAAATGACCAGTCTCAAGAAGAAAAGGAATGTGTTCTGTGTAGTGAAGAGGATGATGCGACAGGCTATCAACGCCAACGCGATTGGAAGCAGGCAATATCCAAGCACACACACCGATTGGAAAAATGATCTGCAAAGATAAATATACAGTTGAGCAGTAAAATGAAAAACTTTTTGTATCTCACCGTGATACAAAATTTTTCTTTCCCCGCAAAATTCTTTCCCTGCAATTTTGATAATATGATCTTTATTTTTTATAAATGTATGTTATTCCTTTAGATTATTTTTTTTAGAAAAATAGGACAAAATCATACTTTTCACAAAAAGAATTACATTTACCATTTAAATTACAATTAAATATGAATCAAACAATTTGCTTTGTGGTTCCTAGAACAGAACACGGCCACACAACTTCTTACTAAAAGAGCATGTAATGGTAGAGAAGGAAGGGAGTAGTAGGAAGATAAAAAAGAAATAAAGGAAGAGAAAAGGATGTGGGCGTCTGGATTCCTCCACTCACCATATGAAATGCGGTAATAGTTAATTCCTTTCACTAAACACCAATATTCTATAAGAGTGTACTAAAATTCAATTTCTTTATTTTTTTGTTATAAGAAATAACATTTAATCTGCAAATGTCAGACCCCTAACAATAAAGTTTTACCTTATTTAACAATGAAGTTCCTCTTAACAGAATAGAAACAGCGAAAAAAGAACTCCACAAGGCGAAAAACAGACCAGGGCAGAAAGGTCTCCACAAGCATTACCTGTTCACAGGTTGACGCATGTGACAGCCATCACCTTTCTCAAACATAATAATACTCCCACAATCATAAAACCTTTAATCAAACATGACATACCCAAGCCTATTCCTACAATTCAATATTTATATATAGGGTTAGCCTTTTACAATGTACTAAGGTATATAAATTTAACCTTATAGATAAGTCAGACAAATAACCAGGAAAATGTTTGATTGTACATAATTATCAGTTGCGATAACCCATGCATAGCTCTACCAGTTAATAGTGGTTACATCTAGTCTTAATTAACAGTTTTATCTAGTTCATTACTTACATATTGCCTCCTAAGAGTTTGGAGTTGGCAGTGACCACGGCAGCTCCTATCCACACTAGAACAAACACCTCGGCAAACTCCGGCCCGCCATCATTCGAGTTGTCTGCCCTCTCTGTTGTCCCTTGCAGGATGGTTGCCATCAAAGTGCACAGTAATAATGGACCCCAAAGATCCCCTAGAAAAAGTAAAAAATTATGTTAAAATGTTGTCAAAATATGCTTATTATGAAAGATTTATTTCTTTTTTACACTTGTTTACTTAAAGCCATAAATTAATATTACCCTTTTTCTTCTCATAGGTATTGTATAATGCAACTAAGAGCAAATGTCACACAATATCAGACTTTGTTAATATATGTGACATAATTCATAGAATCAGAATTGTAATATTGCCATCACATGATCCTTCCTATATAGTTGGAAGTATCACCTACTGAACAAATTATTGTATAGAGCGAGAAGATAAAACACCATCTCGTTGTATAGTTTACAAATTAAAATACAAATACTATTAGCTCATACTATAAATGACACAAAACCTCCCCATAACATTATCTCCATAAAGAAAAGCCAGCTTCAGACTCTTACATTCAATGCTGTCACTATCCAATCTTCACCAGTTTGGTTCGTTTCCATTGTCAGTTTCAATTCATTTTCCAATTATTTGGCATACAGAAAATAAATAATCACTAGCATTAGCAAAATAACTTACATTCTTTTAATAAACTTGTCTTCTCTCTAGGTATTAAAACATGATAGAATTTGTTTCCAACTGCTCTGAGGTCTCTCATCTGAAAATAGTGAAAAAATGTTTTTAAATATACAAGTAACATTTATGTAATTATTTATATTAAAATTACTTTAATATTATAATATATGACAATGAAAAATATGAAACAATGTTTTTCTAAAAAAATACAGCTTGTGATTCATCACAGTTAGGCAAAAATGTAACGAACAGCTAAGTGTTCGATTTAATAAGTGATTTGTGTTTAAAGTGCTTTATATCTAAAGTGAAGTGAATGTACTGTAATAATTATAATCTGTTGTCAGTGTGTGTATCATTGAGTACAATTCCCATCGCCATGCCCACAAATCTCAGGATGAATACTGGTGAAAGGCCTCCTGCATTTACATATTTAAAGATTTGTTTGTATAAAAGAAATTCCAAACATCATTAACTTAGTAATAGTCTTTCTGGAAGCACTAATTTCAGAAATAATTTATAAACTACAGAATTCACAAATAGAAATTCTGTAGAAACCAGGAAGAATTTTTTTTTTCACCTAGTCTAATAATATAGTATAATGGCAATGTATTATCTTTTGAAACAAAATCCATTTACTAATGATAATTCTATTTAATTTAAACCTATTTCTATTTAATTTACATAGCCTCATGTTATTATCAGTAAAATTGTGTAGTTATGCTGGTGTTTTGATATGATGAAATCAACTTACAAATGTTTCTTTTATGGGTTCATCCAATGTATTGAACTCCATATTTTCTCCGGAGGGTGTCCCTCTTGATGGTATGTTCATTTCACCCTCTACAATTCCAACATCACCAGCAAGATACATCTAGAGGAAAATTTAATTTAATTTTTAATACAAAAACATGTGCTGCTGCTAAACATTTTCTAAATTTTCCTTTTATTAACCCAAACATGCTGATCAAAAGGCTGAATCTACCTGTGTGAGTTGACATGATAACAAATTTGTTATTAAATTGAATTTTCTTATTGGAAAAGTGAAATATACAAATAGATAAAAATTAAATATTTAAAAGATAAGAAAACATGTCAGCTACATTAAGTGACTCAGTGCCTATTATGTACTATATAAATATAGTAAAACACATTAATTCAAGGAGCGGATCTTAATAATATATTTCATTTCATATAGTAAGGTCATTGAATAAAGATTTTTATTTAATAAATAATTGAAATGATATACAAATTATTAAAGAACCACTATGTATTTACACACCGATTTATATATTGTTAAAGGATATATACAAATAATACTTACATCGTATTTGGAATCAAATGTAGTCATTTTGATATCAAAGAACTATCGGTTAGTAAAATAAAAGAAAACTCCAACACATCAATCTTAAAATTTGATTTGATCGTATTGCTTTGCTTGTGCTTTGACACATGACATTCTTCCTTGTTTGACAAATCAATCGTCATCACAGATTATTAGAAATCACCAATAGTGTACGGTATGGATCTTACCGTATATTTATACTTGTAATGATAATTTTGCCTAAATATTTTAAAATTGCTAAATAAATATCCATTGTTCTAAAAAAAGTTTATTATCTATGTCAGTAATAAAAGCGCAGAGTTTCAACCAGAAAGCAACCCCAATAAACTAATTGGCTATACCAAATAATGTAATTCTAGTCTTTCTTTACTTTTCTTATGGTTCTTATCGATAAAGTCGACCTTCCAATCCATGTTCTTACAACTAGTAAAACAAATGATTAATATGTGGAAAATCTAAAGTTTTACTTAGCTAAGATCCGCGACAAGTAAAACAATAACAGAAAATTAATAATGTGTGTATTTTTTTGTGCTGGATGAAATGGATTTATTTGGAACATAAACCAAAAACTTACCGAAAATCGGCCATCAATTCTCCACCCACCAACCACACAATACACAACACCAAACACACATTATCACTTTTCCATCTTGTAAACGACACGTGTTTCGCCCCAATACGAGGCATCTACAGGTATAGTAGACTCTACGGAAGACAACCGAAAATTTTGGTGTTGTGTATAGTGGTTGGTGGGTGGAGAATTGATGGCCGATTTTCGGTAAGTTTTTGGTTTAAGTTCCAAATAATCCACTTCATCCAGCACAAAAAAAACACACATTATTAATGTTCTGTTATTCTTTTGCTTGTCGCGGATCTTAGCTAAGTAAAACTTCTGACTATCCACATAGTGTTGGATTTCCGCATAGTAACGCCTGACTCCATTAATAATCCCAAATGATTAATATTAAAGTACTTAGAATGTGTGACAATAATAGCCACTGTACATCTTTGCCTTGACGTCTTATCTTATCTTATATTTCAGTAAAACACCCTCACCTTGAGCTATGTATGATATAAATTATACCACTTCACTCGTTTAATTCATTAGGTTTATTATTATAACTGTAGCTACCTGCTACAGAATATAACTTCAAGAACAAATTCGCGGAACAAGCTTTGTTACTACGCACTTGCAGAATGCGCTTTGTTACGCCGCATTCGTGGAATGCGCTTTGATTCTCCGCATTCGTGGAACGCGCTTTGTTGCTGCACACGTGCAGGCACAACCGCGTCTCCCGCACCCCGCACTCTTCTCCCGCCATTCATCAGTTGTATATATAATAGGTCCACTTGTAAATAAAAAGGGTATTAAACCAGACTCCTGTTGCATCACTTCACAGTTAAGATACTACCTCTTACATAACTATAATCTCTAACTTATATTTGTATTCTGTTAATGTCCTAATTTTATGCAGATTATTTGTAATACAATGGAAGAATCTCATAATATTTAACAATTCCTTTACGAAAAAATAAAATGAAAGTCATGTTTCTAACAGTGCTACCAGTATTTACTTGTATCTTGGTTCAAATTATGACTAATTCTGGGTGACTAAAAGAATGAAATCAGTTTTAAACCAAAGATTTGTCTGATATTTCACTATTTTATTTTGTAATTCAACATTCCACTAAAAAACTTTGAAATAGCCTCTGTCTTCTGGTCGCACTGATCGCTACAGGAAAATCTTAAAAATGTCAGTTAATATATCTATACCCTTACGAAAACCAACCAATAGATGGAGTATTTTATCCACAAAATTCACCCCTTGGTAAGATAAAAGTTCAATAACATAACATTCTTATCACACGCTAATCATCATATACTCGTCTCAGTTTTGTGATCAGACTTGAATCTTTTAATGGAAGTGTATTACCCACACGCTTCTTGGTGATTTTTTCCCTAATAAATTAATAAACTATTTTGGTGATATCCCATGGCCACCTAGGTCATCGGATCCCTTTGGACTTTTTTATAGTTAAAAGGTCAAACCTCCAAGTAAAGTCTATGTAAACTTGACGACCAGCACTAAAAAAATCTATCTCTACGTCACTTCTACAGCGAGTGGTCCAGAATACTGTGGCTAGATTTCAAGTATGTTTCCAAAATTCTAAGTTTAAAAAGTAAAACCGCACTTCTCTTCTTCGTAAAAGTTACTGAATTATTTTGTATTTTATTATTCATTCTTTGAAAACCTATTTCTGCCACCGCTCACCTCTATATAGATATTATGGATATGACCATAGAGTAGATTATAAATTAAACATAGTTTTGTTTGGGATATGCCTGATTTCAGTTTATTTGCCCAAATATTAGTATCAATATTGATTTAAGTAGTATTTAGTGTATACTTTAGAATCTCCTTATATGAAGAATATTAGTGTATATCTATAATATTATCCAATATTTATTGTTTATGGTTAGTTAGTCTTTGTTTGTTTTGTTTTCTTCTAATCGATAGGCCTAAAGTTGAATTTTGTTAAAAATAAACTTACGAAATTATATCTTATTTAATATTGATATGTATTGTAAAACAAAAAGCATTTTTGCTGTCTTGTAAAGTCATGTGTTATAACTGACATGAAGGTTACCATTAAAAGTGAGTTTCGTCTTTTCTGTTATTATTACAGATAGTTGATAGTTTGTTTCCCTTATCAAATTTCAATCTAATAACAATAACTTATTAATTTTAGGTTGGACTGGTGTTGCAACTTGGCGTTGGATAGCAAACGACGACAATTGTGGCATTTGCCGCATGCCCTTTGATAGTTGTTGCCCGGATTGCAAGTTGCCTGGTGACGACTGTCCCCTAGTTTGGGGTGCATGCTCACATTGCTTCCATATCCATTGCATTGTGAAGTGGCTGCACTCCCAACCACAACAACAGTGCCCTATGTGTCGGCAAGATTGGAAATTCAACAACAAATAAGTGGTAGGTATCAATGATATAATTATTTTTAAGTGAATACTTCAACTTATGTATTTATTAATAATAATAACAAAAAATGTATTTTTTAATGTGTTCTATCAACAGGCAATGTTTATTGTAAACAATTTCTACAAGTAGATAGATAGAAATAGTTCTTAAGTTTGTATGTAGTGTTAGCATATTATATTTATATTATTGTGTTAAAAATATTCATTTAAATGTGTACTGTTTCAAATTTTTTATTTTTACACAACAAACTGGTATCTATTTTTGATTTTTAGGTGACCTAAAAGATTATTCAAAAGAGTTTTGTCTGATGATATACTTTCTGTATTTACATACATAAAAATCATATCATCGGATAAGAAATTTGCTAACAATTGTTTTTCCCAGATGAAATAAATAATTTTTCTTTTGTTTTATTTACTCAAATTGAAGCTTTTTGTCATTCCAACAAGATTTGCAATTTTAATGTGTAAATGAAAAACTAACTATTGAAAACTCAAATTATGGGCAAGGTATTTCATTAGTTG
Source organism: Baronia brevicornis (assembly GCA_031353405.1). Taxonomy (NCBI): domain Eukaryota; kingdom Metazoa; phylum Arthropoda; class Insecta; order Lepidoptera; family Papilionidae; genus Baronia; species Baronia brevicornis. The sequence goes on from JASFAT010004662.1 coordinate 117,426, forward strand.
TAAGAATTATTCTTTAATTTCGTTTATTATCTTAATTTACTAGATCCCTACGTTGGAAAAATAATCCAAAAAAAATAATGTATATTTATTGGCACAACAAAGAGTAAATAAGATATAAATTTGATATTTATAAGATTTAAAAAGCATAACTTATATATATTTAAGTGTTCTAACTCAGCTTAATGTTAAACATATGTTAATTTCTTGTGTTTATTGTTATGTTAATGCTGATATGTTTTTGTACCTTTATTATGAAATTGCAATCTGTGATATTTTTTAAATGAAATTAGAGTAGGTAGGTTTAAATTTTTCTACTGTTGAGTGATATAATGGTTAATAAAAATTCATTATTATTATATGCGATTAATAGATTCAATCTTACAAATAATTTTGGTAGCAGTAGAGAGATCATTCTACCAGATGGAGATCTGTGGTGATATGTAGTGGAAAACCAGTGTGATGATACACATGTATGTATATACAAATAATTTGTACTGTTAGCCATTTAAAGTTGAGTAACTTTGAAATTAATAATATTGAATGATGAAGTGTGTAACACATTATTATATTATTTGGGCTGTAATTTGAATAGAATAGGACCATCCAATTTCTTCCCATAGTTATCACACAAGGTGACTGTGGGAGGAAACATCATTAGCAGCCTCTACTTATCTAGTAATAAAATTAATCTGCTATCCCTAATGAAATCGAATTGTCTGCCAAGGTTGGTGATTTTGCCAAATTTCCTTATTTTTTTGATGAATTGTGGTAATGTGGCCATAATTCCTCGTTTTGATCAATGCTAAAGTTGTTGTAGCTGTATTGATAATTATCAATGAATGATTATTATTTTTATGACTTGCAAATATGGTTTTCAAATATGGTTATTGTTATATGGTATTTTTATGTAATAAAATAAATTGTATATTTGCAAAGTTCAGATGAGTGTAAACATTAAAGTAAAAAATAAATACTTTGAAATCTAGACAATAGCAGGGCCCATGCAATGTGCCGTGTGTCGTGTCTCCATAGCCGGTATTGGATTCATTCTCGTATTCATAGTAAACACTTTTAGAATATTTAAATTGTGGGTCAATTCATTGTGTCCATGAAGCACTACCTAAAGGTAAATATGTAAGAGAAGACTTACAGTGTCGAAAAAAAGTGGTTTTTATACCCTTGTTAATAAAGTTGAGATTGATTGCGTTATGTGGACACAGCGGTGTGGCAGCGGAGTTGTTGGCGATGGCTTGGCGATTAGCTTCAGTCAGTCGCGCGCCCTGGTGGGGACGGTCGCGTCCGCACGCTCTAGCACCCGCGAGTGTCGTGACTTAGTGTATAGTGCTTTTCGCGCTCATTATACTATAGTGTCCGTGTTATAGTATTGTACGAGTGACGCCTCGCTCGATCATGTTGATGGTGCAAAGTAATGCGCAGCCCATGAAGACTAATAAAATAAAAGGGCCGCCACCTGTTCCGCCTCGACCTAGCCAGAGCTTGGTAGCCGAAGCGCTTGCAAAAACAAGAAAGGCTGTTACAGACTCGAAGGCAAGTTTGTCCAAGTCCCGAACGTCGTCCAAACAGGACCTCAGTCATGTCCCAAAATCCAAAACTTTAGACAGGACCATCGCATTAAAACAAACTGTTACGCCTAAACAGAATGGACTCGCCCGCGTTAAGTCATTTATCAAAGACGTTATTAGTGATAGAAGCTCTTCATCTGATGAGAAAAAATCCAGCGGACAAAATTCAAGAAGAAGTTCTAGTGATAGCAGTACCATACAAGTTGCAGCTTCTGCGAAAAGGTCCAACGAATCGCTTAACAGCAAAGCGGTTAGAAGTTGCAGACAAATTCTAGTGCGATCGCTCTCTACATCCAATAAGTTAGATCAGGATGGAAAATGCAAAGTTTCCAAATCATCAAGTTTTGCGGAGAAAACATTGCCTCTGCGAAAAGCACCTCCACCCCCATTATCTCCAAAGCCAAAATTAAAACCAATGAAACCGCTACCACAGAAAAATCTTGTGGACAAAAATAAACAACAGACTCAAAAAGCTGAATTTAGTCCATATTCTTTACCATTAGATGCAAAAACTGATACGAATATAGCCGCGGAAGCGCCATACGCCACCGTCGACGAAGTTCAAGAATTTGATGACAGATTACGAAATAGCCCATCGAGATTAATAAATGCATCAGACGCTCAAAACTTGTCTCACAGTCTTAAGAATGAGGATTTGAACAAAAATAACAACTCATTGGAACGGAAAACATCTCGTGTAACGGAAATGCTTATTTCGGAAATTCTTGCGAGTCGTAACAACAACAAGGATGAAGCGAACACTGTTATAGATAAGGGCAAAGATTGTATGAACTTGACAAATGGTAATGACTTGTCCGAGATTGAGATGATGAAGGACATGAACAACCATGAAATGTTAATATATGAATTGCAAACAATGCGATCGCAGTCCAACGTACCTGATATCCTGGATGAAAAGGAGGATAGGAGTGAACAGTGCGATTCTGAAGACTCCGAGCCTAATTATGCAATGTCTTCCGTGACAAGTGGCACAGACGACGCATATGATCAAGCTTATGCCTATATACTTGATGATGACTTAAAATCTAGGTAATCCGCCTCTTAAGATACTACTCAGATACAAATTTTTCATCAATTATTCGCTACATGGTATTTATTCAATATTTTGCTAATGAATGTCTGTAAGTTATATTGATTTTTTAATATTAAATATTTACAGTTAAATTGTAAGTTTACTAATGGTCGAAATTCGATCCTTATTCGATAAATTTTTAAGTTTTCACAAAACAAACTCTTCTCACACTCCTTTTTCATATGTACTTATGCCAAATTTCAAACTTCTCCGTGCGCGCTATTTCCTTAAAAGGGGGTACAAAAATTATACTTCACTTATTTAATATATACTCGTAGGTTATATAAGTCCTTATGTTATTAATATTTATATTAACGCAAAAATATGGCACTTCGTAACTATGTACTGCTAGTGATCGGTTGTAAGGTCTAAATCCACTAAGATACAACAAGATATTACCATCCAATATTTCACACAATTCATTAGTTTTGTGCGAAATATTCAATGTTTTATTAATTATGGGTGAAATTGATACTTTACGATGCATTCGTCAATTTTAAAACGTTTATGGGTTAATTTTTCTATAAATATTTCTAGCTATGGTATTAGGATGATCAAAACTATTGGTTAATGTTGAAGCAACCTCTTACCTCGTGTTAGGAATGTTAAACAAATAATTAATGTAATTTGTATGCCATAGTGGCAATGTGATGGAGCTTTTAAACGTCTTTTTTCATGTTGTTATACTTCACATTATGCAAATAAAGAATTATTTTTATTAACAATATTAGGAAAAATGGTTCTTAAGTACAGAGAAGCGAGTTACGTTATATTTAAAAGCACAACCTTTCACCGCTTAAACTAAAGCCCGCTCGTATAAAACGGTTTGTGTATTACAAAATCTTTAACAATTTTCATATTAATGTAAACACTGCTACGCCCTGTATAATAAATGCTTGTAAATCGTCAATCTTTCTATTTACTATTTTTAATTTCTATTGTTTTTGTTAAGTCATTGTCTTATTTGCTTTCATTTTTAAGCTGTTACAACATGGTAAGCGATTTGCACGCCTGTAACTGGCATGTATAATGTTTTTTATTTATGTATATATCTTATAACTAATGCCTATGTTTATACATATGTGTGTGCAATTGGCATCATAAATAAATAAAAAAAAATTAAACATTGGTACTGCCACTTCGAGATTTCCCAGAGGAGGTTGCTTGGGCCGAATCGGCTAAGTTACCATAAATAACAGAAAGTTTAATAAAGGTAAACTGCATAGGCAATACAATATAGAATATGTTGTTTGACATAACTTGAAATATTTTGTGTAACAAAGTCGAGAATTCAGGTGTATTTCGCCGAACCACAATGGAATAACGTGGAAAATTATGGCTTAACATCATTTTGTAACAAAGTTACCTGCGCCTCAAGTCATAAAGTTGCTGTTACTTACCGTAACACGTATATTGCATTACAGGCATTGTGTAAAATTATTTAGCTTCATATGAATATAAGTTAACCACAAAACAACATTTTTATGCAACTTAAAATTTGCTCTTATATCTGTAGTAGTATTGCTGCTTACTATATGTTCTACTTAATGATTTGATGTGGTTACGTGAATCGGTTTACGATTTTAATCTGTGTGTTATTTTTTTTAATACCATATAATGTGCGGAATGGAATAAGAATGTTGACTGTATTCAAATAAAAATATAATTTTGCAGAAAAACGGTTGGTAATAAAAATCCTAAAAAATACCATTTTTCTTCATTTTTAACACCAGATTTACCAGACTAGTCACTTTGGCCGTGCAAATTTCAATTCGAAATTCCTACTACGCATAACATTTGCTTTCCGAAATGATATTATCATTTTTGTAGCTATCAGCAAAAAATACATTTTATAAACTAAATGTTAGTTTATATATAATCGTAACAAATATATATTTTTTATTATTGAAACTAATAGCAGATCCAGTCTAAATGACTAGTGCACGTTTCTATGATGAAATGACATGGGGGCAGATATAACAACTGATTGGTACTGAAATATTTTATCGGCACAGACTTCATGCGTGCATGATGATGCAGTACATATAGCGGCCCATATATGCTTTTTTCGCTCGTTCCGTTATCAAAATTGAAGGCGTTTCTTGCAATATTGTACGCACGTAGGGCGTACGAAGGAAATACGTTGAGGATTGAATATTTGTGGAACAACAAGCGGGGACCATTATTTTTTTTTCTCGCACTATGAGTAGAAGTGATTTTACTGAAATTCTGCGATACATTCGCTTCGACAAAAGAAATTAAATGAGTCAACTTTTGCAAGCAGATAAATTCGTTTTAATCTCAGCTGTTTGGGACAAATTTATTGAAAACATTCGAAATTGCTTCAAACCGGGAGCTTACATTACCGTGATTGAGCAAATCTTTCCAACGAAGGCCAGGTGCAGAATTACCCCATAAATTTGGCATAAAATTTGCTAGCGTAGAGACGTAATATTATGTGGTAAGTGGCTTTCCCTATTTAGGTAAAGATGTGGCTCCAAATACATCAACCCCTAAGCGAATTTCTCGTATTGAAACTTCTTGAATCGTAAACCATGAAGGGTAGCACTGTAACAATCGATATTTTTTTTACAAGTATTCCTTTCGCGTTAAAATTATGATCTAATAATACTTAGTTGCTTGAAACAATACGCGCCGGCAGAGGAACCTGCCGAAAACTTACAAAATGAAAAAAGCTGGCTCGTTTGTCCACGTTGTTATACTAATCCAATGGTTGCAATAAGAGCAAAGCAAATAAAAAAGTACTTATACTAAGTACAATGTAAAAAAACGTCGACAATGATAAAACTGCCAAGGAAGTGTATAACTAGAAACTATATTGTTTTATAATAGAACTAAATTTGGCGTAGTCGTCACTGATCAAAATGGCACGAAAATGTACCGTGAAATCAGGTACCAGAAGGTGCCCACTTCATGTCTTTTTCAATATTTTCAAATTAAGCCGGGATAAATTGTTTGAAACTGCACAGAAAAAAATATCTCACGGTACGACTTTCTGTTTCGATTAGCAGAAGAACTTGCTTCAGAATCTCAGACTTTGAAACAAAAACCACACAAAGCTGATTTATCAACTACAAGTAGCTCGGTGCCTGTACGCAAATTGTGTCAAATAGGATATTGCAATAAATCCATTTATCTATTACATTTTATATTGTTTAACATTTTTGTCATTTTTTAAGAACGAATAAAGACTGGAAACCTCAATAAAAATTTTTCCTTATACACCAGTCATTCTGACTGGTTTCGGTATAAATAGGTATATTTAAATAGCTGGTAATAATAGTGTTAAGGATATCAATTTTAATTTAATAATAAAAAATGTGATGCAATGCAGACTGCACGTCACTTGTTCATAAGTCACGTGACCGTATTTTCGAAATAAGCCATACTTAACGTAAAATATTAGTTGTATTAAAAATAATGTTAGAATTTTAAAAAAGAAACGTTATTATCATGTTATCAAGATATGTTACTAATGATTTTAGCATGATGTTCATTTACGCTATATAATAGCTATATAATTTATTAACTTGTCATTCGTTATGCAATAGGTCTCTGGTATACGGACAGGTACACGGCAAATGTTTGCTCTGTCATTAATATTAACAAGTTAGCAGTACACGAAACTCGGTTTAACCAGCCATTTACGGACTATTAAATACAACATTGACAACCGGAGTATGTACCTACTAACCAAATACGTATAAAAATTTAGGACACTGTAATTGGTGAATGTTTTTAGGTATGTCTAAGTTTAATCTGTACATACAAGATACATACTTATCATCACGCATGTTTCCCGTAGGGGTAGGCAGAGACCACAGATCTCCATCAGCTATGATCTAGGCACACTTTCTTTGCTTCATCCACGCTCATTACCTTCTTCATACAAGCTAGCCGCTTTAAGGGTACTTTAGACCTGGCCTTTCTAAAGAACTTCGGCAATTTAATTAAGGTATGTTCTCTCTGGTCTTCCCTTACCGATCCTTCCATCTATATCCGTAACATAAATTTCTTTTATCTTAGTATCCCTATTTCAACTTTTACGACACTATCTTTTACTCTGTTCCCCTTCATTTAATCTATGCTTAAGTTAATAACGAAGTTTATTTCATTGATGCTCAAACTATGACTGGCACCCTTGTCATTTCACAGCCACTGCCGTATAAGAAGAATTGTCTAGGCTACAGTTGAACAGTCTGATTTTTGGGGATATTTTTGATATCTTTTTATCCGGGTTAAACTTGAAAACGGCTGATTTCTGTTTTCACTTCGCTGACTCGAAGATCTCGATGGCTTTGGTATTTTCGCGATTTTCTTCGTTTTTTAATCATATCCGCCAGATAATTTTTCCACTGACGAGATAATGACTGCATGCAAATGTGGTTGACTTCTTCTTGGTGGCTTGGTGTGATTGGCTTCAAGATTTGGATGAGCATCCTTGTAGCACGATAATCATCTTTCATAAATTTATAACGAGAATCATTTTTTTAAATGAAGACTAGCAACGTGTTGTTAATCATTCCAACTAAGCTATTAATGCTTGTGCTAGGATATGATTCACACCATTATTCCAGTGGAAGATACGAACTCACTACGTTCAGATCCTTAGGCCGAGGCTTACCGACTGAGCTATTGCTGATTAGTAATCATTATTAGCATATTTGTGATTGTGAGCAACCATACTATTATAATACAAAATATCTTTTTGGTTATTCACAGACTTCGTAAGCAGTTTCGAGCCATCAGCACCATGTCGCTACAAGGGCTGCCTCCTCTTCCGAAGAGTTTGAGCGGCTTCGCGGAAGGCGATCCCGACTTTTGCGAGTCACCTTCCACTACTGATGAACCACCACCAACGGATCTCGATTCACAGTTGACTTATTTGAAAAAAGAAATGGTGAGATTTATATTTTCATTTCAATACTGCATCATAATTGAAGTATATAAAATAAAACGCCAACAAAATTAAATTGAGGCGCACACCTTGTATAAAATAAAAGAACAATATTTTTATAAATTTGCGTCATACCAAATACAGATCTTTAAATAGATGCAATGTTAAGAATAATTTATTCAATCCCAATTTCATATAATATAAAACTTTGATAACTTCATTACTTAATGAATACATAACATCCATGTAATATATTATCTGTGATGATTAATTACTGCTTTCTTCATTTGCAATTCGACAATATTTCGTAAAATTCACGTTCTCAAGGTTATGCGGCGTGTAAAAATCGAATGAAACTCACATAAAAATTGTTTATTGTTCAATAAAGTTTGTTGTAAGACATAAAACGCTCATATTGCGTCCCAATATCGTAACGTTCGTACAGGTTGAATTTTCTAAATGACGAAATTTCTTTATATATAATACACTAGCTTTTGCCCGCGGCTTCGCTCGCGTGAATTTTGGTCTGCCACATTAAGTTTCGTGACAGATCATTTTAAATAAATATATATTTATTTTTTATAAAATAAAAAATTTATAAGATAAAAGATCCTCATATAGCTAGAAGAACAAATAATCATTCTTCGCAATGGTTACGCTCTTGGTTGAGTGGCCGTAACCGTTACGTGGCAGATTTTAGAAGGGCAGATGTGACGTGCTTCTCGGTGTGTCGCCATTTTCTCCGTCAGTAGTTATTTTTTTTAATGGGATAGGAAGGCAAACGAGCAGGCGTGTCATGATGGAAAGCAACCAACGCCGACCATAGAAATCCACAGCGACATACGCAGTGCTGAAGCGTTGCCGACCTTTAAGGAAAGTGTCATTATGGGAGTGGGTAGAGAGAGGGGGGAGGGTGTTGGGCCTCCGGAACCGCCCGCTCACCGTACGAAGCGCGGTAACTAAGCTATCACTCAGACGCCGGTTTTCTGCGCGAGTGTGGTACTTCGCCAAGCGAGCCGGCTCATGCATGCTACAGACAAATATTATGCCATTCTTGACAAAATATTTGTCTGCAGCGTGGCTCTATCACTATGAAGTTATTGTGGCACACTCACGCACGGGACCGCCCACAGCAGATTTGGTTTGGTCAGACCAGCGCATGGGTGAGGTCTAATCCCATCTACTCTGCCCCGAATAACAATGCGATCAATGGAATCGCTGCCGTGTGTGGAGCCAAAGAATATAATAATTCGAGATTGTACAGTCGTGGACATTTATCGTAGTGTCGTGTGTCTTCGTGGAAATAATCATTAGTATTACCTTATTTGACTAACCCCAAAGTATTATTAATATAAAAATTAAGATTTTTATTTATCCAAAAGAGGGGCCTGTAGACGTCTAGTTACAGAAATCAGCCGTCTTCTTCCAATCGTCTTACCATCTACCAAGATCATAAAATGATATAATAACCTTAGTAATTCCTATTATAGAGGAATATTCCAATTCATAACAGTTTGGAATCTAGGGAAACTGATAAATCTAGGATATATATTGGTAGGTATCGTCTTTGGTATCTGTCTTTTCATTTTTTCTCCTTCAATCTGGCAGTCGATATGCAGTCATTTGTACTCACATATAAATCCATTTACAGAGATGATTATCCACAACCCAAATGTCGAACATTGAATATTATTATGACTTATAAGTTGGATAATTATTTACTTTATGCCAGCCTATATTATTCATATATTATGAGCCTAATATTATTCATATATTTCTTTTATTTTAATTAAAATATTAATGGAGTCAGGCGTTACTTTGCGGTACTTTACTTTGCGGTTAAACCCCGAGCATAGCTCTCTCCATAGCCCTCTGAGCGACTTTGAGCTTGTTGAGGAGACGGACTGTCAGTGTCCACGTTTCGGCACCGTAAGAGAGTACGGGCACGACGCACTGGTTGAAGACTTTTGTCTTCAGACTTTGTGGTATGGACAACGAGAAGACTTGACGAAATTTCCTGAATTTATTTGGAATTGTTACCAGACTTTTCGGTTGTCTTCCGTAGAGTCTACTTTACCTGAAGATATCTCGTGTTGGGGCAAAACACGTGTCGTTTACAAGAAGGAAAAGTGGTAATGTGTGTTTGGTGTTGTGTGTAGTGTTTGGTGGGTGGAGAATTGATGGCCGATTTTCGGTAAGTTTTTGGTATAAGTTCCAAAATAAATCCACTTCATCCAGCAGAAAAACACACATTATTAATTTTCTGTTATTGTTTTGCTTGTCGCGGATCTTAGCTAAGTTAAACTTTTGACTGTCCACACAATTTAATTAAAATACTTTTTCATATACATAAAACCGACATACGCGTTTCTAATATTGTTGGGTGAAATAAATAATGTTACTGACCAGATGCAGTTACAGTTTAAAAAGCAGATGTTGTCTTTGCATTTGGGTTTATCGCCGGTAATAGTAGACAGCGTATACTATGTTGGGCAACATGCACTGTTATACATGGACATTTTTTTTAAATTTTTTATTTGCATAATGTGAGGTGTAACAAGATGAAAAAAAGACGTATAAAAGCTCCATCACATTGCGACTTACGGCGTACAAATTTCATTAATTATTACACACTATTAGAAATAACTAAAACAATTATTACAAAGATAAATACATAACTAAACTATTAAAATTATAATTTATTATTACTTATTATTTAATATATCACTTTTTACTTTACACTATATGTTTATCTATTATATACATTCGATCGACTCTTTAAAGCAAAAAAGTCCTTAATATTATAAATATTGGCATTTATTTGCCATTCATGTAGTCTTTTTTTAAATAATATTGCGTTCAGTTCTTTTAAGTTCTTATGTTTTAAGTACTTCTATTTTAAACAAAATAGAAGGCACAAACACAAATATGTTTATAGTATGTATGTTGAAAACATACCAATACGTATTATATACCTACCTTTGTTATGCTGTGTTGTTATTATTCTGTCTTAAAAATTGTACTCGTATTTTCTTTATTTTTCACTTTAAAAAAGTAAAGCGTATTTATTATATATAGAAGAAAAATGTCGTATATTTTCTATTAGATTATCTAAAAAAAACTTAAATATCGATATTATGAATATAAATACCCTAGTTTTTAATTCAAAATATATTATTTGCCAAAGAGAAGTTTTTTCATCCCATATATTCCACTTTTAAGCATTGGTCCTTTCCATTTCTAGAAGAATTACGAAGATTGGCACTGAGATTCTAAATAAATGCATGTATGCTATACGTACGTAATCCCGATGCGGAAATCGATTCCGCGACCACTAATCCTGTAAGCGATAGCTTCGCCATAGAACGAATTGAATCGTCTCTGAAGAGAATATTGAATTATAATTTTTAAATGAAAAAGGGGAAACATTAAAAACACCATGGTAACCCTACTAAATGTAACGCTTGGTGTTTGGCAACGTGCTTCTTTCAAAGGAAGCTAGGTACCGAGAGATTTATCGCCGATTCAAACATTGGCAAAGGGAATGAGATTCAACAGACTATTTTTTCATACGATTAAGGTGAAGTTGTATGACATATTAAACACATTTTAAGTTGTAACGTGGAACTTGAATCTCTGTCCTCTTTTCGTCTTCCGGCTCTCTTTCGGTTGTTTTCCCATTGCTGGGCGTAGTGGTGCTCACGACTGCAAATCTGCTGCCATCTAAGACGATCCTCAGCCTATTCGTCAGTAGTAATGTCTAGCATTTTTGACACCTGGTCGGGCCACCTTCAAGGGTTGAATAATTAATTGCTATTATATATTGTCTATGTTTTATAATACATTGTTAAACAGTATACTTTATAGTATACACTCGTAGATTGTGATGAATAAAATACGTAAATATTCCCAATGACTAATGCGCTAAACTGTCTACTCTCCGGTTAATTTGAATCGCATTCGCCCGTGTGTTGCGCAGTTTAATAACTACGCAAAACCATACGCCTCAGTAATGTCCACTGTTAACTATGTTATCTTTTGTTCATAAATATTAACGATTAAATGAAACAAAAATACGTGGTTTTTCCGCATCTGATTTACCTTGTCGTAATGAAGTCGAAAATTCGAACATAATAGTATCTTCTTGTCTTCTTGGTTTTGAGATTTAATTGGAGAAAACAGTTCAAAAAGTAATATCCAGACAGACAGAAATTCACTCAAATGGCTGACGAGTTAACTGGCTCAGTGGCTAAACTGTCGCTTTCAGAGTGGCCGCAGTATTTATTCCGAGTCTGCTATTCCTTCAATTCGCTTTACAAAAGAGTTTAATTGGGGGATGCCTGTGCTTAGCAGTGGGTCACATGTGGATATAAAAAATACTCAAATACCGTTGAATTTAGGACCGAAAACATGGTCTAAACTCGAAAACGAGTCTATTTCATTGGATTATGTGAATACAAAGAGATGTCACGAGACATAGCTCAGGCTATTTTCACCTGAAAAAACAGTTGTAATTCATATGCGAAAATACTGTGGCACGTCCACATAGAGTAGCCAGATAGAGTAACGATCTACGTAGGGTGATTGCAAGAAAAAAAATGCGTGAAATGAAAGTCGAGCTGAATGTCACGTCTTATGAGGGAGGTTATATCCAACAGTAACTGTAGCTGGTTGACGGAAGATGGTAACGATACGAAATCTGAAATGCTTCAAAAAATAAAAATCTCATTTGATATAAAAGTGTTTGTCAACACACTTTTAAAAACAATATTAAAAACACGTCAGTGTTTTTTAAAGGAAATGAATAAACGACCGCAAAAATGATTGTATACCGCGCTTCTCGTTCTATGGAACAGGTTGTTGGTTGCTAATTACCTTCGCAGCCTTGGAGAGTGGTAATAATTCACGTCCTACACTCAACGTTCGATATTGTACTTAACATTGATTAATTGTTCCTAAACTAATGGTTCTGACATCGAAAATTATATTAATTTATCGATAGGTGCACATTATATATTGTATATTTACAAATTGTCGGGTGCTTGACGGTGTGATTAAGTGCTTAACTGTATGTTATACCCTGTACATAGGAACACTGAAAATAATAGACGCTTGTACAATGTTACGTCGGTCGGACGGATGTAATATTGTACAAATTTTCGGATAACGCTTGAATCTTTAGGAACTTTTTTAATATTTTTACAATTTTTAAAATCATTAAATTAAGAAAATAATATGTTCGTCATTACAAAGTTATGTCGATCAGAAAAATTTACATCTGTCAAAAAGATCAAGTTAACAAGCCTAAACTGAAAATTATTTTAAACACAGTATCTATTTTTTGGATATCTATATTAGTTGTGCATCGAAGTCGCTATTTTCTATTATTTCTTGATGGCTTTACATGTAAAATGAAAAAGCTAAATATATAGAAATAAAAGCAATAGCTTTGCCTGCAGTGGCTCAATTGTTAAGGACTTGCGATATGAGGTCGTGAGTTCATATTTTTCATTGGACTATTGATGTGAACCATTTATTAGTAAGATCAGGTGAACCAGCGTAGTTGGAATGTTGAAAGCATTTCTATTTTCTTCTAGTTAAGAGTTTCGTCATATTAGTAAAAACTTCGAATGCTGTATTTTGAATGGTTTTTGCCCAACTAATTACTTGGATTTGAACACAACACATAATTGAAATATTACTATCATTTATTGCCCATGATAAATGAATCAGTAAACATGTAAAAAAAAGGGTTCGAATATTGTATTTCGAATGGTTTATGCCCGATTAATTACTTCGATTTGAACACAACACATAAATGAAACATTACTATCATTTATTGCCCACGATAATTTAATCAGTACACATGTAAACGTACGTTTCTCTTTTTAAACGGTTTTTATCAATAAAAAATGTATGTCATGTAATGTGCTAGTTTTTTTGTGCTTTGTATAAAGTTACAAGCCATTAATAGTTTTTTTTTACTTACAACACTGTCCGTAATGTATATATCTCGACAGTGATAAGAATAATTCATTAATATTTTTCTTGTTCTATATTTGAAATATATTTATTTAAGAAAATCTTTTTTAATTAAAATTTTTGTAACTACTTCAAATAAGGTATAAGTTACGTATTAAGGTATAAGTTACGTAATGTGGTTTTTCATCTATAAGGCAATGGTAAATGAAATCAAACAACAACCTAAATTGAATATATCACAAATCTTAAATCGAATACATAATCAACTAAACCACTACTCGTCTGCTACGGTAAGAGTTTCAACGTTAGGAAATTGACACGCGAAAATGCAAGTAATGCTAATTTTATGACTGCGTTCTATAAGTTTTCGTTTTGAAATATAAATACTCTGTTGCGAAACTTCCCTCAGCACGACGATGTGCGGCATTTCAGTTTTGTATTAGCACTTTTATTGATTTGGCATTAATTAATAATCGATACTGAAGGTAAAATAAATATTTTGCTGATTATTAGGGCAGGGCATGACAGTTGAGTCCGAAGTCTTAGCATAGTGCACTCGAAGTTCGTAGATTAAAAGCGAATCCCCGTTTGATCCCCTCAAAATATTGCAATCTTAAAAAATCTGCAGCAACGACCCTGGTAGAGATTGTTAGATACAAATACATGCGGAGTTTCTTTCGCTGTTTCTTTTCCGTTCCGAAGAACCTCAATACTAGGCGTTAATATTACATACATACATATGGTCACGCCTGTCTCCCGTAGGGGTAGGCAGAGACCACAGATCTCCATCTGCTACAATCTCGACATACCTTCCTTGCTTCCTTCACACTCATTACTCTCCTCATGCAAGCCCACCGGTTAAGGGTACTCTTGACCTGGCATTTCTTAAAAACTTCAGCAATTTGGTCAAGGTATTGTTTCCGTGGTCTTCCCCTACCGACCCTTCCATCCATATTCGCAACGTGAATTTCTTTTGCCAGTCGTCTTTCATCCATCCTCTCTATGTGCCCAAACCATATAAGCGCATCCCTTTCTCAACTTTTGTTACGACACCTTTTACTCCACATCGCTATCTTATATCTTCATTTCTTATTCTATTATTCAAAGTTACACCAGACACTTCTTAATGCTCTCATTTCTATCGCATTCAGTCTGCTTTCATGATTCTTGTTTGTAACTTTTTTATGTCTAAGTCATGTAATTTGTACATAAAAACAAATTTTATTACCATTTTACATATTGGATAGTAGTAAATATACAAAAATATACATAAATATGTATGTTATATTATCTGATGTTCAAAATGACGTCTAGCCATAAATAACTTTCCGGCGACGTTGCGTGCCTATGGGACGGATTATTTTATAGAGTATTACGAAAGCTGCGTTATCTATACTTCCAAAAGGGTACGCGACAACTTTCTACCTCTTCTTTTATGCAGCAACGCGTTCCCACGCAATTGTTGAGATATGGACATAGATTGTCAAAAGATATCTTTATTGTACACCGAGCTTTTATTTTTACTTTGTCATTGCTCCCAACAATACGGTTAAGAGGATTTGAATACAATTTTGATTCACATCTAGATGCATTTTTGTAATAAGAACTAAGAATGTTGTTTTTTCTTACTATAGCACCTGTTGCTTTTGCTAGTACGGCATCATTTTGCTTTTATTTACAGCCTTTTATGTCTCTGAGTTTAGCTATCTTTTAAATGTTTCCCCCTCGTGGTAGCGCCTGTACAGTCCCTGTCCAAATTATTAGACGCACTACAAGATTTCATGTAAAATATTAATTACCGAGTGATATTGTACCGTTTTATTATTTTAAATTGATTTGTTTTTTTATTTTTATATTATCCAATCAATACCGATTTATTTGACATAAATAAAACAGCATTAATTTAGAAAAGCACAAGTTTGTTAAGTTTTAAAGAAAAGCGAAATTAATGTTAGTAAAAGTCAATATTAGTTGAGCCACCTTTAGCCGCTATCAAAGCTTTAATTCTGTGCGGCATGCTATCAATGCAAGAATGTACTGTCTCCTGCATTTGAGGATGATGATTCCACACATCAATAATCTTTTCTAGGAGCTGGGTTTTGTCGGTAATCACATCTAGTATATTTAAACTACAATAATATTTTAGTTTAAATACACCATTATTGCAGAGAAATTCTTAAGAAACATACAATTACTAAAAAAAATACAGTGCGTCTAATAATTTGGCCAGGAACTGTAGAATGCCCGACGCGTTCCGGCCGATGTGTCGGACATTTGGAATAGCAATTGACCCGCATTGTCTCTAATGTCACACGGTCGCGTCCGGGTTGGCAACGCATTAAATGACACGTTTTATTTTTGTGTACGGGATAAGCACAACATCAAATATATAAATATAAGAATATAATACTATGTACTTATTTATGTGTATTTATATATGTATTCCAAACTTGAATAATGACCGAATCGGAAGCTCTCAGCACGGGCCTGCCTAGTGAGACCTACTATGCTTCATCCAACTTCACTGTAAATTGTCACAAATAAAATAAAATAATAATTAACTGCCACTAACCGAGGAAACGGACGACCAACTGGCTTAGTGGCGAGGCTGTCGCCAGCGGAGTTAATGGTCGCGGGTTCAATTCCGCATCGGGATAAATATATGTATGGCTTAAAAATATTTATTCTGACTCTGGATACGCCGCCAATCCGCATTGGACTAGCCTGGTGTGGTTAATGTTCGTTCCTCCAGAAATTTGGGAGGCTCGTACCCAGCAGTGGGCTGTAAAAAGAAAAAAAAACCGTAAGAACAATCTGTTGTTTCATCATTCATCAACATCGATAACTCGTTATACCACCTCACATCACGTTAATTGATATACAGCTTAATGTAATCTTCTGATTGTATTATATTTAACGGAGTAACTAACTGACTAAAACCTGCAATAGTTATAACGATGATGTTGTATGTATATATATTTAAGTGCCTTAGTGTGGTAAATAAGAAGAGGGTGCCCATAATATGCAAACACTATGGGCATATCCTAATTCTCCTTTCTCGACAGGAACGAGTTTATTGATACGATTAGAGGATCATCTAGTTACCTGAATACCAATTTTTGTCTATTACATTACTATTTTTATTATTTAAAATAAAAATTTATTAGATGTTCATCAGCATAAACCTGAGTAATAAAAATCTATTTTTTACAGTGATATGTTATTGATCATCATACTAGAATTTGATGTATTCGATATTAAATATCGATATTAAATATGTAATTGAAGCAATCGCTGTATCTTTGGCAGTTTGTAAAAAACACACATTTTTTTTGTAAAATAAATTTTAAAGAGGTATCCCGCAATACTTAATATTATGATAGAATACCCATGTGCACAAACACTAGTTATTAGTCTAATTAGTCTAACTATAACCACAAATTTTATTTTTCACTAGGAATTGACTGAAACCACTTTGATGGGTTTATAGGTGGCATTCATTGCTTTCCATCAGGCGACATGCTTTCTCGTTTGCCTTCTTGTCCAATTAAAGAAATCTTGAACTGAACTCAGCATTTTTAACTGGTAAGCTTAGTAGCTGTCGAACGATAATGCATTGCGGGCAGGTGACGTTTACGAAGCCGACAAAATCTGGTAGCGTATGCCTCCTACATCTTAGAAATTTACGAAAGTTACTAGTTTTTTAAATGAAAGTTTTTCTTAAAACTTTCTTGAATTATCTTAAATTATTATTATACAATTTTATGGAATTTTGGAGAAATAATTGCAATTCCGCGCTTACAGGTTTATATTCGTTCAGGATTCCTTGCAGTGTTATGTTAAAATTACTTCTTAATGTTAATGTGGGTAAATTATAGTGCTCTAACGGTAACACACTGTGTCACTTTTTGTGCACTGCGCTCTGTAATCGTACAAATACACGCAGCTGCTCTGGAAGGAGAGCACGTGTGTGTATTTTTAGCACGTGCGACACCCTGGGGAGAGTTACGTCATAGCTAGGGTTGCGTCTCACATTGTTTAGAATTCATTTATAATGTAGCATGGTTGGGGAATGTAATGGTCACTTTGAAGTCTCTACTTGTATGTTCTTTCACCGTTTCTTCCCTGTTTACAACTTCTATGTCCAATAGTTGTAAGGTGAAATAATAAATCAAAATAATTTAGATACTTACTACAAACGGGTATTTTTTTTTAATTATTATAGTTAAATTCTTTATTTAAATTCCATTTATCAATTCATTATTTTATTGACTAGTTTTCTATTCAAATGTTATGTTTACATTTAAGTTTTACATGTGATTTTATATAGCAAAGGTATATATAAAATATTTGTATTCATCACAAAGTTTCAATTCAAGAAGTTTCAGGAGAAACGTACCGTGTTTAGCCACTCCTATAGGCTGTAGGGATAAAACTTTTATTTTGGCGAGTTATGCGACAGTTGATTTCAGCCGTAGGAATTTTTAGAACTTTATTCGGAGCATTAACCTTGGTAAAACCGATAAAATATAAGACATCCGTTCACAATGATACATAATATTATTTTCCAAAACTTAATGGTGTGTGCTTTTTCTTATGGGATAGCAGAGCAAACGAGTAAACGTGTCGCCTGATGGAAAATAATCTACGCCGCCCATAGACATCCGCAACACCATGGGTGGAGGAGCGCTGCTTTATCAAAGTAGATAAATACTCATTTATTTATTTTAAAGCAAAACAAATGGACTCCTCATGACATCTAGCATCTGGCAGCCCTAGTTGCATATATAACCGGATTAGACGATACAATCAAACTGAACAGGCACGGAATAGGTTCTTCACGGTCATCTATTATATATCGCTGAAAGTCACTTACAGCGTGCCGTTCTCCTTTTATTAAACCTATATGATTAGGAAATTTGTATTTAAAATTTTAAAAACGTACACGAATGGATAACTTCGAGATTGAATAGGAAGTTCGCTTGACAACATCATCTGGAGAGTTAATTACTACGTACCCCGAGGCGCGTCACGAGACTTAGTTACACACAGTTTCTAGTAGCTTCCATGCTCACATCATCGCTCCATCGGGCCTTTGGGGGAATGGGCCACACACTACGTCTGCGAAGACGCGGGACTTACTCCCGCTCTTGTCAACTCAATCATCATCATCAAGGCATTATAGCCGCGGTTGGGCCTTAGCCTGGTTCAATAATTTTTTTAAGTTGAATCTTAGTTTGGCTTTTCGTCAACTGAAGCGGTCGTTAATTCTCCGACGTATATGACCAGTCCATTGCCACTTTAGTTTAATAACTCGAAAAGCTACCGTAATATCTGATAATACCATAACCATAAATATATTAAAATTTAATAAATACAATACATGAAGTGAAACGAAATAATTATAGGTAAAAAATAAATATTCCGCACTCCTTATTCGTGAGTCACAGCTTAATTTTCTTAAAAAATATACGTTACTTATTCAGAAGAATTTTTGTAAAACCGCATCACATGGTTTTGTTTTGCTTGGATGCCAAACTCGGTTCCGATGTAGATGTTACGTTTTTGGATTAACGACGTGTCTATTTGTGAGTCAACGTACGGGGTGGGGCGGGGCAGGGCGGGGCGGCGGGGCTCGCTCAACGCTAAGAATCGTTTACGAGAACGACGCCTTTGGTAATGGTTTTACAACGATTATTCCACTGTCGGCTCTTACCTCACCGATTTAACTGGATGTAACTGTAATGTGTAGTTTTATTTTCCATTGTGACAGGGAAATAATTAATTTTAGTTGTTCGTTTCGTGTATCGTTTGTTGGACGTATCTTAAATCTCTGTAAACCACATAATTTAGGACCAGGGTTACCATATGTCTAGTCTTTTCAGTACAGTGTCCTGCTCTTTGCAAACAAAACTTTCATTTTAAAAGTTTCATCCTCACCATCTGGATGATCTACTACGGGGCGATCTACTACGGTGCGCTTCCCTTGAAACTTCATTCCACGCACCACCACTCCGTAGAACCAGCTACCTTCGGCGGTCTTTCCGAGCCAATACGACATTGGCACCTTCAAAGAACAAGCCTACACATACCTCCACATACCGCGACTCCTGAGATGTCGCGGTTATCTATGGGCGGCGTTGATTGCTTTCCAACAGGCGACACGCTTGTTCGTTAGCCATAGGAGGGCAAATTTGTATTTAAAATTTTAAAAAATAATAATATAATAACAAATAAAATACTTAAAATATATTCTAAGTTTTGTTATTTTCGGTTATATACTTTTTCGTGATAAAAATTACTAAAATCACTCGTGAAAATCCCGTCAGTGTCTTTTTTAATCATGTTGGACAGCCCGAAAGGCAAATGTACTGAAGACGGTTTTAAGGTATTGTACAAATAAACAATAATAAAAAGGAAAATTATATCAACTTTATAGACACAGAAATTTATTTCTATTCATTGGTTTAAAGTTTACATGCATTTACTATCTGCTTTACGGTGAGGAGAACTATGAAAGAAAACATATCAATATTTTGGAAGGCTGATGCCTTTGTCTGTCAATGAGGAATAGAGCTACAACGTGACATGTATATGGTATTGTTCGCGTGCAGGAAGTCAATAATACGACATATATATGCTATTGTTCATTAATAAAAAATGGACCTGCTGTCTCTTTTCTATTGCTTTCAATATTTTTCATTTATAAATATGTATATTATACGGAAGGATTGACGACCAATTGGCTCAGTGGCCGCCCGCGGTGTCAATGGTCGCAGGTTCGATCCCCGCATCGTGATAAATATATGTATGGATTACAAAAGTTTATTCAGAGTCTGGTAACCCAGGCAAGCCGCATTGGACAAGCGTGAGGTTAACGTCCGTTCCTCCAGTAATGGAGAGGCCCGTGCTCAGCAGTGGGACGTATATGGGCTGTTAAAAAAAATGTTATACGGAAGCGTCAATTCATGTAAAAATATTTAGGATTGTTTCGCGTAATGATAGCAAGTTTTTTTATAATATTCGTTACTCCTCCAGTCTTTCTGCTTATTTATATTGCTTAATCTAGTGTACTACATTATCAAGTATTGCTTTTAAGTACTTATTGTTACTAACAGGTTATCATGGTAACCCTATTTGAAAGGTCATTGACACCACATGACATAATGGTGGCGCACGCGTCTCATTCGGACCACTGACGGATCAACAATACACCAATTGCCCGTTGACAGCCCACGTAACGTCATATAATTTACAATTTTAAATTTCGTATGTTCTCTATTCTACGTGACATGTGATTTTTTTTTTAATTTAAAGAGCAATTTCAAGATTAAGCGGTATTGATACAAACGTCAATGTTGCTTACACGCCACGCCGAAGACGAATTACTGTCAAAAATTTTTTACAAAGTTTCAAAATATCAAATTTTTTATCTTTGTCATAAATGGGACTGGCTCATAAAGAAAAATGCAGAAGGCTTTAATTTTGCTTAAACGGTCTTACTGCACTCGTTCGGTGAACGATGACGGACGGATGGTTAATGAGAGCCGAGGGTTTAACTCTTTTCCCCCTACCTTGGCTCTCCTTTTCTCCTTTCATTACTTTTATTTTCCTCATTGTCTAGAAAACGGTTTCTATCAGGTGAACCGCATCTTCGTTGACTCTAAAAAAAAAATAACGCTTAAGATAAGCTAGCTATTTTGAAACTTTTTCTTACTAATTTATAAAAGGTATTTTTCTAGTTAGTAGAATCGTTTGTTTGAGATAACAGTCGTGCGATGGCCAGTTTACTATTGCGTCATAGTTGACACAACAGTAATGTAAACCTGCATTTCCAATGCACTGCTATAACATTCATTTATACTTTCGAAAAAAATTGTTTTCTGGTTCTTGAAAAACTCGTTTTATGGGTGTGTTGCGATCGAATCCTCTATATTAATTTATATAGAAATACCATTCAGTGAGCGATAAAAGCAGATCATTCCAAATAATTAACCATTCAAATATTAGGGATCAAATTATGAAATGCCGTTTTGTACCGAATAATTACAACTGTTTTTGTGGTATAAAATATATTTATTTAGTAATAATATTTACCCTCCTTGTAATCCTCCTCCTTCATCTAATTCCATCTCCATCTCATTTAATTGGATGAACACTTAAAACCCACGCATAACAATTTCTGGAATACGATTATAAGATCGAGCTAGGTGCAAGGCGGCTTGAGATAGAATTAGGTGACGCGACCTAGGGGAAGCCTATGCCCCGCAATAGATTCCTGTTGATTGAATCTACCTCTCCTCCTCCTCCTCCTGCGACAGTCTACTGCTGGATATAGACCTCCCCCATGAAGCGCCACCTTATCTTCGGCTTCACGCATCCAGTTTCTGCCAGACGCCCTACGCAGATCGTCGCACCATCTAGCCGGGGGTGCCTCACTATGTTTACCGAGACGTGATCTCCACTCCAGCACTTGTTTGCTCCAACGATTGTCGAATCTCCGACAAACGTGACCAGCCCATTGCCACTTCAGTTTGCTAATTCGAAAGGCTATGTCAGTGACTTTGACTCTGGCGGATTTGTTCATTTCGAATCATATCTACCAGAGAAACTCCGAGCGACTCTGAGCTTGTGAAGCAGATGGACTCTCAGCGTCCACGTTTCGGCAGTAAATTGCTACAGACTTAAGATAATGATACGGAATGTACTTCTAAAATTCGGTATTTTTAGCATCATCAGTTGTAGAACACAATGTACGCCCGTAGGTAAATATTGCATTTCTTGTATTGGCAATTCGTTATAATTTATGTTACCCTACTTTTGGATCATTCACACCCCAGTGTCGGGTGTAGTAGGATTTGGTAAGTGATGCTGATCGGTGACACTAAAGCGTGTTCAATGGTGCGTGTCGGTCCCGCTTCGGGGCAGCCGGATGCGCGCACACCGCGCACTTTCATGCGTCATTTGTTTATTGCAATTAAAGTTATAAAACCGAACCTTGTACGCGAAGGTTTTTAATAGTTATACGCGTTTCACTTACTTTACTAAGTTCTGCGAACACAAACTGGACAAATATACAAATCACTCCACGATTGTCTCCCATATAGTCTACTATAACTCAGGATGTCTTGTTTTAACCCATTCAGACCTGGATTTTTGTTATTGGATAATAAAATAATTTTTTTACTAATTATTACTAAGAAGGACATCATAAAAACAAATGTGTGAAAAATCATACATATTTATTAAGATTTCCGAATTTTCCGGCATGTGCGCAATTATGCACGCAAATGGAGTAAATTAAGTAAAATAAAAATATTACAAGGCTTTAAACATTATGTGCATTATTCTGCACACGAGGTCCGAAGGGGTTAAGGCGAAACGCGTTGTGTTTTTAGTGAAAAATGTTAGTTTGTGCTTGGCGTTGTCGGCGTTGGTGACCATGATGAAATACTAGAGGACTTACTGTCGGCCGTTTCTCGGTGAAAATTAGATTCCAAGTCTATAGGAACATAAAAATCTAATTCTCACTATTCCGCAAACACACAATATTATTTTTTACGATTTGTGTTCGCGGATCTTAGCAAACTAAGTAAGTTTAACTGTTTATCATTGTGTGTATGGATTTCCCCATAGTAACGCCTGCCTCCATTAATTATTTATTATTCTACTGTTTTGATTTTGGTGTACATTTTTACAACCCTTATGTGCTGTAGGGATCCCGTACAGAGCGCGGTAGCTAAGCTACCACTCAGACGCCGGGTTTTCTGCGGGAGTGTAGTACTTCCCCGGACGAGCCGGCCCATTCATGCTACAGATAATTTGCCATTCTTGACAAAATATTCGTATGCAGCGTGGCTCTATACTAGTAAAAGTATTTTCGCTTTAAGTTTGTATGGTCAATCCATTCTTAGCACCTTAAGTGCGTTTTCATGTAATGCGCGTAACTTGTACCAGCAATTGTTCTGAACCGCATCACCTACTAGCGTGTTACACAACGTGATGCAGTTTGACGGAGAGTTCGTCCCATTGTCTAACATTTGTAACGATTGCGAAATGACCCCATTAGCGGGCACAACTCACTTTCACTGCGTTGTTTATTAATGCTATCAATTTGTTGCACTCTTACACCGCGGTGCTCGATAATTAATTTTTAATTACTGAAATTTCATAACATTAAATATATTAATTACGAGATGCCTCCAGTTGTATTGATCGATACGACATTCGAACCTTTAAAGCAAACACATTTTTCAGAAACCGGCAACATTTCTCCAGTGTCTGTTGGTGTAGTGTCCATACGAACTTGCTTACTTAGTTGGCAGTTAGTTGTTCGGATCCAATCCGTTAAATCTAAATGAAATTTTCGTTGGCTTTCTACTACACTTTTACTAATCGTTATCGTTCAATTCGGTAACGCTTTCAGTTGTTCGATAGCTAAAGACGTGTTTTTGCTTGTGATAGTGAAAATAAAACCCTCAAGACAATTTTGCCTAAAAAATTCCCTTTTTTTTTACAACCCATATATGATCCACTGCTAGGTGCGGGCCTACCCAGATTGGCGGGGTAACCAGACTCGGAATAAATATCTGTAGGGCATACATATATTTATCCTGATACAGGGAAAAGACCATTGAGTCCTTTGGCGGGTGACCACCACCTCACTAGTATCTCCGAACTTATACGATATTGGAACCTTCAAAAAAATGAATTTTTAAAACCGGTAAAGTTTCTGTAATGCCTATGATATTACAAATATCTATAGGGGGTGTTGATTGCTTTCCACCAGACGACACGCTTGAACACCTGTTTTCTTATCACATAAAGACTATCTCCAAACACCAGCAGACAAGCAAGCATGTGGCTCACCTGATGGAAAGTGATCATGTCCGCCTAAAGACATTCGCAACATCGAAGGCATCACAAATTAATTTTGTTTTCTACTAGATCATTATATTATCATATTTTGATGCTTATATTGAAATTGTTTGAAAAATTACTAATCGCTTTGAACTAACTGCAAAATAACTTAATGCTTAATATAAACTGTTCTATTCATCGCGATTTAAGTGTTGTTATTTTTAGTTCGGCTGATAAAAAGGTAGTTTCGCAAATTAAGTTGACCTACACACAAAGGTTTACGATGTGTATCCAGACGTATATTTCGTTATGCTTGATACACCAACTAGGCTCACGTATGCAGGGAGAAAGCATTCAGTCAAGTCTAATGACCCATTCAGGTATTCTCTTTCAAATAGCGATACGCTTAGCAACGTTCACAATTTTTATACAAGCCCTCATTACCCGCTTACATTACGCGCGTTACAGTTTTGAATAAGTATTACGTCATAGGCAACATTTAACGGTAATGTCTGTAGGCTTAATTGTGCGTAATTGTATACGATTCTAGTGTTTATCTGCATGCTGCAAGTTAAAATTCATCATAAAATTTTTTAAGTGGTAGAGCCACGCTGCAGACGAATACTTTGTCAAGAATGGCATATTATTTGTCTGTAGCATGCATGGGTCGACTCGCCCGGGAAAGTACCACACTCCCGCAGAAAACCGGCGTCTGAGTGGTAGCTTACCTACCGCGCTTCGTACAGTGAGCGGCTGAGTTCCGGAGGCCTAACCCCCTATCCCATTCCCACTTCCATAATGACACTTACCTTAAAGGCAACGCTTCTGTCTGCCTTTGGCACTGCGGAAGTCTATGGGCGGCGTTGATTGCTTTCCATCATGTGACACGCCTGCTCGTTTGCCTTCCTATCCCATAAAAGAAATTGCACATTTCGTGGCAGAAAACTGCTACTAAATCGCAAGGCGATAGACTACCAGCCATTCAGGTGATGGAACTTATGATCGCCATTAAATAGAATCATTTAGTATTTAGGTTAAGGTTCTTTCAAACTTATCAACTATAACAAAATGAAATAAAAAATTGAAGCCTCGTTAATATGCAGACAAGTAACTCGACTATCAAGAACTAATGGAAGATGATCGAGAAAGTTTCGAGTGCAGGTTACTAGGTTTAAATTTTCACGAAATAAACATCGGTCGGGCGGGCGCGGGCGCGCGCGGCGACTACGTGAACTAAACCGGGTCGCGGAGACGTGTCCGTTGTGGAGATTTGCGAGATGCGATTCGCCATTGTTGCACTGCTGCACACTGCATTCGAACTAACAAGTACACGTTTAATTTGAAAGTGGACGATACTCGGGACACATAACAATAACGTATGAAGACTTTAAGATTTATCTTTTTGCATAAAGCATGTGCTTCATTGAAGTAGGGTCTGTAGAAATTCAGCAGATGAAAGATATTCTAGCAATACAATATTTTTATTTATTTTATTTTATTTTCGAGTACTTGAGCTAAACAAAAACTTTTTCTTAAAATTCATATTATATATATTTAGAAATCGAAAAAATGTCGAAATCGAGGATCTGGTGGCCCAACCCAATGTAATAGGAGTGACTAAGGCTCACCGACTTCGTTGACTGGGCCACGTTGAGAAGATGGGGGAGGATCGCGCAGTTAAGAGAGCGTATGTGGGTCGCCCAACTGGATGACGTCCTGTGGGGCGCCCCAGGTACCGCTGGAGAGACGTGATCGAAAATGTCTTGAGCTACCTTCAAGTCTGTAACTGGCAGGAGGTGGCGCAAGACAGGGCACGGTGGCGTAAGATCTGTTCGAAGGCCATTTTGGGTCGCTGCGCTAAAGTTAGTTATATTTAGCAATATAAATACTGTAGAACCTTGTCTGGGAATATGCAGAATGCACTTTACATAATTGTATGTGAGGATAACAGTAAATATATAATTATAAATATATTCTGTAAAGTTGTAGTACTTTTCAATCAAACAGCAGTGGACTGTCGCGGGATTTTGATGAATCCTTAATCGCCGATTACAATCTTAGGTAGTACTTAGAGTAGAGAGTGGTAGGTAGAGATTTGCTCTATTAAAATCAAACTTACACAGCGCGGTACTTAGATCTTCTATAATATATAATATCAAACGCGGTGTGAAACTAAAATTACTGGCGTATTGTTCAAACTAATAAGAACGCTGTGTGGCGAAATGTGATACACTGCAAAGTGCCATTGTTACTTTTTCCCTATTTGATACTATGACCACATTGCTTATAATCAGAAACTGTTATAAATTTTTGAGTGAGAGGAAAGCAAAGGAATATATTAATTAATTGTTATAAGAAAAGTTTCGGATAAGAGATGTGATGGTTGAAGGAAGAACCCTTAGCTAAGTACTATCAAGGAGTAAGCATCTAATTTTTCGGGACGTAGAAATCGAATCTTGGTACAGAAAACACTACTGTGTCTTTGAAATAGAAATATAGAAATAGATCTATTTCTATTTCTATTTTCTACTGTGTCTTTGAGTTGTCATTGAATTGAAAGGAGAAGCCTTTTTCCAGTAAAAAAATACTGAATAGACATTCACATATACACATGGTTAATCATCGATGAATCAGTTCTTCCTGAGTGTAAGTAGACCTTTTTGTGTTCAATGGTGCAGTATAGGCAACATAAATGAATGTAAGTTTACTATTATTAATAGTATTTTTGTTTGTCTTAAGTTTAATGTCTGTTAATTTATGTTTCGTTTTTTTATACATGTAGTAAGCCTTCCTTGTTCATAATTATTATTTTCTCATTTTATGTTATTTAAGCTTTTCTTTCGATATTACAAATCGACAAGTTCGTCGAAATAAAATTGTATGGTTACAATATTGCTAGCCATCGGAGCGCAAACGGAGGCCTCGCACCAAGGCGCCATGACTCAGCTCCGGTCATTTTCCAATGTCTTTGCGTGGCATCGTTTTACGTAATACTTGAATGACAGCTTGATGTGGCTGTGTTTTTTTTTATTATTATAGATTAAATAATCTTCTCGAATCGTTTTATTGATGGTGGTTCTTTAAATAATTTAATTTAATTTATTCCTTTAATAACCTGCGCCAGATTAACAAGTAAACAGGTGACATACTAATTCTCATAAAAATCAAAACGCTTTGGACACAGTTTTCATCATCCCGTAGGTGGAATCTGGGTCTGTACGGTGATAGTTAATTTGTTTTTCTTTTAGGTCATTGAAATTATTTTGAACCAGCAACCGCTGACGACGACCTAATTGGCTCGATGGCGTGCTTTTTATTTGAAGTCCATAATCGCAGGATTCCCGCATTGAAATAAATGTATGTATGTTCTACAGTTATTCATTTCAAGTTTGGGAACCTCGTCTATCCGTTGGACAAGCGTGATGAATTATTGTCCGTTTCTCCGGAAAAGGATAGTGGCTTGTGCCCAGCAGTGTGATATATATGACCAATGAAAAATCTACGACGATGGAACGTAAAGTAAATATGACCACCACTTCTTGGGCCTTCCCTTCCTCTGGGTCTCTTCTGTTGCAAGGATTACTTATATGTGGTTTTGATAGCTAGGAACATGTTACATAATTCCAAAGTTTATGCATCAGAGTTTCGTACATGATAATAAACAAATAACAGGCAGAAGACGAGCCTGTGGTGTTTTATAAATAATGCCGTGATGGAAATGATGGCTGTTGCGTGACGCATCATCCAAACGCGCAGCCAATTTCGATTTATTATCATCATGTTGCATATTTACTTTGATATTGTGACTATAGCATAGGTTCCATATAAAGCAGAACATGGAAGTTTTACTTCTAACAAGCAATCAATAATAGCAATTACTTGTATTATTTATTCCGCTTGCCAGTGTCTTGACCTCTATAAAAATTTGCTTTTGGTTCTGTTCATGTGTATTTATTTCCTCACCCGTTTGCTTGAGACTCATGCAGACCAGCGTGAACCTCTAGATCGATATGAGGGGCGCTCGATCGGACATATGTTAGACCTTCGGTTATTACTGTAAGGCTCTCTTTCTGTCAGCCCCAGTAGAGCCCTGCATGCTGAGGTATGCCACCATAGTACCCGGGGAAGCTCGATGATCCCGGGACGGTCGGCACGCTTTCGACTAGGCTCGCCCCTAGCCATGCATCCATTGGCACGGCTGACCGTGGATTGGCGGAGAGGAAGGGAAAGCATAGAGAAGAAAGGAAAGGTCAGGAAAGGAAATGCGGATTGGGGGGGGGTTATCAGACACGGAATAAATATTTATAAATCCATATATATATTTATTCCGATGCGGGAATGGAACCCGCGACCATTGACTCTGTGGGCGGAGAGCCGCGCCACTGAGCCAATCGGTCGTCATATGTACGTATAGTAACATCTAAAACAATTGATCTAAATTAATCATTGACCCTAACAGTTCCTCGAAACCTATGCTAGCGATGCTCTGGCTCTACCGTACGCTAATGTAATTGATATGTGGAAATATTATGATGCGCCCGCCCAAACTGTAAAATGAATCATACACTCCGACCTTTACCGAGTCTAAATTCGCGATGCCAACGACCTGCGCACTTGTGTATCGTATTTCACAAAATAGTATTCAATATTATTAATAATTGAATTAATAAAAAATGCTCTTACCTTAATAATAATAAAAAAAGTATTTTTATTAAATAAGAGTATCGTTATGACTGTCCATTTTGTTCATAAATTTCTCGTACGGGGTATGAACTGTCGAATTTTTTGATATTTCACTTACAAATTTACTCAAAAAAAGGAAAGGCCGTTATCATCCACCTATCCGATAGGTTTATTGTCACTATATTTTTACTTAAATGTTAAAACAATAAAACTAATTATTGTCAGCATTTTACTTGCCAGCTTGAAAAGGTCCTTCTCCATCTGGCCATCGGGTATTCCCATAATTCAGGACCTTAAAAATGAATATTTCTGACCGAGGTGTCCTGTTTGAATGTACGTGAAGCGATGAATTAATTCACCAGAGAAACGAAGTTACCAATAGAACTCTTCGTGTTTGCAAGCTGAATGTACGTGAAGCGGTGAATGAATTCATTAGAGAATCAAAGTTACCAACATAACTCTTCGTGTTTGCAAGCTGAAATTGCAAATTAGCTCATCACGCTTGTCTTTTACTCTCTTTTTTCTCAATAATTTTCACAAGTCACTTTTGGTAATAGTGTTAGACATTTTGAATTATTAATTTCTACAGAGTAAATTATTTAGTAAGTTAAAAATTTGTCTCCATTTCATTTAACGTAGTAAATGGTTGCAAGAATTTTTAGATATACAACATGTCAAGGCAGTCTGGTGCTGGACGGAACTTAATAATTACCTTTAACGACTCTGTCAGTCAGCTTGAGATGTAATCACGACTTTTTGAAATGAACATAAATAAATCGATTAAATGCTTGCTTTAGAAAACATTTTCTAGAGTGAAGTAAAATTAAGAGATTTGAACATTAAACAGAACGTTTAATATAATTATATGCCAGTTCTTTAACTATTTTTAATTTTACTTGCCATATTTGTATTTACAAGGAATGAATATTTGTCCTATAACCTGTTATAAATATGGCCGAATATTCCTTATTTGAAAGTAGTAGTTAAGTTGAAAAATTATTTCACCACAAATTCTGTCACCGGACATTTTTTTTACGATTGATTTATATTATAAGTTACTAGGTATAGAAAAGATCTTTTAATGTCTATGATATAGTCTATGTTTATGTAAAGAAAGAAAATATCTTAATACCCGCTATTTATCTCTCTATAGTACAGAAATATATTATCATTCTTTACATTTATGTTTAAAGAAATACTATACGCTCTTAAATGCCAACGCTTTAATATAAATATTTTGCGAGAAATTCATGGAGGTACACTAGAAATATTTTGTTGATTTGTCAATTTGTAAGAAAATAACGTGTATATATAAATAAAAATAAACGCTCAGACGTACAATATTTTAACTAAACTTGTAAACCTATAATTTACCTGCAAAACAAAAACCGGTTTCGACCATGACATATAAAGACCAATTTACCTTCGGACATTACCACAAAATAAGCCATTGTTAATATCAACAATGGTATTTACAGATAACGTACTAAACGAACTGTTGGATTTCTCTTTTCAATCGGCTTCACAACTTGTACCACTAAACTAAGGTCGCTGCACACCGGATGACCTACCAAATCCGAGAGGGGCGTGTGTCGAATGCCAAATAGTTGGGGCCAAACCGTTTTGTATGCCCTCGGGGGTTCGCGGCCACATTTTACCAACAATCATTTGTGACGCACGTGTTTCTACTTAAGGGTTGATACTCAATTTCTTAATGTTTTTCGTGCTATTCAAATTTCACAGACATCAAACAGTTATGTAAAACAGAGCTCTTAGGGTTTTGTTTCTTCTTAAAAACCCCAAATTCTTGCCAGGTAAAGATTTTTTTGAAGAAAGAATGTTAAAAATTAACTTTCTTCGAAGTAATATTCCCTTTGCTCAGATTGTAGAATTTATATAATAATCTGAGGTTCCTTAGAACAATTTCCTCTATCTTTAATAAAAAAAATGTCACATGAATCTTTGAATCACGCGGTTTATTTAATTAAAGTTCCGTTTTTTGTGCTGCATTACTCAACGATGAGATCAGTTTGGCACAACCCTACAATAGAAAACGTTTCAAGAAGGCATTCTTGGTTACGTTTAATGTGCCAAACATCTGTCCCGTATATTTCGAGGTTTGTACATACAACTGTTCACGTATAAAAATATTAGCAGTTCTTAGTACAATCTTTAGTTGATGTTTACGATCATAGCTTGAAAGCATCAGAAATATATAGTCCATTTTATGATGACGCTAAAACGTTACATTTATGAAATCTCTTATGTTCAAGGTTTAAATTGAATCATGTTAACAGTACATAGATTGACCGCGAGTAGGTATTAACTTCATGCCTATTTTTATGTAATCACAGTGTTTTTAACAATCACAGTTACTTATTATCTGAGAGTGATTGTTTATGTCCTTTTGTAGACTTATTGCTGTTTATAAAGAGAAATATATATAAAATAAAAAGTTTTTCGTAGACTTTAATTCTTGACTACGTTCCTAAAACTTCTCTGATCTTAACTGTTTTCATGTCTACTAAACAAATAACGTACTTTATTATTACCTTATTAAACGCCCCTTTACAAAAGTAGATCTCTGAGGTAAAAAAGTTAAGTGATTCCATTTTGTAATTAAAACTGAAATGATTTAACGACATGTGATTAATAAATAAATATTGCAAACGTCTTCGAGCGACGGTAATCCTCTACCATCAGGTGACTCTCATTCTCGTTTTCTAGCTCTGCTATATAAAACAACCTACGTACATGCAGTACATGATAATTTAAATAACATTGACATATTTTCCACGTCTTCTAAATTTAAAAAATAATCTACAATTTACTTTGTTATATAAATAATAATTAATAGTTTTCTTTTTTCTTCACAATTTTTTTTGTCACTGTCCTCTTGTTACGATTTAGTTTCTTTATTAGTTAAGTATTTCTTTCTATTACTAATAAATAGTTTCAGTGTTGTGTGTTACGTTTATACATATGGAAATAAGACGGGGATAATTTCGTTAGTGGCGCAATGAATTATTCTTTAGTGTACAATATTTTAGATTAACACTAGATATACCAGCGATTGAAGTATACCTATTTATACCAAACCTTTTTATTTTTACTAACAACATATATACAGTAATATAAACTTTATAAAATTAATTCTTTAGTTATAACTAGAAAAGTCATGATATCATTACGAAAAAAAAATATTACACGTAGTAGGAATTTTAAATTGAAATACCGAAAACAGTCATTTTGACTGGTCTGGTATATCTAGTGTTAATGATGTATTGTGTTACAGTTTGTTATCCTTTAAAAAATAAAAAAAGATTAGTTTAGAAGATGAAGGTTTATTAAGAGAACGGTTAGTAAGGTATGGTCTATTAAAACCCCAATTTTAGAAGGCGATGAATGACATCGTCAAATCATACATCGTAAGATAGTGCTTGCCTACTGCCGTATCGATACAGATATTGGCTGGCATTTACATATAGCTAGTTCTCCTCGGAGTGATGTTACGCGTAGTTATTTCAAGTGTTGGTTCTGTCACAGAAAAGTAACTGCGAGAAACGTTAATCAGGTGATTCACACTTTGTACGTATGTACGTGTGTTTGTACTGTCAGCATCGGTGGACGCGATATGCATGATTCAGAAACTTGGAGACTTTAGATATGCATATAATAATCACACTGTGTAAGGCAACAGAATATTTTTTTATTTGCTCAGTCGTTTACACTTTTGTCGTAGTGATAGTGGTCATCGCTTCTGGTGGTGGTTCTTTATTTTATTTTAACTATTTTAATAACAGGTATTTAATAACAATAAATAAATTAGTAACTGAAATAAACACATTTTTTTCTCACTTCTCACTTTTGATGCCATTTAATGGCTAATCTTAAAGCCGATAGCCGATGGAATACTTTGTATTTGCCTCAAAAATACTTAGAGTAAAAAATATTTTTATAAATATTTCTTAAACTATGAAAACCGGTGTCTGAGTGGTAACTTAGTTACCGCGCTTCGTACGGCCAGCGGCTGAGTTCCGGAGGCCCAACATGGAGGGTGTTCCCTTTCACTCCCATAGTGACACTTTCCTTAAAGGTCAGCAACGCTTCCGCACTGCCTATGGCGTTGCGGATGTCTAAGGGCGGCATTGATTGCTTTCCATCAGGTAATACAACTACTCGTTTGCCTTCCTATCCCATAAAGAAAAAAGAAATAAAATTAGTTATTTGAACTCACTCTAGGAATTCCTGTGTGGTGGTTACGATTATAAATACATAAATAACAAAAAAAAAACAATTGCTTTTTAACAGTTTGAGACACTTGCTCGTTCGCCTGCCTTCTTATTCCATAAAAAATGTGTACATTTATATTGCTTCATATAAAACAAGTGTATGGTGTTTACTCTCGCAAGTGTTTAGTGTGACCTTAAGATTCTTGAACAAGGCGCGATATAAAGCGTTCTTTGTTGAAAGGTTTCTCTTTTCATACTTGAAAAGCTGCCAAGACAATACTTACTTTTACTGATTTCCATGACCGGTATCTGATATATTATAATATAACGTGATAGTAATTCGATCATCTACACTGAATTGCTCGATTTATTGGTCTATTCTGGATAGTGATACGGATAGTTATTAATCGATTTCATGTCGCTTTTTTTCTTCAAATAATAATATATTTATTTATTTTCAAAAACATTTACATATGTTACAGGACACTAGATCCCACACTAAATAATACATAAATGTTATAACATAAATATCAAAACAGTAGAGAGAAAAAAATTAAACACTATTGATAAAAAAAATGGATTAAGTAAGATAATAAATTATTAAAGATGTGATCTGTTGCAAAAGTTATTCTATCGTTTTATCATTAAATAAATAGATGCATATTTGATCTCCAAAATCAAATAATAAGGGCATTATTTAATATAAAAATCATTAATCAGCGACATAAGCGCGACTGCGTGATTTATTAATTTCTTAATCTACCTACTGTTTTGTTGATGGTAGGTATGGTTTGTGGAATAATATAGAATGTCATTAAATCAAACATCTGCAATATTCCTAATTTAACACCATCTTGACGCCTTGACATGCGAACTAAGGTATTTTTATGGAAGATACCTACACGATTCACTTGATATTAAGTAATCACCGTCACCTGCATTTGCAATGTCGAGACGTTAAAGATGCGTGGTCTGCCTTAGTGGGGAAGGGTTACGAAGTTGGGTCACCGAATCTCTGCACACTTATACGAGACGCGGTAACTAAAAAATATAGGTATACTTATTATGTATGCAGTATGGCTCTATCACTATTGATTTGTCTATTTCTATTAAATTGTCTAATTATTAATGAACAATTGATGCCGTATTCGTTTTCATCTTTTACTCAATGTAACTGTCTTATAAAGATTTCTTTAAAAAAAATGACAAATACAAAACTAAATAACAGGAAATACAATGGCAAAAAAATGTAAATTGTCTCTAGGCGGCCGGATTTGTGCAGACTAAAGTTAAAACAAAAAGGTGTCGCAAAAACAGTGCCATTCACGACAGACGACGCTTAAAATAGCTGTATTATTCTTCTAACGTTGTTTTTCTTTAAGTCAAGTGACTTGGCTAAAACTAGATCTGTTTAAAAAAGATCAGTCTCAGATGAAAAATTAAAAGATAGATTGGTACCCCATTTTTGTTATGAAAGTTTCGTCAAATTTTGTTTAGTCATTTTACGATGAGTTGGGACGTGAGATGAGATAGACATAATGATGCGAATAAGCATATGATCTTATAGTTTGGCATTTATTTCAAAATCTCGGATAGATGATCCAACTTTATATATGTAAATGTATAATTTGATAGATAAGACCATACCACTTACGATTTTTTAAAGCCCATAATTATATGTCCCATTGCTAGGACATATAATTATAGGCATCCCTCTAGATATCTGATAGCTAGTGAGCTATCCGATATCTAGAGGATGAACGATATCTAGGAGATGAACATTAACTCACCACGCTTTTCGGAGTTGGATTGGAGGTGCACCCAGACTGGGAATAAATACCTGTAGGATTTTAACTTTCATGAAAAGATAGAGGAGGAATAAGAATAATTATTTAAAATTTTTTTGAAAAACTTGGTGTTCACAAATTTAATATTATTTTCTCGCCGGTAAAGGTTTAGAATGTTAATTCGAACTGATGGCAGTGGAAGCAGATTGCTTCTTGCGACAGGTGCCCCATGGTATTTTAATTATGATTTTTATAAAGGCACAGAACCCGTCCCCATCGGTTGACGCAGATGCAAATGTCACTTAATATGTATCAAATACTCTAACCCATTGATACTTACGAGTACTTTACATGCCACTTGTTTATTATTAAAAATTCCAGGATAAATGTTTTTAAATTATGTCCCGCTGCTGGGCACAAGTTTCCCCATTTCTGGAATAGTGGACATAAGCCCACCAATGCGGTATAAATATTTGTAAGCTTTTCATATATGTATACAACAGTATAATATACTTCAATGTTTTTTCTTTTTCCGTGACTTAGTCCAAATTGTCCGAAATAGATTTTTAATTTAAATACGCCTTTAAAGCATTGAAAATGACATCAAAATCTAAACATTGAAAATAACCCTTCACAAACGAGGTTCAAATAAGCTAACTTAAAAAGTATGTTTGTTTTTTGTATATATTCAATTTTGTTTGTTTACCTTGAGTCTTCTTGCAGTCGGAAAATATTTAATTTATATTTAAATACATTAAGTCAGTCTTTAAATTGAAATACAAATTATATTTACATTTAAATAATTATATAAGAATTATTAATCAGTTACAATTACTGTCATATAGTAAAAAATAATCAAGCTGTATTTAACTTCCCTAAGTTTATGTTAATGTTTGTGTATTGTGTAAAACAAATATATGAAATAAAAAAAACAAAATAAACTGCCTCACTAATATTAATGGACTCTTTATTTTCGAAAACAAACGTCGCTAAAAGCGCAATTAAGATTCTTGCTGTCTTGCGACTATTATACACACTAAAGGTCACCTAGAAAGCAAGTCTCTCACACGTGCCTGGCATGTAGAGTGGACACATCATTAGCGATGCGAGCTCGTACGGCAGTCAGCCTGTTCATTTCGTTTACTGACAAAGACGGCGGGCCGAGCACAATGCGTGACGTCACCCACTACGCCTGCATCGTCGACCTTCGCGAATCCTCTCACAAGGAACTACGCACAACCGGTCTGGGCACGTTTTTGTGTTAGAAGCCTGCGGTTACTTTAGTTGGATCGCTCTGGTTATCTCATAATAATATTATACTAACGCTCGAAATTCGACTATAAAACATATATATATTTTTTTAATTTAATCTTTCTGCACTCCTCTATATCGACGCAAAGAAAACGAACGAAAACGCTGTATATGACACATGTAACAATTTATGTTGCATATTCGGATCAGAAAAAAACCATTCGCCGTGGTCTGAGTCTCACAGCTCTACGACCAATTGAATATTTTTGTACAGCGTTAAAATTGACAATTAAAATTGGTTTTTTCATAAATCATTCAATCATTTTTGGCTCTGGTGGTAAGTTTTCATCATTTTGCGGTTTACTAAGTTTTCACTTCTTTGCTTCGATATTAACTTTAACAATACCAAATCCGGGGCTCCCTGCTCATGGAGTCAAGCGCGGCGGGTTATAGTCCGGAAATGGAGAGGCCCGTGCCCAGCAGTGGGACATATATGGGCTGTGAAGAAAAAATGCCTTAACTGAAATTCCTCCGTGCGTGCAATGTGCTTAAAAGGGCACACAAAGTTTTTTTCTTCCCGGTTTAAAATATGAATAATATTAACCGTAGTAATAATGTATTTAATGTCAAAACGTTGCGATCGTAAAAGCCGACAAGTCTCGTATGTATTACTGAGAGTCGTTAATTGCACCGGCACGCATGTAAGACCAGTTTGGAGGAGAGATGACGACTGCTCACCAGTGGATCACGCACGGACCTTTTTAATAGGAAATATATTTATAGAGTTATATGAATTCATACAGATTTACAAATATTTGTTCTTAAAAGACGGAAAGATTTTGGACTATTTTCATTCCAAATCTACATGTATACAGTAATAAAAAATAGTCGGAGTATTTTTTATTTTACGCTACCTCGACGTACACGAATTCGGAGTTACACGATTTTTTAATTTTCGCAATTTATTTCCTAAATTATTGTTTTAATAAGTCTCCGGTCCCAATTAAACATACTTTGTATGTCTTCATATGCAAAATTGTACTCCGACTTATATGTAATTCGACTTACACGGATAGCGCTCGATCCCACCTATCGCGTAAGTCCGGGGTATTACGGTATAAATTAATTGCTGTTTGTTTGTTAGTCTTGCTCTGTAATACTACCATAATCTACCAAAATTCTAACCATACACGTTGCAGCGAGTATTATTAAAATTGGAAGATTGTTTAGGTTTAGGTTGATAATCGCTGATCAAAAGTTATAATCACATTAATTGTAGGTGAAACGAAGTTCACCGAGTTATCTAGTGTCAAATATATTTGCATATATAAAAATTTTCCGTATAGATTTGAAAATTGATTTATTTCCCAAAAATTTTTAAGTTTGATTTAAAAAAAATATACATGTCACAAACTTTATTGATTTGCTTTTGTGCTATATTATTTTTGATACAATTTTTATATATATTGACATTGTTCCCATAATAATAATGAAGAAACCCTAAGTTAACTCCTACAGTCAAAGTGTTCATTAAGCTATCATGATAGTTAGTCCTATGGTTACTTTTACTACAGATTTACTGAAGTCGCCTATAGAAACTCTTTCATAGTTTAACGTTTACAACTATCTAAAATAGCGGGGAAGACGAGCCTGAGAAAATGGTTTATAAATCCATTTTATGAAGTGTATTAAAGAATAAAAGTTAGGTTAGAATAATAATTATGTTATAGCTGATTCGGTTACGGTGATTTTTTCTAGAAAATCACTTGAGTGTAACTGCCCTGAATATATATTAAAGTGTCTTAATTGTCGATGAAAATAAATAGAGCAGACAAGAGTCCAAATCATACGTTACCCAATGAAACGGATTTTTTGTTCCATAGATTAGAGGATAACTCAGAATCAGTGTTCCATAATTATACATAAACTACAATCAATGAACCAAAGATAACGTTTTGCGTTAAAACAAAATTTTCATTTCAAGCGCGATTGGAATCCGCAGCCTTTTGCCCAAAAGTCATGTACTCAAATTACATAAGTTATATATACAACCACTTGACTGCAATTATAAAACCCGCTCAATACTAATTCTTGCTATTAAAAAATTACACAGGTATCGATTCCAAGAGAAAGCAGGCTTGACAAGCCTGTGCCTTGTTTTTAATATTACTTTTGATAATTACAGACCGGCTTTCGACTTTCTTCACTTGTGTTCAAGACAGTATATGTTCGACAATTAATTGAAAACTCAATTAATATTGAACCTTTTCATCTTGTAGCTGGTGTATAAATATAAAGTGTCATCTTCTTTACTAGCGAAGAATATGAGTAGAATTTGTGAAGAATGGCATACTATTTGTCTGTAGCATGAATGGGCCGGCTCGCCCGGGGAAGTACCACACTCCCGCAGAAAACCGGCGTCTTGGTCGTAGCTTAGCTACCGCGCTTCATACTGTGAGCGACCGAGTACCGGACCCCAACACCCTCCCCCTCCCTTTACCTCCTCCCCTCCCATTCCCACTCCCATAATGACATTTTCCTTAAAGGTCGGCAACGCTTTCGCACTGCCTATGGCGCTGCGGATGTCTATGGGCGGCGTTGATTGCTTTCCATCAGGTGATACGCCTACTCGTTTGCCTTCCTATTCCATAAAAAAATACTATTAAATCTTATTAGAATTTGTTTTACCACTATTATTCGAAGTTGGCTTCACAAGCGCAAACCCAAAGTGATATTTGACGTTACACCCTTACAGGAAAAATACCAACTTTACGCTTTCACTTACTATAACTTTAATATTAGTAACTAAAACAGAAATGTTGATGGCGCCCCTTATAGCGTTGATGAGTATGGATGGGTACTTAGCGAAGCGGTTTGTCGTAAGTAGGTGGTGCGCACGATGATGGATCGATCGTGTGTACGCACTTGGTCAAAAGCACGGAACTGGATCGATAGTCCGTAGGTGGACTGGTCGACGTCCGTTTTTCTAACGCCCTCATGGCTAACTGTACCGAATACCGCGGACGCAATGTATGTGTGTACTATAGTGTGTCAACCGTACTGATACGGTGACACGGGATCTTTACAGGGCTTCTTCTTATAATAAAACTTCCAAGTGATATTAATTTATTCTTCTATTCACTCTACATTTATATCTCACACTTTTACATATTATTTACTTGTACGAGGAAGGGCGATAATGGTATACGAGAAATGTCAGTCTATCAAATGATTATTCATGCGAAAAACATTTTACTATTATACTTAAGGTTTTAAATTATGAATATTTAAAAAAGTAATACAATAAAAAATGTTTCTTGCTGAGTGTAAACCTTTTCGTGATCCATGCTGTCGTATAGGCAACATAAATGACTATAGGTTTACCATTATAATTGTATTTTTTTGTAACTTTAAGTTCTGTTTATTTTTGTTTCGTTTTTCTTTATACATCTAACAAGTAGCCTGTACTGCCTAATGGTTCAAATAAAGTATTTCCTTCTATTGACAACGACTTTTTCGTATTATTACTAGGATGCCTAATTAGACTATTTCATATCTTATGCCGTTTTCCGTGTTCAAAAGCATTTTGTTCATCTCTGAAAATCGACATTAAAAATTTTAATTTGTCAGCTCTATCGATTTAACTATGAGTTTATAAATATTGAGAATAGGAAGGTGTATCACTTATTTACATTACATTGTAAATGATTATATAACATTGGTCTATTTTTATCTAACGTGTATATCAATCAGCTTATTACTTTCACTATTATCTGTGGGTGCGGAACAAACGTAATTTTAATTTTATAACAATCCTTTACGACTATAAAATTCGCATTTCGTCTAACGTCACATGTTGTGTTGTTTGATGTGGTATCGCGTTTTAGAACCCTAAAAACTTTGTCAGAAGTCTTCGCGAGAAGGAGGCCCACAATTTACGAACTGGGGACACGAAGACGATTTTAAATCGACGAAGAAGACTGCTTGACAATCTCCAAACTCTATTATAATGATGGAAGATACTTCACAACAGTTAAGGAAGGGCTAATAGCGATTCTAGAGCACCTGTAGCGATGTCGACACATCGGCTTAGGCTACAGTAGGAGAGGAAGAATGGGTTAGTCAGTAATAGTTCAGAGTTTTATGAAAAGGATTAGCTTGGACTGTCTCTGACAGATAAGAAAAAAATCCGTCACACTTGCGTTTCCTCATGTAGGTTTCTACAGAAAGAAAAACAAGTGGCATATATAGGTATGATAAAACCGATAATTTTGGCAATAGGTTGATGTTAGATTGAAGATAGCATGTAAGCAAACGTAACATAGAAATCCCCCGGCTAAATGGAGCGACGATTTGCGCTGGGTAACGGGAAGCAGGATGTGGTAATTCAAACTTCGGGGTTTGTGACGCGCCTAAAGGCAAGCCTATGTTCGGCGATGACTAGCGCTAGACAGACTTATTTTTTGTGTACATGTACAAGTATTTGTAAATTTGATTGCTCTCATTGTACTGTGTGGGTCGTTAAGAACTTTTCGAAAAGTATTTTAAATTTCTCTTTTTGGCTAAGTTGTCGATTCTACTCATATTATAGAAGTTAAACTCGATTTAAGACGTTAAAGTCTCCTTTATTAATCGGATTCAAGTAAAACTACGGAAAACAGGCAGCATAAAAGTAAAATTAACTCAGTAAGCAGTATACGTTCTCTTTTATTTTTTGTCCACACCGTATAGTAATTTTATGAATCAGGTTAATGTAGGTAAGATGCGTTAATATTACCATCTTCCGCATTCATTGCGCTCTAAATCAACTGCGCCATATAAGAAATACAGTTTTGACACATACAAAACCCGCAATCTATACTTTGTTTTATATATAGCGGAAGTCACCGGGTTAGTGGTTAAGGAAATATCAATATAAGGTGCGTCTTTTTAGTGATCATGGATGAAATTATTACTTCCATTATCCGGTATCTTTATATCATTTATACATCATAAAAATGTGGGTCGATGGACGCAGTTAACAACTTGACTCAAATGGCATTTAATTACTTAAGTCCAAAGATATTTTAATTTCAATAATTAAAAAAGATATTTTTGATGACTTCTCTCCTAATGACGTGATACCTGATCGCGATAAGGGGGATATAACCATCAGGGCTGATAACTTGATAAATTGTGGATGTCCACAGATGATGGTGATTACTTGCCATCAGGGGATCCGCTTGTTCATTAACCTACCTGTTCTATAAGAATACAGTGATAGTTATATCAAAAACGAATGTGTATCGTTGTTTCTCAATAACTTTTTAGTCAATATTTTAAAAACAGCCTGTGTCACTCCCACAATCAAAGCTAATCTAACGATACCTGATACCTATCAAACCGTTTAAGCATCAGAGTGTGTTAAAGAAATAGACATATATATACTCGAAAAATTTTACCTTCCTTCTGGGGCAGTCGAGTATAAATATAAATTAATAAATCGATCGAAATGAGTCAATATAATTGACGCGGCAACGTTCTTAATGATAAGGATGTCAAAAAAAATTAGTGCATATTCGGATCAGATAAAATTACTGCGCGTCTGCCTGCGCAGTATTTTTGTCTGAGTCTCACCGCTCTACGACCAATAGAAAATTTTGTACAGCATTGAAACTAACTATTTTTGAGTGATCGTATACAATCTTTTTCGGAAATGTTAAAAGGTTTTTTTGGCTCTGGTGGTAAGTTTTCGTTTTGCGGCTTATTACGTTTTCGTTTTTTTTTCTTTGTGTCGATATAACATTAATACTAGTCTCCCGAATATTTATATAGTAAGGTACATCGACCATAAGAAATACATATATACATACATATTGTCACACCTGTCTCCCATTGGAGTAGGCAGAGACCACAGATCTCCATCCGGTACGATCCCGGCACGCTCCACGCTCCTTTTCGCATTTTCCTCCACGCTCATCCATCTTGCCATCCATCCTACCTCTCACATTCATCGAAACAATAATGGCTATTCAAATTATAAACTATACGTATTCATAGGTAGCATTGTGTTGTTGCAACTTTTACTGTTAACAATTTAATTTCCTGTCTACAACTGATCTAATTGAATTCGTTAAGGTCAGTACATCTGCTGTCTATACAATTGTTTGCAAATAAATATAATACGATCTATTAAATACAATATTATATTTTAACTTTCTAATTTTAATACCTACGCCATATTAATATTTGTTTTTTATATTTATGAAGTTTATGAGATCGTATCATTGTTATACGGAATTTCTTTCGCCGTTTCTTCTCCGTCCAGAGGAATATCATTTCGGCATAGTGGTAAAAGCGTAATAAAACGTTTGAGAAAAGAAATGTAATTTCTTATGACGAAAAATAAAGAATTAAATTGCTTGCTG
This sequence comes from Baronia brevicornis, assembly GCA_031353405.1. Taxonomy (NCBI): domain Eukaryota; kingdom Metazoa; phylum Arthropoda; class Insecta; order Lepidoptera; family Papilionidae; genus Baronia; species Baronia brevicornis. Next base: position 160,222 of record JASFAT010004662.1, read on the forward strand.
TAGGGAAAATTATACAATATTTTGGAAATAAAATATTTAATGAACATCAATTATATATTCTACTAATAAAATAAATCATTCATCTGTGCCTACTTTGATCTTTTTTCCTGGTAGATATTGCTTTCGGGCATTAAGACCGCCTTTGTACTGGAATCTACACAAGAAATTAAATATTTTTTTTATAAGTATAAATGAATTTTATGTACAATAAGATATGAAAGATTTTTTCTAATAAGTTTTTTTATAAGTTAGAATAAAAAATTAAATAGGAAGGATTTTGTTCACAACCGAGTGTTAGTAAACATCGGCCGAGTGCAGTCGCAACGCCAGGACGGCAGTTTCTTTTTATAGAAGGATTAGTACACAGCGAAGCGGACGTCGGAGCACTAATAAGGGTTTCCTTTGAACTAGTTACAGCAACTCGGATCGATTGTTGATGCAACCGCATGCACGGCTTACCTTGCACGTTACTGTAAACCGAACCGACAGCGCCCTCCATACCCTCGCGTGCATTCGAGTTACATTCTCAGAAATCTACTCTAATTTTCTACTTCCCAGAAACGAGAAGGAAGGGAGTCTATTTAGAGTACAAATATTTGACTTTCAATGTCCACTGTCATTTAAGCTCTCACCCATTGAAATGAACGTACTATGTACGTACAACATAGTATAACGTAGTACTATTTTAATGGGTGAAAATTGCTTAACTTCTCAAGAAAGGCCAGGTCAAAAGTATCCTTAACCGGCAAGCTTGTATGAAAAGAGTGACGAATGTGGATGTTGCAAAGAAAGTGTGAAACTCTAAATTGTATGACCAACAGTCATTTTGGTGAGAATATAGTTGTAAAATCATTCTTAGGCTTTAGTAAAATCTAAATTAATATAAGTTGTTATTTTTCTTAGCGGTCTATCTTCTCGTATGAAGAGTTATTTTATTTATTTAAACTTTTGCACAAAATGCACAACAGGCGGACTTTATGCCATTGGGCATTCTCTACTAGTCAACCTGTCAAAAAAAACAGAAATTTGGTTTAGAAGTGGTGTAGCTTGTATTAAAAAAAATTAAAAACTATATATTTATATAAATTTAAATACATACTATACATATATTAATACTTAAATACATATATCTCCATACGTATACATATAAACACACGAGAAAAAAAAATTAAAATGAAAAAGAAAAAAAAAGAAATATTCACCTTGCAGCAAGTACTATCATTATTATGATCAGGACTTAAAAAAATGCCGGACTTTGAGTTTAAAGACGAATTTGTTTAAGGCTTCTTCAATGTCAAGAGGAATGTCATTCCAGAGCTTTATAATTAATAGCTACAGCAACTCGGATCGATCTACTAACTAATTACTTATATTATATATTTTAATGTATTATAATTTAAGTAATTACTGAGTATGCAAATTTTCAAATAAATGATAATTCGAATAAGGTTTGTAGAAATAGATAATGTTCAACATTTTCACGGTGACTGTTGAAGAAACCTCCAATGTCCATTAGTCTGAAGATGCGAGGCACAGCCAATTGAATGACTAAGTGAAACTTCACCCTACACGAGGGTGCGGCGAGCGGACGGGCCTGAAGTGGTGCTTTGTGTCTGGTGCATTATTAATAATGAATAGCTTGCCAGGCGCTATCATTAAAAATGACTGTGATATAATTTATTATCATGGCGTACGATACGATATTGCAACTTTCAAAAAGCAAACCTACTCTTATCTCAAAGGCTGGCAACGCATTTGCAATGCCGTCGCCAATCAGACGACCGGCTTGCTCGTTTGCCTTTCTATTCTATGTAAAAAAAAACTTCAACGTTTGGTTTTATAAGACGGACTTCTCAAGACGAACCAAAGACCGCGGTGGCGAAATGTTGGCGTGCTAAGCCAAGTGTCATGGAATTGATTCCCGCATCGGGATAATTTTTAATGAGTTTGATTGTTTTTCCTTCGCTTAATCATCATCAACCACCACAACCCATTGCCAGATATTGGCATCCTTCCTCCTACCGTAATTAACCTCCGGATGGATTGAAGATATCATTATTTCTATTTTATTTCTATTATATAAAAGTATTTAGTAGTACAAAACTATTATGAGCAAATCTCATAATAGTTTTGTACTACTAAATATTTTACACTATAAAACATTTCATAGTCTCGTACTACTAAATACTTTCCACCAGGGGTGAGCAACCTTTTTAATCAACTGGTCAAATTAAATTTTAAATTTTTTTGAGAAAGGCGATAAAATAAATTCAATTTTAGAAATGCTTGGTGGGCCACATAAAAATGTTTAACAGGCCGCATGTTGCTCATCCCTGCTTTACACTGTAAAGAATTTTCTTACTTCTGATACCATTTAAAGAATTCATTTGAACATAGAGGTAAAATTTTAATAATAAATTTATTATTCTTACCTTTAATACACCATTTACTCGTAGTAAATTATATACATATTTTTCACAGACTATACATGTTCCACTACTGTGTACGGGTAGTTTCCTGTATCAATTATATATTTGTATGTCAAATATACGAACTAACCACAAGGAAGAATCCTCTTTCTCTTTAGATTTGTTAATTAAATACTAGGATAATTATATAAAAAATATAAATATATTTAGCGATTTATGATCGTGCCAGTTAATATAGTCCTTGACATAATTTTTCGCACGCAACAGTTACGAGCTAAAAGTTTATTTAGATTCCTAACAAACGGAATCTGTTCGGCGGATCTCGTAATCGGACATTTTGTTTATGTCTAGCTGTACAGCGCTGTCTTGAAACCGTGAAAATTGCTTCAACAATGTGTATTAGTAAATTACAAAAGTGTTTTGTTGAATGGAATGACATGTAGGCTCTAGGAACTTTAACCCTAAACGAACGCCGGATTTAGCCGGCATGATGATGGTATGACGAATTGTGCGTACGAGCACCATCTCTTGTTGACAAATATACATAAACATGCACACACGCATACACACACACTTTTAATTAAATTTAATTAATTGGTTTTAGTTTTCTATGGAAGAAAAAAATTTCTCTTATCTATATATAATATATAAAAATGGAGATCTATTTTGTTAGTCTCGCTAAAACTCAAACATGGCTCGACCAGTTTAAATAATATTTTTAATTTTGTTCGTTATAATACAGGGAAGGTTTGCGAATATAAAATAATAGATGGCGCTCGTAACAGCTTTATCGTCTGACGGACATGTTGTTATACAAAACTGTCGTTTCTTTTGTGCGATTTTCAAAAGTATTGCTTACTTAAGTAGGGGAAGAAAAGCCTACCAGGAGATATCATTTTCATTCATTTGAGTTAAATAAATTGTAGATGAAACGAAGTTTACTGGGTTATCTATTATAGTATATGATATTTAGCAGAATGTAAAGGTAGAAATTGACTTTAAATTATTTTTAATATTAGTTGTTCTGTTAAAATTGTAATTCTCATAACAAAACCGGTTATCGTATCGTGATTAAATAAGCAATTGATTTCTTACACCAATCAACCAACAAATGCGCTGATCAATAAGTGAAACTGACGTTGAAACTACTAATTCCATATCTATCGTCACGCTAAGAAACTATTCTAATATCAAATTGCTAGTATCCACTTTCCCTCTTCCTACGCCATCTACCCGGGAATGTGGGGAAAAAGTCGTTCGTTCATGCATGATTACGTGACATGCCACACTCCGTTCCGTTGGTTTGACAATCTCATCTAGGAGATTCGACACGCCTGAGCGCAGCTTCGACATCTGCGTCTGCTCCCATACTATTGCCGTCATTTACATTTAATAGATTTGACGCGTGTGTGCATACATGTGCATTGGAAAATATTGTATTACAAATATTTTCCAATGATATATCATAGTTTGTTTTTCCGTATACGTTACTCGAACTAAGAGTAACTCTTTCTTTCATCACGAAGACTTGTCTTTCATCACGATAACGCTAGACCATACACATCTTTTGTCACTTAGCAAAAATTAAGTGAGTTTGATTGGAGGGTGTTAATGCATCCCCTACACAGCCCTGACCTTGCATCTTCAGATTACCAACTGTTTCGGTCTCTGCAGAATTCTTTAGACAGTGTCAAATTTACATCAGGAAGGACCGTCAAAAAGTAAATTACCCTTGACAAAAATGGCGTGAGCTTTCATATAAAATGCGAAGAAAATTTTTACCCAACCTAATATGTACTTAGAAAATCTTAAGTCGACGATATTTATTTATTTATAAATACACCTACACCTCATCACGACGGTATACGAAAAAATATTGCTTATGCCGTAGCAGACTTGTATATGCGTATTTTTAAAAAAATAATTATAAAGTTATTTTTTATTCAATACAAAATCTATAGTATGTCATATGCTAACATTTTTAAAAATTATTGAGACCTTCTGGAGCGAATTATGGATTTACATTTGATTATGATTAATAGTAAAAATATATTCAGATTCATTTCGTCACAACGGTTAATCGAGAGCATTATTATATATATATATATATATATATATATATATATATATATATATATATATATATAAAATATTAATTATTGTTATGTCATTGTAACATTTTAAATATTTTTGTTTGTGCGAGTGATTCTCTAATGAAGAACTCTGATGTGGATTTAAGTGTGAAGCATGTATAAATCTAAAACGTTTAAGTAACCAGTTAGTAAACATTACATACGAAGGTGCGTTACGTGGGCTGGGCACACTGGTGAGGCGTTAGCCTAGATAGTGCGCCTTATACGGCTGCAGCAATCGATGTACCGACATATTTCAAGTGTTGCAGCGGGTGCGTGCATGTTCATGTCAACAACCAATTAAACGAAGCCAAACATTTAGAATAAAACATTCGGAATAAATATATGTATGGATTACAAATATTTATTCCGAGTCTGGTAACCCCGCCAATCCGCATTGGACACGCGCGATGGGTTAACGTCCGTTCCTCCAGTAATCGTGCCCGTGCTCAGTAGTAGGACATATATGGGGTGTTAAAAAAAACTTTTTTTACTTGCCACTGTTATTGTTTAATTATAAAGCATTCTTGCATCGAACCATCATTACATAAATAGATAATCATAACATAAAACAAAGCGCTTCCACACCGGGTATCCGTGCCCGTGTGTAACGTTATAAAGCACACAAATGACAAAGACATGCATTCAAACTCATAATTGATACCTAATCTAAATATTTATCTGAAAGCGGGAGTCGAACTGAATACCTTTAGCTCAGACAAACATACATTACGCCGCTTATTGAGTCAAATTTCATCTAAATATCTATTATATCACTAAGATCATAGAGGAATCTTTAAAAATGATTATAAAACCAAACAGAAGCCGGCGAGGCATCTTTAATTCCTATGGTGTTGCGGACGTCTGTGGATGGCGTTGATTGCTTTCCGTCACGGAACACGCAAGTTCGTTTGCCTCCCTATCCCATATATAAACAATATACCAATAAAATTGATACAAAATCGATAAATGATACACGTAATGTATCGTCCCACTTCGTAGCTCCACCTGTCGTGTTGTCAATACACCGCATTCCAAACTCAATTGCGGAGAACACTAGCGGAAGGTCGCAAGCCTAACGCACGCATTGCTCTCACTGTTTCGGACTGTATTGCATCAGATAGACAAGTTCATATAACGGTAAGTCTCGGGCTTACAATCATATTGATTTGAACCATATCCTAGCACAACCATTATTAGCTTAATTGGAATGGTTCACAAGAATTCTAGTAATATTACAAACATTAGTAGTCAAAAAAAATCTACCGGAATGTAAACACCAATCTGTCATTCTCTTTTCGCCCGCTAAGCGTGGGTATTTAAACAACACCCCTCAATTTTTCAGGGAGGCCAGTGGACTGTTACGACTGTATTTACAATTGTTTGATGATCATGATATATATACATCGTTCAATTTCTAACAATATTGACTGACTCACAGACTGCGACACATACTGTATGTGTAACCGGTGGATCTAGGAGCCTAAAATTGTGCGCAAAATCCTTATACAGCTGCTCTCGTAACCGCATTTTTAGCATAAAAAAATATGTCTTTTTAACATATCATTTTATTATTCCAGGCTAGTCTACGTCAATTGGACCTGTCATTGCTGTCGGAGCTGTGGACGCTTAGTGAAACGATGGCGGCTTGGAGACGGCAACTGGAACGAGCTCCGAGACTTCGGCCTGCACCTCCTCCCCCGCCGCCACCCCATTATCTCCGAACTTAGCGGCTACACACTTTGAAATAAAAAATATCGGTTAAAATTATGTTATTGCCTTAGTGCTATCCCTTTCCACCTAAAGTGAAAATATATAATTCTATTTAAGTGCTTGCCAAAAAACACGAACTGGATAATTAAAAAAAACAAATCCAAAATAAAATATATCATCTAATAGCCTTCTTAGATTGATGGTTTTATAATTTTGTAAACTAGATTGTACCAAATTCATAATCTTCAAAGTGACTCCATTGTTTCCTTTGTTATGTTTAAGTATTTGCGAATAAAACATTATAAGTGAGAAGTGCATTATTTAAAATAATTCTTGACGCTTACATATTACAGTGCATTCATTAGATGTAAACACAATATGGGCCCAACGTCATCTGTTGTCTACTTTTTAAATGTACTATACATTTAAAAAAAATACATGCTATTGTGATTTGGGACAAAGACAATCTTTTTTAATTATATTTTGTCTAATATAAAAACGTTTGTCTAATATTTTTCCTTAAATTTTAAATATTATTTTCTTACGTGAGGTATCTGTAAAAAAATGAGGATTTCGTATATACCTTTTTTAGCGCTCTGCAAATGTTACTGCGTTATTCTATATCGTAAGACTTCTCGTAAAATCTAATTGATTAGCAACAATCCTTTGAAATTATTAAATACAAGATATATATTTATAGTTTGTTTAATACATTTATAAAACATTTTTTTAAAAAGAAAATTGTGGTTATTGCCTCATAAAGAGTGCTTATACATTTCTCGAAAATATAATATTGTACATATGTCCCTAAAAACACTTTACATATACAAACATCTCACACATAACATATTAAAAATTGATATCTGCCATATTTTCTACCAAAATGTTAATCTATTTTCCGTTTCAGTATTGTAAATAAATAATACTTAATTTGTACGTAGTAAACCTAAAGAAAAGACAATACATATACATAATATAATTTGTCTATTAAGAACTTTTAATGTTCACAAAAATAATGAGGTCTAATAACAAAGTAAGGAATCATATTCAGACCTACTTCTCTATTGCACCGAAAAAATCAAATTGAGCTGGTTTTTTTGATAAATCTGATACTCTGATACTAAATCTTGATCTGATACTCAATGCGCACCAAACGATAGCGTATTTTTTCCTTAAATCCCATTTGATGAAAAGAATAATAGCTGTGACTTTACTGAAGAGATGACAAAACAAGCCTTGCGTTTCACCTGATAGTAAAATGATCACTGCAGTGCGTTTGCTACCTATGGATAAGATGCGAATGGTGAGAGAGGAAGTTAGCCTTTTCCCGCCAACTTACATCAGTGACATTGTGTTTTTACTTCATTTTCATAATATTATCAGTTATATTGTGTAATTGTGGTGGGGTATTATACAATATAGTTCGATAAAGGCGTATGAGTGAAGTGATATTAAACAAATACGTGTATCGTGACTTTTTAATTTGGCTGAAAAAGTCCATAGAATCAATACGTAACATGACGAGCTAACTGACATTTCAAGAGATTTCACATAAATGTATCTTACTTGATACTAGCATAATAGCTATAACTAGTTGTCATCAAAGAAAATAAAGAGGAAGTTAATTTGACTCATAAATTAATGAAGTACATATAATATGCCATCCATATATTGTTAGTTACTATATGTATATTTAGTTACTTGTATAATATAGATCAGTAAAATATGGCGACTCCTCTCATTAATAATTGATCTATAGTAGTGCGCAAATGATAGTAGAACTGAAAACACAGTGGAATACATACTTTAACGTCACAGATATTCGATGGCGTTATACTCGAATACTAAAAAGCAATCGCTATATGCAATTGATATAACAACAGCGTGTGGATATTGTGTGTTATGTATATCGCGTGGAATGTAAAAATAAAATGTATTGTTTATTATTAGTAAAGTTTTTAAATAAATGTTAAATGTTTTCAATCTTTCAATTACCTATTCTGTATTTGCTATACATACATTAATTTAAAAATACAAACAGCACATAATGAATAATTCCGACAGTAATTCAAAAACGAGTAATTCAGGCCAGTAAAAAGGTATGATTTTATAGTTTTATTCTGTGATTTAAGAAATAATCCTACACTTGTTTCAGAGCATGGATTATTATCGTTTTAAATTTCAAAGTACATTTAGTAGTTTTTGCATGATTTACAAATAAATAAATAAAATATACTTTTTGGTTTGATACTATGCCGTACCTAAAAAACCGATAATTCTAAAAATAAATAGCTTAATGCGTAGCACACACATTTAATATAACAGATATGTGTGTACATGCATGAATCGCTTTGGTACTCACCAAGACAAAAAAAAATAAAGGATAACCGTGTTTAAGCTTTAAGCTAGTACAATTTTATTATGGTGCACTGGGTAGCATAAGTGAGTGATTTATTTCTGTCAGCCCCATCAAATAAAAAACTATTTTAAATCTATAGGCTGCCCGGTGGCAGAATTACATAAATTAAAAAAAAATTAGAAACAATAAGTAAATGATAATACTAGTGGTATGTGAAAGGATATAATTAAAATTTTAATAGTAAATAAAATTTCAATAGTAAGTATTGGTTTTATTTTTAAAAAATATTTCGTCTTAATCTTGGAATCTAGTCACAGTATGCTGTACTAATTGCTAAAGAAATGACGTCAGGATGCCGTTAACCTCGCGGATGATATTTTCTTTAGTGTTGAGATCGGGATTATTTCATAAATTTTACTTTTAAGGAACCCTATCAGAAAAAAGGTTTATCAGAGGATATCATCCAAACGGCTTTTTTATTTGCTAGGGAAAAAATCACGAAGAAGCTGCATGGTCTATTAGTGTGAGGCGTGGTGTTATCTTGTTGAATTCATGTGCGTGGAGTAAAAGCAGGATGTTTTTCTTTTAACTTATTGGCAGAAAATGATCAATAAGTGTACGTATACTAATTATTCGAACAAAACCAAAATCTGCTACCCTATGTGTTGCAACAAGAATACTTCGAATCTGAACATGCAACGTGTGATAATACGATATATAAATTAAAACACCCGTTGTTCTTAGAAAAATTAGAGTGTCGCTGTTATTAATATTAAATACAAATCATAAATTAAATACTGCTGTAACATAAATTAAACTAAATGAAAAATTTGTATTATATGACAAAATTATTTATTATTATTAGATATTAGTCAAATAACAACTATAAATTATATAGGGCACACTATGCTGGTTGTAAGTTTTTTGTTATATAACTGTCACTAGTTTTCACCCCTTATCGAAACCCCTCCTTTTTACATTTCAGCTAACATTTTAGCGATATTTTTGGTTAAGATAATAAATATTTAACTAAATATTAAAACGTAAGACCCATAAAATTATTGTAATTATTTGAAATGTTAATTAAAAGAGTACTTATTACATAGTAGGTACTTATTTAAACTGAGATATGAAATTAAAAATGTTTAAAAATTTCTAGATATTTTTAGTTTGGAATACTTCCTTTGAAATTAAATCTAGTCAGTTTAGTTTTTAAGGGATGGCAACACTTGGAATTCATTATTATGGAATTGTCAAATAAAAATAGAAATATTTTCAACCGTATGGAATTGCGGATACGTTAGTTAGGTTTCTTCATTAACGAATTTTAAAAGTAAAATAGTTTTATATTTAATAATAATTGCAACCGATGTCACAAACTTCTATACAATCTAGCCAAACTCCCAAAGAAGCACAGCCTTCATCAAAAATACCGGAATCTGTGAAGGTGTCATATGATTTTTTCCATATTTCGTATATTGACGCGTTTTTTGTTGTTAAATTCATAATTGATATCATTATTATTATTTCAGAAAATAATATCAATGGAAAAAGAAAACGAAACAAATGCTAATCGCAAATCTCGAATAGAGCTCAATGCATTACCAACGCGTCAGTACCTGGACCAAACTGTTGTTCCTATATTATTACAAGGACTTTCAGCGTTAGCCAAGGAGCGGCCACCAGACCCTATTAACTATCTGGCAGCTTTTTTAATCAAGAACAAAAGTACATTTGATAGTAATAATTCAGGAAATAATAATTCCACGGCAAATCCTCAGACGTAATTTCTGTAGCAGTAAATTCATATTACATGTAAGATTCAGATTTTTCATTATATATGTATCTGAATTAAATAGTCATTTTGTAATTAAAAATGAATTATTACTATTTATTGTTATGAATGAAACCTAAAATACAGTAGATTAATTATTATACTTTTACATGAGAAAGTGCATTCAGTGCCTGCATAAAAAAGACCATACATATGGTAACTGATATGACAATATTGTATACATTTTTGTATCTAGTTATTATTTGAAGTTCCAATATCAGAAAGATTAGTCAGGCTATCAATTTGTTTTACTTTTACATATATTCATATTTAAAATATAAATTTTCTCTGGAATGATTTTATTTGAGATGGATATATCTTGATAGGCTGGAAAGTATGGATATATCATTTAATTTAAAGATACTACAATAACATCAAAAATCCTCATTCAAAACACAAAAGATAGCTTGATTATTAAATATTTTATTCTTATATTATCTTCATATTTTTATATATATTATATTTAATAATCAAGCTATATTTTGTTGTAATTGAATTTATTAGAATGAAACTTAATTTATGCAATATTATTTAAATATTTGATATAACTAATTGTGTTATGATAACTCTTTGAGTCATAACAATATTTATGAGTTTCACAATTTGAGATTTGTAGTCATTACATTTGGATGTTACTTTGTAATTTTTGCATTAAATTTAATTCTTTGAAATATACTGCTACTGCCATTTTGAAAAAGTAATGACTTTTATTACTTTATACTTTAAGGAGAAAACTTTCAATTAATAATGACACATGTAGGATACAACCTTATATCTCATACAAGTTATTTGCATGTATTTTCAATGTCTCGATATACTAATACTTTTTACTGTAATATGCAGTCAATAGATGACATAACACTAGTTATATAAAATAAAAATTTCAGCTTTTGTAGTTTTAAAAATCGCCGGATGGAAAGTAAGCAATGCTGCCCATCGACATCTGTATTACCCTAAGCATTGCAAATACATTGCCGGCCTTTGAGATATGAGTAGGCTTGTTTTTTAAAGGTTCCAATGTTGTATGGGTTCGGACATTACCATTAAAGGTAACTGGTTCCTCAGAGTAGTGGTGCATGGAATGAAGTCCTAGAAAAAACATCATACTGGATTGCTATTCATCCAGACGGATACCATTTAACTAAATATTAATTAAATAAAATTAAACAATATTTACTTAATAATATATTGTCATTAGTTTTTAAGTCATCAAGTTAAAAGTATATAATTATACATAGGTACTAAAAACAATGTGTCATTGTAAAGATAACATTTTCAAGCCAAATTGGCTATGTATTGGGACATTACTTGTCAGGGTAGCAATTTTCATGTTTCTCTATCCAAAATCTGTAAATTCTCTATAGATCTCCACAATTGTAGACATCTAGCCCATGTACTCATCCTACAGTCTTTGCTGCCATAATCGATTCGTACGACAACCACGAGCAGAAATAGGGTCCTATTCTATGCTGGGAACCACAAGATCTAATAAACATTTGATTTTCTTTTCAATGAAGTAAAAAATGATATATGATCATTTACCATCATCCAATCTGAGTGCATATCGACGCAAAAAAGCCAGAGCCAAAAAAAATAAGACTTCTGAAAAAAAGTATTGTAGTATCTCATTACTTAAAAACAGGCAGTTTAAACGCTGTACAAATTTTTTATTAGTCGTAGATCTGTGAGACTAGACAACTCGACGCAGTATCGTCATTTGTGTCATTTACAGCGTTTTCGCTTTTATGCATCGATGTTATGGGGCAGGTAAGAAAAAAATGGAAATGCTTTGAAAAAGGAATATAATTAGCAACTACAAACATGCATAGATAGTTTCACGTATAATTAACTCAGTCACTGGCCCTGCTCAGCTTCTTCCAAGAATTGTTGACGGTGTAGCAACCAAGAGTCATTGTCATCTGCTGCCTCGTATTCGGAGGCAATGGAGGGTGGTTCAAATTGGAGCAAATCGGTCTCCACACTCTCCTGAGTCAAAGAGGGCACCGAATCGTGGATAGGCAGGGGAACAGGCTCCGGTGGTAGAAACTCTGACATGTAAGCAGTTATATTGCGAGCTCGCCATACTGCTATTTTTCCTAAAATCAAAATATTTATTCCTAAAAATAGATACCTAGGTGAGTGTCATTCTTCGTTGCCATTTTCTGTAATTTTCTACTCCTAATTAAACATACAAATATGAAAATAGCCACAGCTCGTTGTATGAATTAGTTACTATTATTGTACCTATTTTTTGCGTTCATTTTAGTAGAAATTACAGAAAAAAGGAATATCAATCGAGAAGGAAAGAAATTGTAGGATAGATCTATTTCGCAATTCATAAGATCTTTGTAAATTTCATTAATATTTACCAAACGTTTCGTCAATCTCAATTTCTTCTTCTTCTTCTAATTTATCTTTTTCATCTTTATCTTCTTTCTCCTCTTCGCCCTCTCCGTACTCCACTATATTTGGATCTTTTATCAATTGGTAAAATCCGTGTTGCATACAATTAGCGTCAAATACAAAGCAACCGGGTCCCTTAGGCATGCCCTTTAGCCAAGAACCATGAAAACGTACTCGCGGATAAATTATCTGGCCAGGGCCTTCTATAACTCCTTCCACCCAAGTCCCCATGAATTTGACCTGATATTCAGAAAAAAAGTAAGTTCCCAGGCCGTGTCGTTTCCCTTTAAACCATGCACCTTCATAAATATCACCGTTAGGGTAGTAGTAAGCCCCAAAACCTTGTTTAAAATCATGCTTCCAATCACCTTCGTATCGAGATCCATCTGGGTACGTCATTTGGCCCACTCCGTATTTCATAGCTTTTCGCCATTCTCCTTGAACAATTATTTTGAATAACTTTAAATAAAATAAAAAAAATACATAATTTCTTAGTCAGTCAAAATATTCATTTAACGTTTGTAAAATTTATGAACATTAAAAGTTAAAAACTACGAAAAAACGGGCACTAAATAGTTATTTATAAATAGTAGTATTTTCCAATATTGTGTTTTTTTAAAAGAGACCAACGCTGTTGTAATATTATTGGAATCCATTTCAAACATAATAATATAGCTATAATAAATAGTGCTTGTGAAGTAATAGAAAATATGGTTCACATAAAAAGTCGTATATTATACATATATTCGTAAGTAATATTTTATTAGTATAAAAGATCCGTTATTTTCATAACAATAAAGTCTACAAATAATAGAAGTGTTTATAAAAAAAACTAATTTAAATGTTTTAAAAAATTTTGAATTTTTAAATAAGTTTTATTTAAAAATATAGTTCGATTAAGGCGTATAAGTGAAGTGATATGGAATAAATGCGTGTATCGTGACTTTTTAAGTTGACTGGAAAAGCCCATAGAAGGTTATCGTAAAATAGCCACCATTTTATCAAGACGTAACGTGATAAGCTACCTAATTATATTTCAACAGATTTGATGTTATAGTAGCTTACTTGACACTGGCATATTAGCTATAACTAATTGCTATCAAAGAAAAGAAAATAATCAAAAAATATTATTATAGTATTCATAAATAATTAAATCAACTAGGGATTATAGGTCTATATGAAAACATTTTTGTTATTACCTTCATATCGAGCTCCATTCTTAAATACGTACAACCCTTTTCCATTTCTCATGCCCCGGTAATAGCAACCTTGATAGAAGTCTCCATTAGGCAAGACAGCCCAGCCTTCACCATGACGATCCCCTTCAGCATTTCGTCCCCCTACATAAATCTTTATAGCAAAACATAATTTGATCAATGTTGCTTTAAATTTAATACAGGCGCAATCACTGTCATAATATTTTATATCAATATAATAATGTATTATAAGTTTTATTTTATATGGATTCAGTCACCGCTGGCTTTGGTGCGGGGTAACGCCCAGGAACTCGAGTCAGGAGCACCACTATTGCATATAAAAAGAAAACACTAAAGGAGCACATTTACAAAATAATTACTGTGTGATTGTACCCGGATAGATTTGCTTTTTTATAGCAGGAGGTAAGATCGCCGCTCATAAACATGTGCATACATACGCTCGTTTCTTAAACGCCCCACATGTCGTATTTGTAGGAACACCGCAGGTGAAAAATCGATCCACATTTGCACAATTCGTGGCAGAAACTGTGACGAAATCGCAAGGTGATGGACTGCCAGCTATCCAGTTGATGGAAATGGAATCTATTTTTGTGACTACCCCATTGCTTGTACAAGGCGACTATGGAAGCAAGCACCAGTAGATAGGAGGCAGAGTCTACCTGAGAATAACAAACCTATCCGTGATCCCAATCCAAGTCAAGCCACCAAGCGTGGGGATGGGCGGAAAGCGGCAACACCATTCAATGTTAGGTAGGCGAATGTTCAGTACAAGATTGTTACGAGCGTATTGATAAAAAAATATTAAAATTAAATAATTACTTCATAGTGATTATGTCACATTTTTGTCACTTTTTAAGTTTTATTACTTTCATTAGACTAGTAATATATTAAAACAAAACATCCATTAGGCTAGTATTAAAAATTTAGTTACACCAATAGTATCGTCATCCTCTGGTCCTTCTCCTTTTTGTTCCTCTGGCATCGTAAATAACTTAATTTATCCGAATAGATTTTATAGTCAATACAAGCGCGTTTTTGTTAAAAATAACAGATACAATATTTTTCCTACTGAGAGTTTTCTTCCTACTGCAAAACGACACTGTTCTAATTGAGATAATATCAATGTCATTGTTTTCAAGATTTGACATTATTTTATTTTAAAATAAGAAATACAATGTTTGTACAAAATAACCACAGATTACTAGATATACGTAGTATGCAAATATAATAATTTCATGTTTGATCAATTTCTTTATCTTTGCAAAATGGACCGTACAAAAATGCGATTTTCCGCGTGAGAAATTACCAACGATCGACTGACGGTGCTAGCACAAAAAATATTATAATTTGTTTTTAAATATAGGGACTTTATACAAATAGTATTGTTTATTCAATAAATTCTTATACATTATCTACATTATATAATTATCTACATTATTAAAAATACATTATATTCATAGTCATGAATGAACGATATTACTGATCATAGGCCTTTACGCTGCACACCATCAAGCCGAAGACGAATATTCGGTTACCAAGAAACAAAAGCGACACATTTCCACTTCTAGCTATTACTACAAAATGTATATCAGTGACTTGGCTTTTTTTCTATACTTCACATCCTATGCAACAGAGAGATTCTGAACATAGACTTCTTTATAACTCTCTCTGAAACTTAAGGCTTACGGGGAAAAGGACTTTTGATGGATCCACGTTTTGCCACCTTAAGTACAAACTAGGCGAAGATATTTGTTTGCCAATAGGTACATATCTCCATTGAATGTAATCGTTTCAAACTAATTTCAAATTATTGACTTTTTCTAGTTCATTTTATTCTAGTATTTTGTTTGTGTATGGTCGTGAATTATTTTTATTTTTTAACGCATTGACTTGCAAAGTTTACGAGACGTTTTTTATCTAAGAAAACAGATAAAATAAAATGTAGTCGTGCAAGTACCTACTGTTTGTTTTTAAACGCACTGCTACCTGTTCTATGAATCCTGCGCAATTGATGTTTCCAGAGCTTGCGATGTCGCAGTTACCGTAAAGGCTGTATATTATAAATTATGTTTTGAAATGTAACGTATAATTTCAATGTGCTCGCAAAAAAGTGGCCGCTCGAGACGCTTTCGTTATACAAGCCTATACATTTTTATTGGAGATATATTAGAGAAATTGCAGCCATTATTTCCAATGTATAAATAACTTTTTAGATATTACTATAAGAGAAAGAAGATTTTTTAAGATATGAAATATTGCATTTGAATTACATTTGATTTGACCCTCTAACGCTATTCTCTGGTTATCTACATATCGAAGGTAAAAAGCGAAAACGCTGTAATTGACAAAGATGTCAAATTTTTGTATTTTGTGTTGGGATCAGAAAAAATACTGCGTCGATTGCTCCGAGTCTCGCAGTTCTAGGACCAATAGAAAATTTAGTACAACGTAGATAATGACTATTTTTGAGTGATTAGATTCAATTTTTTCAGAAATTTTAAAATTATTTTGGCTCTGTCGATAAGTTTTCATTTACTGTTTACTACATATTCGCTTTTTTGCGCCGATATCTACATCTACAGCTTTGTCGAAAAAGGTTCAAGTCAGATACATATATATATATATATATATATATATATATATATATATATATATATATATATATATATATATATATATATATATATATATATATATATATATATATATATATATATATATATATATATATATATATATATATATATGAGAGGATGTTGAAGGAAGACCATTCATTATTCCATCACACTTGTCCAAAGTCCTTTCCTCTCCTTGAATTGGCGGTAGACTTAGATTTAGAATGAATAACTAAATATATGTATATTTAATCCAATGTAACATTTGATGACATGCGATTGACATGAACTAGTAAGATTTGAAGTAACTTTTGGTATATTAACCTAAGGGCGATTTTTTATGGAAGAGATAGATAAACAAGCAAGTTGGATACCTGACGGTAAGTAATCAGCGCTGCCCAAAGACATCCGCAATACTTAGGGCACTGCAAATGCGTTGCCTGCTTAAGGGTAACTTTATGAATAATCATAGGGGAAGCAGGAAGTAATAGAAGAGCAAGAAGAACAAAAGAGAGTGTACTACTTAGGCTTCTCTAAATCGTGTTGAATAATGTAAAATAATGAAACGGTTCACATAAAACAAAAATAATTTATTTTTTATCGACAAATATAAATAAATTAATTAAACATTTTTATTAAACAAGCGAAGTGAGTGTTGAGCTGGATGCCTACTGGTTACATTATTTTTTTATATTCATGGTTACATTATTTTTTATATTTAATGTTGACTAGATAAGCGTTGTTGATCAATAATATACGGGGAAAATGTGTTTTTGGCCAACATTCTTATTAAAAAAAAAGATGAGTCAATAATCAAATTAAAAATATACTGCGATAAAAATACATGCAATAGTTACAATTCAATCGTAACAATCTAGTTCTTAAAAAGGATTAAAAAGGAGCGTTATCAATAACAGAGTCGTTTATTTCTTGATAGAACTATTATCACTCGTTTATTATCAATTAGTTTGTTTTCAATAACGAATTATAACTGTTTAAACATTATTCTGTTACATTCCTTTCCATTATTCTGTTTAAACATTATTTTGATAATTATTTTTCGTTAAGCAACTCAAATTATTGTATTAAGTAATTTTGTTAGCTTGCTACCATTTTATTAAAACATAACGTGTTTACACTTGTGGAAAAATTATTTATTAGTCTACACGTATTTTACTTGCTACGAACATTTCAGGTTTTTTTCACACTATTTATTCCTTGCATTATTACAATGTGAAAAATTAAAACAGATATGCCGAACTATATATTATTTGAACTTGAAAATTGAATTTGAAAATTTTGAATTATATATTATTTGCACACTTCCCCTTTTAAGCAATGTGTAAATGTTATATATTTTATAGGTTATACGTTATCATGCAAAATAATGATAAAAACTGAGTTGTTAAGGATGACTTTGGATTTGATAGAGCACGACGTTATGTTCCGAACAGAATCTCATAGTAAGTGAAGTCGAACGAATCTCGTGTATTATAACTTTTGTACTCTCAGTACGAGTGTACTAATACGGGGACAAAATCAAGGCCAGTTCAACACTACTGCACAAATATAAGGTTTTATTTAATAATAAAAGAGTAGGCGTTCTAAACATTTCAATTTACTGCTTTATATGACAAGTCTCTCGTAGCAAACTGAAGAAATTAAAGTATCAAAAAATATTTTAATAATCTGTTTGTAGTCGTATATGTCCAATGTTAGACATAGCCTGCCAGTTGTTGAATGTCGATTATTTCAACATGCGTGTCATAGACGGATAAGCGGAACTTTGGACGGATTCCCAGATTCGAAATAAAAATTTGTAAGGTGACAGATATTTAAACCGATGCGAAAATCGAACCAGCGACCGTCGACTTCGAAAGTAGTAACTTCGCCGCCGACATATTTAGATCATTGCTTGAAAACATGTCTAGTATTAGTTTGTCCAGGTTAATCTTGGAAAGGGCGGAAATGATTTTATAAGAACTTTCAAGGGAAGATAGAAGAGTATGTAAACAATGAATTAGGCTACTATATATATTTATCTCGGAGAAAATTGGAAATCATAAGTGTATAGAGGTCCGGCGAAGTCGTTACACACAGGCCGTTTGAACAACAAAATATTTCCCACGTTTAACTTGTAATATCATTGAAATATTATGAAAAAATAGATGCAGCTGCACATTAAAATGATTAATTACAAATTATTAAAATTCATTATTATAGCCTCATTATAACGTTTATCTGTTTTTAACTTTAGTAAAGCATATTTCACAAATACTTGTTAAATAATAACTTATATCTAATCGAACTTAAATGCCTATGTTTGTACTTTTAGGTTCCATTTAATAGCAAGTATTAATCTATGATTGATAGTTAAAGTTTTCAAAAAGGCAAGTATACAACACAAATAAAACGTTTAGTATCTTTCGAATAACAAACAAGGTCAACACAAGTTATGTCTTTAGGTCACGAGTAGTCGCTCACAGTGACCTCAATCAGGTCGGATTCCGATCTCACAGTTTTGCATTTGAAACAACTTTTTACGCACTTTCTTAGTACTCGATAATATTCATTATAACATGCACAGTTTTAACACTGAAACTGTCACAATACTTTGAACAACAGATATTTTAACGTGGAGGTGCTTGTGGTGGGGCGTCTTCCAATTTACCCCACACAACGTTACACATTTCTCTTACCAAAGCTTGCTCCCCGGAATCCAGGTCCGGAGCAGGCCGTCTTCGTTCACGCTCAACTCGATCTCGCACCTCCAACACTTGAAGTGCACGTACGACTGCTTCAGGTCTCTCGTTTAAACCACTTCCTATTCCTTTTTCAGCCTCTAGACGTCGTACTGTCTGTTCTAAATCCCGAACGTACTGCACAGTCCGTTCAGTAAGTTGGGGATGAGTAACAGACACAGAAGAGTTTGTAGGGCGAAGACCCTCATCAGCATTAGTACCACTACTACTTCCGTCTCCGTCATCTCTTTCTCTCCCCGCTGTTCGACCACAATTAACACAGGCACTCCTCTCCCGTTCCTCATCTAAATATAAACACAATTCTTTCAGTTCTAAGTTATCTCGAATTAACTCCTGTTGTTTATCGTCGAGCTCTCTAAGTTTACTCTGGTAAGCGGACACTTCTTGCCTCATTACAGATGCAGTATATCTACCGAAACGTTGCCACTCGCGAGCTAGTTTTCTACCTTTTTGTCGATCATCATCCAAAAAACAACACAAGTCACGCAGTTCTTGATTATCTTCGCTGAGACGACGATTTGCTTCCTTTAATGCTTTTATTTCGTCCAATAGTGCTTGAAGCTGCCGTCTTTGATCAGTTGATGCTCTTGGGCCATCCGATTCTATACGTTTTGTGAACTTGAGCATGTCAGCTGATCTTCTGTGAATCTGTTCTTCTTCTAAATTACGTTGCACTCTTTGCGTATCATCAGCGCTTCGCGCTCTCGTCGTCGTTTCCACGGGCTCGTGAACAATAGCTTTTGTTATGATCTCTCCGCTGGGTCGCAGCACGCGCAGAGCTCCGGGAGGTAACGGGTAGCCTATTGGATATCCTTGTGGGTATTTAGAATGTAAATATGATCCACCTGGATAAGAACTCGGTACAGCGTTTAAAACGCCAGGAGGATATTGTATTTTACTTGGATCGATTGGTTTGCCGGCGTAAGGATGTTTGAACTCCTTTACTGTCGCGTCAATAGTGGTTAGTTTCGATGTTGTTGCGGCCGGAGGTGGCGGATGATAGCGCGGTGGAAAGTTGACCGGTTCCGTACCCTGTTTACCTAATTGTTGTTTCTGTTTATTAAACTGATTGGCGTTCTGACTGATTGACATTTTAGTTGGAGCCGATTTGTGGACGGTCATCAACTCACTCGGTGCTCCACTTGGCGTTATTTACTCGATTCATTTCCAAATCGAGAGGATTGCACACGAATGAAAGCCGAAGCAGCATAAGTTCAACGAATGGTCCTTGAAGAAACGAAGGAGGGGAACGCCGCCGGCTGCGTAGGTTGTAGACCGTGGCATTCGCACAATTAACTCAACCGAAACACGGTATTAACTGCGAACTACATCGAATGTTCAATTTGTTGACGTTCACTGGGTTAGATTGATATTTGGTGTAGCGCAGTGGATGTCGAATTGGAATTTCGTGTTATGTTATTAGTTTAAAAGACGGATATACGCGATACGACGCACGGGACGAAGACGCGCGGGCGCGTGGCGCGGACTGGTCGTCTGGCTGTGTAGTTGTAGTGTAGCCTGAGAAAAGGCTCTCGCGGTCTCGCTCTACCTCGCGCTTTCTGATCGTTTCACGCACACATTAATAAAGATCATTCACATCTCCGCTTGCTTCAGCGCACTTCGTTGCTACGCTGATAACCATGAGATTTCGTCCGTTCTCAACATCAGACAGACAGATAGATTAATATATTTCCTTCTGTAGTAACACACACATACACACACATATATATATATATATATATATATATATATATATATATATATATATATATATATATATATATATATATAATATTAACATATTAATTAGAACGGAATCAATGGTCGCGGGTTCAATCCCCGCATCGGAATAAATATATGTATGGATTTGTAAATATTTATTCCGATTCTGGTAACACAATTGGGCGATGGCTCAGTCAAAACCACCACCCATTGAGCAGAGAAACTGATTTTCTGTCACCGCCCGACCCTCACGGAGATGCAGCGCAGCGTAACATAAAAATGAAAAATACGAACCTTATAAATATACTTGCGATCAACCCCAAATATAAACCTACAATCTATAATCAAGCCTTATACACATAAGAATAAGGACAATACGCGACAATACCAATACTGCTGCAATCTGACTGTTATTACTTGTTACGTGTTTGATTATTAAGTAATAGAGCATTATACTTTTTTTTAACGTAAAGCCACTTTTAAGACTACACATGATAATTCAACAATGTTATATGTCGTAGCATACTTGTATAATGATTAATGTAGTCAGAATGGATGAATTAAATTATAAAAATAGTACTGAATGCGTTCGAATCACTTATGAAAACGATAGGCAAACGAGCAACTAATGGGTCATCTAATGGTAAATAATCGCCGCTCATGAACATCAGCAACAAACCCCAGTGCAGTGCACTGCAGATGCGTCACCAAATTTGGGGTAAGGATGTAAAAAAATGGGAGGTTAAGATGGATGAATTGGCCTTGAAATAAAAAATTCAAATATTTACGAAGCACCCTATAACAAATAAAATCATCTTCATAGTCATAGACACCCTTTCCAATGTCACTAAATACAATAACTGCTAGTCAAAATTATAACTATGATAGCCTTAGTCATTAAACACTTAAAGAGAAACAAGAAAAACATACACAATACCACATAACAATATATACGAATAGTTTTTTATCTTAACAAAACACAACTTCAGGACTTTAAGGAAGACAACCGATGATAGACTTTTACACTAATTATACGGAAGTCATAATTTCTATGAGAACTTAAGACTAAATAATAATGCTATACATAAAAGTCTTAAAAGTCATAAAAGTCATAGATCTATGCCTTAAAGAGTTTTTAAAGATAATGTTTATGGTTTTTTCTAAGCATTTAAAGACGCATTCTAAGTCTCTATATGTACATCAGCTTAGTATCTAATATATTACGAATAATACTATAAGCAAATAGTACAAAAGATTTAGACGTGAGTACGGCGAAGGACGCAGGTTCTCGATCTCTCAGAACTATATTATTTAAAATTAAATTAAAAAAATAACATATATCTACCAAGGATACCATATCCATGGTAGATAGATATATTTAACTTAATTAACTGTACGTTTTTATGTTAAAGACATCGTTGATGTCTTTTACATGGAAACCTAAGTTTGAGTTGACAATACATTCTATAGTTATGTTTTACGAATTAAAAATAATTTCCGCATTTATATACGCTGGATAACATGGTGTGTTGAAAACAAATAATAGATAATTGTATTTTTATGGGACAGAAAGGAAAACGAGCATAAGTTTTTTTCTCGAAACTTCTTTCTACGCACTACCACTCTGTAGAACCAGCTACCTTCAGCGGTTTTTCCGAACCGATACAACATTGACACCTTCAAAAAACAAGCCTACACATACCTAAAAGGCCGGCAAAGTTTTCGTGACTCCTACGTTTAAAATCGTTTCGCCTAATGGAAAATAATCAATATCTGAAATATCATATCAAAAGCGTTGCCGGCCTTTAAGAAATGTGTAACATTCACTGGTTTGAGTTGAACTACATGATTATCTTGGTTGAAAATCTACTTCCAACTTTGTTAAATAAATAATCAACTTGCGGCCGTCCACATTTGGACATCCTAAAGATTAACCTAAGATTTAAATTTTATTGCATTTTATTTTATTAGTATTGCAAGTGGCTTAAATAATTAATAAATGTAACGTTAGTAACGTTGCATTTTCCTACATTTCCTTTATAAACGTTACACGTACGCGACGCACGGAAATTCGGATTGCGTCGACTTCGTAATAGTCCCCTCCTGTCCTAACTGATTGTCGCTTCAGTTCCAACACGAGCTTCGTTTGGCAAGGATGCCTCGCGTTCGCGCGTACCTTGTGCCGGTCGTCGTAACCTTTCTAACAATATTTATATATGGTATGTTTACCTCATTTTTAAAAAATATATTTTATTTATTTAATTTTATGTTTATATACATATTAATGATATTAAATATTTTTTTAACAATTATATATTATTTATATAAATAAATAACTTTTATAAAATTATAATAATAAATATTTTTTTATAAAAAAGACTAAAGCTCTATGAAATTTTTTTAATTAGGAATAAATAAATATAAATATACTAATTTATCGATTAAATTGTAGTATCTTATAACAATTACACTGTGTAAGTAATTCTTCTCTGTTTGCATTTTTATATAAGTCAACTCCGGGAATTGTAAGGGTTTTACGTAATTAATACGTATTGCAACTAAAGGTTCAACCGTCCAGTAGATAAAATTAAATTTAAGTGTATAATATACTATATATGTACATGGAACTATATAAGCATAACAAAACTTCAAGTACGGGTTCACTGTATACTTTTCAGTGAAGAAAAATGAAATGTAGGTTAGAAATACGCTGAAAGAAAATACATACATTTGAATATGAGCTCCTTTGAGTCTTCTATTATAGTTACGCTCCATAGATTTTTATGAAATTGGGCTGAGTTTCGAGATGTTTATAGGCCTATAATTTAAATTATCATATTGATTTAGTAATAATAAGGCGTGGAATTAAATAATAATTTTATAATAAATATTATATTCAATTCATTTAAATTAGTTACTATTGGCTCACCTATAATGTTGCTTTTACGACTCCCGCTTCGTTTAAACATATTTCTAATAATTCTATTAAAAGTGAGCACTTCTCGTCTTTTTACCCTTCAACCTTACCTGGTCGCGGTGCATTCTTAGTTATGCACTATACGAAGTTATGACAACCGACTGATGGCGTGGTAGCCGTCTAAAGTTCAAGGCCAACAATGAATAGCAACAGCAAACAGCGGGCAGCAGCATTTTTTTTTAAATATATGTCCCACTACTGGGCACAGTTTCCCCGTTTCTGGAAGCATATACACATTTTTCCAAGGTGGATTGACAGGGTACCCGGATTCGAAATTAATATCTATAGCCCACACATGTGTGTACGTATGTATATCTATTCCGATGCGGTTATTTCACGCGAACTCCCGACCGTCGTCTCTGAAAATGGTAGGTTCACCACTGATCTGGGTGGATTCAAGTCCGGATATTTGTCCATAATTATGGCTTGTAAGTTGTAATGGCACCCACGATGAACACTACTATGTGTGTGTATAAAGCATTTTTTTATTCATTTTTATTGAATTATTGTACTTTAGCAATATAAGAAAATATTACACATATCGAGGCAAAAAATCGAAAACACTGTAACTGACATAGATGTGAAATCCTTTTTATTGCATAAAAGAAATGCGTGGAATGGTCTGAGTCTCATAGCTCTACGCCCAAAAGAACATTTTGTACAGCGTTAAAACTGTTTTTGATTGATACGATAGATACGATTTTTTCGACTTAAGTGGTAAGTTTCATTTTGCGATTTATCGTATTTTGCGTCGATATGTATGTACATATACGTATTAAAAGTATCTGATCTGACTGAACAAATGTATGTTTTTATATTTTGTGCGTCCCTTGTCTATTTTCTTTTATATATTCACGCCTATCCCCGCAGGGGTTGGCAGAGACCACAGAGCTTTATCCGTTACCATTCATCCCAGTGAAACAGCTCTCCATTAGTCGCTTTTCGCCCTCGTGAGAATCAGGACGTGACGGGTGGCGAACCACGTCGCCGTCATTTTCAACAATTTAGGTATATTAAATTCGTTTTAGTGATTCCCACGAGCCTCAAGGGAGGATGGAGGTCAGCCCCAGCAGAGCCCTGCATGCTGAGGTAAGGCACCATAGTACCCGGGGGAGCTCGACTCCGGGACGGTCGGCACGCTTGCGGCTAGGCTCGCCCCTAGCCATACGTCCATTGGTACGGCAGACCGTGGATTGGCGGAGAGGAAGGGAAAGGATAGAGAAAAAAGGAAAGGGCAGGAAAGGAAATGCGGATTGGGGGGCTTACCAGACTCGGAATAAATATTTATAAATCCATATATATATTTTTTCCGATGCGGGAATCGAACCCGCGACCATTGACTCCGTGGGCGGAGGGCCGCGCCACTGATCCAATCGGTTGTCCTTTGTCTATGTCTGTTCTTATTACGAAATGTTTATGTTTTAGATGCAAACGGTCAACGCAAACCTATTAAGGAAGCTCTGTTCCTTCATAACGATGGTTTCCTGAATGCCTCATTCGAAGACTGTGTGTGGCGGCGCGAGAGAGAACCATGCCCTGATCCTGACGTGACTCTACATTTGTACACAGAGGCAGAACCCGTCAAAAAAGTCGTATGTACATTTAATATAATTTTAAAATAATACTATATATATAAAGTAGAACGTCATTTCGAAATCATAGTTTAGAATGTATTTCTAAATAATATCCTATAGAATATATCCTATATTCTAAATGTGTGATTAACATAATTAATGTTAAAATATATATTTTTAAGCAAATAGCTATTTGTCGTTTTTAGAATTCCACCACGCTCGTCAACTTAAACTAAACTAAATTTAAACCTTGTTTCTCGGCCAACAATTCAAAAATCCGCTAATATATCATTATTTAAATGGAACGGTGTACATTTTTGCATATAATTTGCGATAGGTGGGTAAGTGCATTGAGCAATCTCCATTGTTAAAGATAAATATTCCCACATGGGTAAATATTAGCCACAGTGTACTTACGGTATCTATCTACTGAGATAGTAGTATTTTACATAAATCATTATGGAATAATAAAATAGTATAGTAACAATATAATAACTCCATTCAAGATAACAATACTAACTGAGCTATTGCTGAGTTAATATATGATTTAAAAATGTATATTGTATAAAAAAATTTAAATGAACTTTAATGAATAATTATAAAATATATTTATAAGTAACAAATCATGGCTGAGTGTACCCTAATAATGTATAATATATACATAATTTAATCTTAACTGCTTTGTTCAGCTCATAATATTTGTCACAAAAAATATTAGTTTTCACGACACCACCAATTTTTTATTAACTAACGTATAGTTAGAAAGACTGTCACCAAATGTATATATAAAGAATAATACGCGATATTTTGATCATAAAATTCTTTCAATTTGGAAGTCATCTGTTCTACTTTGGGCTATAATCTAAGTATAATGATAAAATATAAGTCTATTGATATATTACCTGTGGCAGTATTCGTATATCGTTTTCATTATACTTCATTATGTAACATATTTCAAAGTACCACTGCAGCATTTTAAATTATTTAACAGATTTTCGGCGATAGCGTATGTCCCTGATTTCTCTTTAAAGAAGTCTAATAATGCTTTGCTAGTGCTAGAATTATTAGAACTTTCCAATTAAGTTAATATTTTTGAAAATATGATGTGATGAGAATCAATAGTACAAATGGAGGAATCAAATTCAGAAATCAAATTGTAAGCGAAATCTTTTCCAGTTGAGCTATTTCTATTTCATTTTTATAAATGGAGGAGAAGAAATAAGAACTTTAAGTGCCTCGCTTTTGGCAACCACAGTTGCAAATTGAATTGAATGAATCGATATTTTTTTTTATTAGTTAAACGTATTTCGTTTAACTAATAAAAGCGTAAAGCGCGTAATTAGGTAAAGCAGGGCACAAATATAGTCCACGCTACGTTTGTGGCTCAAACAGTCTACATAGGTAAGGGTACGTCCTGCCGTACACTAAGGCGGAGCACGCACACTCATCCGTTATGCACGCCTCAGGGGAATACAAAACAGTTTTTCTATCGATTTCTAAAAGAAGACACTTTCTTTTTTCCCCAACAAAACTATCGCTATCCGCAGGCGGCAAAAAAAATATAAAAGAATCAAATTATGGTCTTGTACCTGCGTCGAAAAGAATATAACTTTACAAAAATGTAAGGATGATATAACTTAGCTGATTTTGTTAAAAAACTTTTGATGTATTTATAAATATAAACTTTATATTTCTAATATTCAATAAGCTATATGTCTAATGCTAATGGGAAAGGTATACTCACTTCGATCCTCGGCAATTCATTTGAACTAAAAAATTCGACTGATTTTAGTGGAAAAAAAACACTATACAAATATACCAGAGCTGCCAGCGACTGCGAACACATCGTTTTGAGGCCTATACGAGATATCATCGTAGCAGGCGGTTTTATTTATGAACCTATGCTCTTTTTCCGATAGGGTGCCTAGGCCTCAATTTTACCTGAGGGGATCACACCTTTGGATTACTACTAGCCGCTCTCCTGCTGTACCGATTAGTCTTCCATCATTTCCGTGGAATTTCAAGACTGAAGAGCAACCTTTGTCATTGTCCTGAATCCGCAAGTTGCGGATCCACTAGTCGCCAACCTTGCCAACAAAATTGTAAAGTTCCTAGTACCAACAATACCATCGTACATTTTTTTCTACAGCCCATATACGTATGTACTACTGCTGGCCACAGGGCCAACCATTTTTTAAGGGAACATTTACATTTATCTGCCACACTAATTCAAAGCAGATTAACGGGACTTAGAATGAATACATACATACATATATGTAAGCCATATATTTATTCCTATACGGGAATCCATTGACTCCAAAAGCAGTAATTTCGCACTACATAAATAGTTCATATAATTAGCTGAGTGGCGTAAAGTATAGTTATATAAAATATTTAAATATATTCTGATGATAATAGATTCACATATTATATAGGTTAGTCTGTCAAAGGAACATGAATGCGACAGGTTTACCGCTACTCGTCCTCGAGGGTTTTCTTTCTTTGGGAGTTCATTCATAACGTGGCTACCTGCTTTCGTTGGTGTTTGAACTACAAACATTGTCCCAATACAGATAATAAATGCTACCGTATGTTCAGGCGGCCTTGCTAACAAAAATGCCTAACCGATGAATTTGTAAATCGTTTTTGTAAGCAGAAAAAGTGTGTTTATAAAGCACGTTTGTTAATATAACGAATTGGCTCATCACTGTAGACAAACTAAATTAATTAAATAAATATTTGTACTTTTGATTTTTAAAGAAGACTTGACAAAAATGATATTAATATTTACTAAAATTATTGATAAACAAAGGTATTTGTAATATAAAATATTATATGTATATGTATATATATATATATATATATATACATATACATATATATATATATATATATATATATATATATATATATATATATATATATAGTTTTCACACTTACATCAAAAAGTTCTTTAATGTTAACATATTTTATAATAACATTTTATAATGTATTTGTGCATTAATTGCGCGAAGTTTTACTTCCAAGCGTATCAAAGTGGTGACAGGAAATATTTTTGTTCAGGTAGACCTGTACAGCGAGGACTGGCTGAGACAGAGCGGCTGGGAGCCTTCGCACGAAACCATCCTACTCATACATGGTTACGCAGGTGGTGACGACACTTTACCCATCATAGTTCTCCGAGACGGTGAGTATAGAGAGCATTAAGGTTGTTGCACGGGGCATGACTACGGCGGGACAGTAGTGAGGCGCAAATGTTACACTGTAGGCGCGAATATTACACTCGTATGTGCGAATGTTACACTTTACGCGCGAATGTTATATTGCAGGCGCTAGTGATACGTAAACTGCAGTCGGATGTTAACCTGAAGGGTTCACCCCTGCAGGTTAACACTGCATTGACATTATCACGACCGATTGGCCAACTGCAGCATAACATATCATTTGGCTCTCTTTACGGACGGTGCTAATTCAGATATGGAAACGATCGTCGATTTTAGTAACAAAAAGAAACAATGTTAACGCATATCTTCGGTTATGAGGATCTGGATGACGTATTGAGGTGTAAAACAGTAAAAAAACAAATCACTCGTAAGAAGGATATCTAATAAACAGTTTTTAGAAAAGGAATACGCTCTTCTGCTACGTAAGTATTATACATAAGTATTGTATAATTTTTAACTTATAAGGTTATAAACATCATTTATGTCTAGAACAGCTTACTTTCCATAATGAACACCTTATAAGTTTACCTACGATTTGAGTCAGAAAAAATATCCATATATGTATATGGTCTTGCCGAATACAATACTAAATCTTAGAAATAAACTTTTCATCTTAAAACAAACTTTCTAAAAACACAGCGTTTCTTCTTCAAAGTTAAAATCAAACTTCTCTTAATAACATTGTTGATTTTATGATTTATTTAGAATATATTTTTTCCTCCCGTGGTTCATGACAGGCGACTACTTACTATCAGATGACAGGCTTATTCGTTTGCCCATCTCTTATATACACATAATTATGATAATACGTTAAAAGTGTTTTTTTAATATTTGAATTTGTACAAACAATTTAAAGTTAACCTTGCCAACATTACCTGTATGTATTTCTAGTTATTCCTAGTAGCTGTAACCATAAAAAAATCTTTATTGGCTTTATGTAATATATGGTTAGCCTACGCCTTCTGCTTTAAGACAGTTTATGTGAAAAGTGAAAGCTTTCCTGCATTTAAAATATCTTCACATCCGTACATAGTGTTATGCACTTATTGCATTTCCCACAACTTTCTCCATTTACGACAGACCTACAACCTTGACGCAGCTTCAGACATCATTGTTGTATGCAGAACAAATTTGAAAATGACGGCTATTTCTTTTGCCATTTATATATACTTATGGGCTAAAGGATGTTGATCGATTTGACTTTTTTTTATTCCCAAAAATATAAATCAAATTGTATTGCTACGATATTTTTGTTTTCCTTTACATTCCATGTATGATTTTTTTTTATGGGATAGAAAGGCAAACGAGTTAGCACGTCCCAGAATGGCAAGTCATCAATAGACCACTCATTGACCTCTTCTACACCAAAGGCATTTTAGAAGAGTTGTCGGTCCTTGGAAAATGTCTAGATTTATTATTTGAAGATTCCAATACCGTATCGATCCGGAAATACCAATAAAAGTAGCTGATTAGAACATACATTAGAACATGCATATATGCTGATAGTTTTATTGTAAATTGAATAGATATTATAAAACTAATATATCCTATCGATTTATACAATCGGTTGGCATGCAATATTCACACGGCTTTCGTTCCATAATGCGCATTATTACAAAATACGCGATAATGAAACAACGTAGTGTAATAAATCTAAGACCCGAACAATGCCTACTACTGTTTGACCTACAATTTATTTTATCCATACACAAATTAATATTTTTTTTGCAATTTTTCTAGTCACTGAGTTGCTTGTGAAATTGTATATGACGATTGTATATGATGATTTTCGTAATAGATATTTTTGTGCACAAATTAAAATATTTTTTCAATTCCTTCTATCAGTTCTCACTCTATATTAAGAGATATTTATATGTCTTGTTCAAATGTTCAATAGTTAATAAAATACTTTATATTCATCCACTCAAATTCAAATACATTTTTTTAAACTTGTATTGGATGACACTTGATGTCGTTTGTTCAAATATTAATTCATTTATTAAATTTTATTAATAGTAGGAATCGACTATAATTTTTTATTTTATTAATAAAAAAAGTACTTCAAAATGTCAAACTAATCAATTAGGATGTAAAATTACGTTGATAATAACATTACGTTGATAACAAGATAGACAGATTACTTTTAGCGTAATTCTCTTTTTCTTTACACTGCTGGGATATGCCCAGCATACCATACGCCTCCCGATTTTTCGGAGAATGGATAATAACCCACAATTTTAGTCCAAGGTGGATGGGCGGGTCATCTAGACTTGGAATAAATACATGCAGGCCATATATATATTTGTCTATATGCGATACTTGAAACCCTATTAATTCTAAAGATGGAAGAAGCATTACTTTGCGAAAATCTATTAGTATGTGGATAGACAGAATTGAAAAGTGGATAAACAGGCTAAAATCCGCGACAAGCATATAAAAGTAGCAAAATAATAACGTAAGTTTTTACTGGAGGAAGTGGATTTCCAGGGAACTTAAACTAACTCTTACCGAAAAACAACCACTGTCACCAACACCAAACACACACCACCACTCTTCTACAATATACACGCCACGTGTTTTTCCGCAACACGAGGTATGTAGACTCTACGGAAGACAACCTCGCCATTGAGCTATCTAGGCCGTCATTTTTATATATTTTTAATATCAAGTTTTCGTCGCACAGCGTATCTTCGACGCGGAGGCTACAACGTGTTCATGATGGACTGGGGCGCGCTTTGCCAGCCGCCGTGCTACGTGGCTGCCGTCCACAACCTGCGGCCCGTGGCTCGCTGCGCGGCCGAAGCCCTAGGCACGCTACGCCAGGCAGGCCTGCGCCCTGACCGGCTCACCTGCGTGGGCCACTCGCTGGGTGCGCATATGTGCGGCATCATCGCCAACTACTTGACCTTCAGACTTAATAGGATTATCGGTACGTCTTCTTTACATTCTTGGACAGAATTGCAAAATATATCTGAATTTGTTAATAATAATAATAAAAGCCTTTAAATTTTAAATTTCAGAGAAAATTATTAATAGTGCATCATTGTTGCCAATCGATGTTAATACATAAGGCTAATTGCAGACTATTTGTTTTTCAATCATTGGCCCCCCTAAATAAGACACTTCCCAGCCACCTTGCGAGCGAATTATAATTAAAAATAAAAATAAAAAGGGATAGACACATATGTACATCTATAGCAGCTATACTCAACCTGCGGCTGTTGGTCCATCCTGCTGCTGTTATTTTATTTTAAACCATTTTGAATTTCACGCCCATAAGAAACATGTATTGAGCGCTGAGGGAGTAAATAGGTTCTACATAACACCACTGCGCTGCGGTCTGCAGTGCTATTATTGATATCTACAGTAATTTGCTGTAATATACGGCATTGTATTCATTTATATTTTAATTAGATGTCTGACTGTAATCACAGCAACACGTTATTATAACGACATGTGTGGCCGCTACGAAAAAAACTTAGTTTTTCAAAGGTTTACTCACTGCATCTAAAGCAAAATGGTTGCAGGTCTGGACCCGGCACGACCTCTGATTCGTACTGCACCAGCGCTCCGTCTGGACCCGGGGGATGCCCGGGCGGTTCACGTTCTACACACCAACGCCGGCCGATACGGCGAGGCCGCGAGACTAGGGCACGCCGACTTCTGTCTCAACGGCGGTCGAAGTCAACCCTACTGTGAAGACACTCCAAGTAATTAAAATCTTAAACTCATTTTAACTTGCATAACCCTTTCGGTACGAGCGCTCTTTCCGCCGCAACACTCCCGCTGTACGAAGTGCCCCGCCAAATACACGCACATAGCACATGGTCAGTCCTCCTTTGTGTGAAAACTTTTCTAACCTAATATATGATCTATGCTTATTAAACAACGCTTTTTTCCAAATGTTGTTTGTAACTTTAATAATAAGAGATAATTATATAAGATTCAATCAATTATATATAAGTAAAATTTATAAAAATTGTATACAAGATTATAAACAAAATTATATACATAATAGGAATGATGCCGAATATATCCGGCACTTGTCTAAACAGGTCATTAGATGGATGCCGGATATATCCGGCGCTCGTCCACACAGGCCATCAGACAGATCCCGAATATATCCGGCGCTCGTCCACACAGGTCATTAGATGGATGCTGGATATATCCGGCGCTCGTCCACACAGGTCATCATATGGAGGCCAGATATATCTGGCTACCGTACCGAAAGGTTTAACTGTGTTAGAAGCTACAATTTATTTAGTATATAGTCTCAAACAAGATATACAAAAGTGAATCCTACTTCGAAGACACACCGTTTCCTAGAATCGATAACGTATA
Source organism: Baronia brevicornis (assembly GCA_031353405.1). Lineage (NCBI taxonomy): Eukaryota > Metazoa > Arthropoda > Insecta > Lepidoptera > Papilionidae > Baronia > Baronia brevicornis. The sequence continues at coordinate 193,524 of JASFAT010004662.1, forward strand.
AAACGATGCTTGTTTAGCCAGAGGGCAGCGTGCACGTATCATGCCTCGGATTAATCCTTGGATCTGGATTTAAGCTCAGGGGCTGACGGAATCTCGTTATTGGCTACCATTTTAGAAGTGCGTTATTTTGGCATGCTTGGATCGCACATCGTAGACTTCAATTTATATGTAATATTGTAAATGTCCTAATGCTTAGCCGGTCCTGTCTCTCACATTCGAGCGACGACTGAAAGCTTTCTTATAGCATTGCCCGAACCTCAGAAGGAAGAGCGTGAACAACATAACAAGCACTGAAACCACATGACGTGTTTTATTTATTTTTTCTTTCATCCCATATATGTCCCACTGTTGGACACAGGCCTCCTCGTTTCTGGAAGAACGAACACTTAACCCACTACGCTTGTGCAATGCGGATTGGCGAGGTTACCAGACTCGGAATAAATATGTGTACACCCTGTGGGCGAAGGGTCCCGCCACTGCACCAATTGTTCGTAGTTTTTTATTATATACCTACGTGTTTTATTATATGGTTTTATTGAAATAAATATATAATGGCTATATTTTATTAATAAATTAACTCTGAAACACGGTGATCCATCTCGTGTTATATGTAAGTAAGCGATATTACGTGTTACAGACGAAGCGCTTTGCAGTCATGTGTGGTCGATCTGCTATCAGGCTGAGAGTTTGTTCGCGCCTCGTAGCGCAGCACCGTGCGGAAGACGTTGCTCTGTGAGAGTTCCTCCATCGCGAGCCGCCGCCTTGCCAGTCCTGTTAGGACAGCCTGCTCCTATGACGTAAGTCCGGATTGCCTTTGGGAAAGATTCATTTGAACAATATTTACATTTGGCATACATAGATATTGAAAAATTTAAGGCAGGCAGAGACTACAGATCTCTATCTGCTACAATCTATGCATACTGTCCTTACTTCCCCCAAACTCATCACTATCCTTATGCAAGCCTGCCGATTAAGGGTACTTTTGACCTAGTATTCCTAAAAACTTCGGCACTTTGGTCAAGGTATGTTTTCCTTGGTCTCTCCCTATCAACCCTTCCATCCACATCCGTAACTTAAATTTCATTTACCATCGTCTTTCATCTATCCTCTCTATGTGCCCAAACCGTCTAAGCGTCCCTTCTCAACTTTTGTCACGACACCTTCTTTTACTCCACATCACTCTTATATCTCCTTTCTTTATTCTATCATTCAAAGTTACCTCACACATACTTCTTAATGTTCTTATTAAGAAAAATCTCCTATATATTAAAATTATATGCTTGACACTGGCTAAGAAAATGTAATTTATAGCTCACTCCCTTATTCTCCCTACATCTCTTAGAACCTTTCATTATCTAATTCTATTCATAGTTGAGAACTGTACAAAAAATATGTAGGTAAAGACCTGTCTTTAAACTGCACGAAGTAAAAGAATGAAATCTAATCATATTTTAAAACCTTTTTTGTGTAATAGTTTAGATATGAAACTGTAGATTAAAAACGAACTGGCGACCGACAAGCAGTCACCAAACGAATAATTCATATGGAATTTATTAAAATTAAAATAATGGAAAATAAAGCAAATAACAAATTGACGGTGTAATACGCTTAAACTAGCTTTTCTGGGCATGCCTGCGGCCCATTTTTAGAATTTTTTTCTTCCCCTACCCATGTGTTCCCACTTCTCAACCGATAGGTAGGTATTACGTTTCGAGCGGGCTGTCCAGCAACTTTTTATCAGATTCAGATTTTCACGGTTTGTATATAATTCCTCTGCCTCTAGCCCTATCCGAACATTTCCCCAGAACAAACTTACTCTCAATCTCTTACAGTTTCCCAGATAACATGTGAGTCAGTTAGTGATAATGCAGCTTTATATAAGATTGATTGATTCATTTGACAAAATCGATATTAATTTTGATTATTTTAATCTGTATTAGGGCATCTGGAGCATACTGCCTCGAAGACTTCTCTACACCATTTTGTCCGGCAACGTCCGGTTTGGCCGAAGGCGACCCACGCTGCTGCCTTGACAAACAGTACGAAACGGCTGCCACAACACCCCCGCGACGAACTCGGCCACGCCCCCTCGTACGGCTACGTGCTCGTCGCATCAAAACGAACGGTGCAACAGATAATATAGTAGGACACAATTATACAGACTACACCAGCTACGCGGATGATGAAGCATTTGATAATAACAGAGCAGAAAATAAAGCAAATGATCAAGTCCTAAATGACAACCAAACAGATTTCAATAAGGCATCCTAGTTTAAAAATAATAAGGTATTATGAATGATTAAGCGTATTTAACTCCTGAAGCTACGAATCGAAAAAGTACCACTAAATGAAATAATTAACCACTAAATTAGTCGTTACATATTTATGTCACAAAAGGCAATGACATGTCTGTTCCTGAATAAGCTATTTATTATCAAAAGTTATTTAAAATCAAATTGCGGATGCAAATTTTCTTACAAGGAAAACAGCCTCTTTTTCTGCGGGATATCATGAAAATCAATGGCTATGTTTTGTTAGTAGATACTCAATATAATTAAATCTGTTTCAGTCAGTTGAGTTTCAGTACAAACATGCAAATTTCCAAATCTTTAAATGAGGTATTTAGAAATAAAATAATTTAAAATGTTTCCATCATTCATAATATCTTAATTTTAGTTATAAACTATGAACCTACGATCGTACAAAAAGTTGTATGAGGCGTGTATGAATCGACTGATATTAAAGTTTAAGATATTTTAAGCATATTTTTCTACTGCTATGGTATTGAAATCATTACAAAAATGACATGACACCTACATAGAGTTCTGAATATTACCTATTAGCTTTTGTATTATTTATAAGAGTTGTTATTGTAAACTTCTTATAAATATAGGTAAACTAAAGACTGGAAGTGGGGTACTTACGAAAATCAGCCTTAACATTAATACTACTCCGATCACCGATGATCACTCATTAGATTGTGTGTTAGAACTCAAATCGGAAAACGTTAAGCCAAAGAATTTGTAATAAATTTCAATAAATTATATAATAATTATCTGTACATTTTTCTTCGTGATAAAACTACATATAGATATGTATATGAGATGCCTTCTTTAATTACACAGCAAAAATGCTCTTTTGTTACTCTTATAAAGAAATAAAAAATATATATTATTAATTAATATTCAGTAGTCGATTTTATTTTCTTAGGTAAAAATAAAGATATAGAGCAAAACTTCATTATAAAGTTATAATGAAGTTGTGTAATTGTAGACATAGAATAAGCCCGCTCAATTTTTCCCCTTGAATGTCGTATACTGTATGGGAGAGAATATCAGTTGTAAAAACCAATCTGCGATCCCCAATTCTCAATTTTAAGGGAGACTAAAGTCAAGTGAGCTGTTATTAATGATTAATAAAAGAAAAACAACTTTTATTGTATTTCGTTTTATTTGAAATAATTCAATAAGTTACATAAATTGCACCAAGGTTATAGGTGGAATAAGTAGGAGAAACTATTATGCATTGAAATACAGTAAACCCACTTAAAAGGCGGTACTCTAAAAACGCGATTTCATGTCCCACGTATAACACGTGTATTCTCTCGTATAACGCGGGGATTTCCCAAGTCATATATCTATACTGTGAAATTTATAATGATTTGACAGTTCACAATCAACTTTGTTACGTTTGCACATCATGCACATTCTTATAAAATTAAATTATTTTATTAAGTTTTTGTCCCTAGTTTGAGTTTTAGTAACATTGATTATACATAGTGATCCCTCGTATAACGCGAAACCAATCTACCGCGTTAATGGAGGGTTTACTGTATGTGAAACTGTGAGTAACCTAACAACTAAAATGAGAAATGATGTTGCAAAATGCAAATATAAGAGAAAGGTTGAATATAGTTAAAACATCTAAAATTATTTGTTTTAAGTAATATTTTCTATTCGTGTATTTTCAATACATGAATAGAAAATATTGATCACGTGGTTTGTGAACAAGTGACGTAGTGCACTTTGATTAGCGTTTTGAGTTGAACGTTTTAGCGACTTGACAGTAATATGCACACGTTTTGATATAGAAAAAAAAATATTAAAAATAAAGAAAAATATTTGTTTGGAATTTATTAGTTTAGCGGTAAAATCATTCCTCCTACATAATATATTTTTTATATGGATGAAATAATGTTTTTTCGTTTTGGTAATGAGATTATAATAACAAAAAATTAAAAAACAAAACAGTTTATTGTAACCTCTAGACAAATCATTAGGACAAAGGATCTTGTGTATTGTATATTGATCAATATATTGTTTCTTTCAGCAAGACCAGCTGTCCGAAGATCCGAGTGGTTTTATTGAATTTATTTAAGTAAATCATTAAAAAAATCGCTATATGCACATCAAATAAAATCAAAATCAAGGTTTTCTATACCATTTGCAAATCAATGAATAAAATAAACTATAGGGATTTAATGCACAATTCACAAGAACCATATATCAAGTTCTTTTTTATCTTATCACTCTGAAGAAGTCTGCTGTCAGCTTTTGTTGCCTGACATGAGTAAAGAGAGTAGCGCCGCTTTTTCCTTCTCCTTCCTCCTAACGACATCAAGAGCTCGATTCTTCCATGTACTCTTCCGAAGCTTAATAGGTCGACTTCCCACGTATCTCCCTGTCATAATTAATTGGATCAAAATAAATATTTGAAAAAGTAAAATAATTATGTTTAAAAATATTCAATTATGTACACATGCCACATTATTAACACAATGTTTAATCGATTCTTTTATTTCCAAAATTTATTGGATCTACTTCCCAAGTATCTCCAACATTATTAATTGGTTTAATAACGATAATAAAACAATTATTCAATAAAAGTACAAGACAAAATAGAGGACTCAAGTTTCCACACTTAGATATAACTTGTTTTGAAAAGCTAGATTCTTAGAATTCAGTTATATTTAAAAAAATACAGTATAAATAATGATAGAAATGGAAAAAAAATTACCATCCATCTCCTTCATGGCTTTTATGAAGTCACCCGGATCCTTAAAACTGACAAATCCAAAGCCTTTGCTTTTGTTCGTCCGCTTATCTCTTATTACTTTGGCCCTTTGGAATGAACTGTATTTACTGAAAGTCCTTGTCTGTGGAAAAGCATAAATGATTTTTTAATAAGATAGGAAGTGTCTGGAAGAAATCGCTATTAGCGATAAGACCGCCATTTGTATATAAATATTACAATCAGTAATGTAGATTTAATTTTTGAACGTTCCATTCCAATGTCGTATTGGTTTGGCTTTTAGCCCTTATATGTATCATCCTTGCCCATATAAAAAAGTTGTGCTTTTAACTCATTACTCCACAAAAGTCCATTAGCAAATATACTAGTCAGAAATCAGTCTACGGCGAAAGTGGTATTTCCCCGGACAAGACAAATCGCCGTGCACAAGGGTGGTAGGATGATGTTCATTCCCTCAACAATTTGAATGCCCCATACCCGAAATCTAATCATATATAAGATGATTATTAGAGTGAGGCGTTACTTTGCGGAAATCCATTATTATGAGGACGGTCAGAATTTTTTTCTTGTGTAAAATCCGACACAAGCAAACAAAAGCAAAAAAATTATAATGTATGTTTTGTATAAGTGGACTGTCCATATATGAACTGTAAAAACTTCAATGAACAACTTACAAGCAACTCGTCAGTAACGTCATTGCCGAGGTCTCCACAGAACATTCGGAAGTCATCATCAGGCCAGTCGAGAAGCGTCACATCTTCCCACACTTGTCCACCAGCTGTTCTCACCACCTGTTGTATTAAATATATAATTTTATTAACGAAAATAATAATAAAGAAAATAAAATAGTTCAATCGTTGTGTGAATTGTACCACAAATACATGAAAAGCAACAATGACTTGGACATTCTCTACAATAGTGTAGTGCAATTCTCGGACCATATTAAATTCTAAGTTTATGTATAATTTCTGATCTGTCTGCTTTCACTTTTTGTTAATGTTCTGTCCTTATAATTAGGATTACATTTTAGTATGTTTTCAAAACTATTTAGAGTAATGTATAGTTTAACTAACTCCTGTTGATGGTTCATAAATAAATAAAAATATTTAGATATATACATAATTATCAAAAACACGCGGTAATTCGAAATTCTTTCAAGGAAATACTCGTCAAATCGAAATATGGATATGTTGGAACATGTATACACAAAAACGATGTTCACTCTTTATTTTAAAAAATACATATTAATCAAGCTCAGTAATTATCGGGTTTGAATCAAACGAATATTACAGACTTCTTTAAAAAATCTCACTGATATATAAAAATATGTATGTATGTATGTATGTATGTGTGTAGATATAAAACTATGTATGTTTCAATAAATATTACTCAAATCAATAAATACTACTTAAATGTATAAATACTACTTTGAGAAATTCGAACTTATCTGTTTACTTCTTGATATTACATACCTCTCAACATTTCGAACCCTAAGTAATTCGAAATATTGGAAAGATCCTTTCAACTACGAATTATTGAGAATTGACTGTAATTGTATTGAGTTATCTAACTGTGAACATCATAAAATTTAATATTAAAAATGCATGCTCATCATACCAAATCCTTTGACCAATTTTTCACAGTTCAGGCTGTTCGGTTATGGAATTTGTTGCCACTGGAGGTGAGACAAGCGAAGTCTCTCGAGATTTATATCTATGTATATTTTTCTTTATTCGTTTATTATTTACGGTTAACTCATATTTATATATACTTTTTTTTACTTATGGCTATTAACTTGTTTATTAATAAATTTTAACATGGTCCATCTTACAGTATGCAAGAAATCGCTATCGGCGATAAGACCCCCATTTGTATATAAATGTTACAATCAATAATTGTATAGCTTTGTGTTTGGTGTACAAGAAAGTATCTATGTAACTCACCTTCCTGTGCTTCTTCTCTTTCTTCGTTTTGGGCACTACAGTTTCAGTGATGGTAACAGGCGGTGGAGGCGGAATGACAGGCGTTGGAACCGGTGCTGAGACTAAAGGGGGGGCAAGCTCAGGGGGTGACTCCAAAGGTTCCGGTGATAATCGAGACTGGTCACGTTTCTGTAAAACAGTAATGTTTCATTTAAAATCAGACGGTGGTTCGAATTACAATGAATCTCCCCTGACTAAATTTTGACTTTTATACACAAAATCGAGAAAGCAAAAATATAATAGACAATACGTAATAAACAAAGAATTTTATCGGATTTTATAGGATTGCGTCAGCATAGCCACAATATCTTGTTTAACAAATAAAATTACTACAAAACAATATAATATTAAAATACAGCACAATATTCAAATTACATACTTATATGAAGTTATTTTATACAAATTATAATTATTTTATGATTAAATATAAACCAATATTATTCTTATATAAACTGCCAATATGTTGACAAATACTTGATGCAAAATATCTAATGTTGTAGTAGTGATGCAGACATTTTGTTCTCTCACCCGTTTTTATTATGTTTAATACTTATTATTAAAGTGGACAATGATCCCTTTAGATTACATTATATGTTTGAGCTATTCAAAATTGACACACTTTCATTTTTATAGATAAATTTTTAATTTAAAAAAATGTTTCATTTAACTTGTAATTTATCTATATATCACTTCTTATGCATACATTTTTAATTTATACAAAATATTAAAAAAGTTTTTAAAATAAAAAACTGTAGCACATAATTATTTCTTTTATTAAATAAATATTAAAACATATCACACTCACGCGTTTTCTACTCCCGTTTTTTTCATTCTGCTCCTCATCTTCTTTCGGTTGTTTATATAGCTTCGGTGCAGCGGAAAGGACAACTGGTTGTGGCTTTGGTGGTGGAGGAGGCGCTAGCTGTGGTCCAGGCAATCCTGGACGAAGGAATGCCATTGGACCTGGAAAACCTTCAGGCGCGCCGTGGGGCCTCATCCTTTGTACCTGTAAAGGTTTCTTTTTTGTGTGTTTGTGTAGGTAGCTATAGTAGGCAATATTGTACCTATTGTACCCAGTACCTATTGTAACTGTTACAGATATTCATAGGTGGTTGTGATTACTTACAATTAGATGACCCACATGCTGTTTGATAAACAATTATTAAACTAAACTAAAGAATTGTCAAAGTTTTATCAGAACTTACCATGATAATTGGACTAATACATTTAAAATTACTGTTATTTTATTTGGCATATAAGTTATTTCTAATTGCCATCAACAAACAAGGGGAAATTAAGATTATAAATAAATGACACAAAATGCGAACACAGATACAAAATCTTTTTTTATAGAATTTCAATTTACCACACATTTCAATAAGTTACTGTACACATTAGCTTTCAACTGTTGTACATTATTATCATCTGTAATACACAACATAAATGAGGGGTGTTGCAGTAATCCCCATTTTTTTGGGATGGAAAGGCAAATGAACAGGTGTGTCACACATTCGCAGTGCTACAGGTATTGCAAAAGCGTTGCCTGCCTTTAAGGAAAGTATAGGCTTATTTTTTGAAGCTGCCAATGCCATATCGGTTCGGAAACACCGTTGGAGGTAGCTAGTTCCACAAGGCAGGGGTGCGTGGAAAGAAGTTTCTATAAAACCCATCTAGATGGATGGAATCGTCACTCGTCCAGATGGTAGGGATGAAAATACTGACAAACACCTGATTGTGCTCCTGTTCTCAGTCCAGAACCATACAGTAATTTGAACCGTTGAATGACTCTAAATTTTTACACCTTTAAAATAACTGAACCGAGCACATACAGAGGCGGGGACCATCAAGGACGGTGGCGGTGGTGGTGGTGGTACCCCAGGGAACATGACTCGTGCATTCATCATCGCATCAAAGTGCTGAAGGAGTGCAGGTGGCGGTGGGGGAGGTGGCAATGCTCTCTCCAGCTGCTGCTGTACCGCTCCGAATGTTCCAGAACCGATGACTGCTCTGGAACTGATCAACTCTGCACCAGATATCTCCGCTTCAAACCTGTAAGTACATACAACATAACAATTTTGGCAAAAATATCTTAAATAAGAAATTACATGCTTTCAGAGATGAAAACAATTATTACTGACAGTCATAAATTAAAATCAGTGGAATTACAGGAATAACTCAAATAATTCTATATTTATTTAATAAAGCACATCAAGTTTCGCCAAGTGTCAACAATCACAAATACTAATAACATTTAATAGCAATATTTTAAATTGTCATATTATAAGTCATGTGTAGTTTAATCCATTGTTAATTTTGCTGACAAATGTTTAGTATTAAAAATATCAATACCTCAAAAGAATACTACAACAAGTCGACAATCATAAGTTTACAGAAAGAGCTTCTAAAGACAAATGTTGATATTTGTAAATAATTAAAGTTATTTCATTGAAATTTTATTATATTTTTATTTGTTTGTTTTCAATTTAAACTTAGCAGGGTATTCAATTCAAAATTAAGTTGGTGTAGAGGTTTCAATATATAATTTCAACTTTATATAACAAATACAAACATATATAATGTAAGGAATTGTCTACTCTTAAAGTGTTAACTTCTTCACTGAGCCAACTAGAACTCCTTCATAATACAAAAAAAAATTGATTAGTCTTAGTCATTATGCCACTATGTCCATTAAAATTATGATAAATGTAAAAAGTATAATAAATGTGGTACTCTGTTGTCTGGGAGAAATCGCTATTAGCAATAAGACCTCCATTGGCATATAAATATTACAATCAATAATTGTAAAACTTTATTTTGGGGTACAATATATAAATATATATATATATATATATATATATATATATATATATATATATATATATATATATATATATATATATATATATATATATATATATATATATATATATATATATATATATATATATATATATATATTTATATATTTATATATTCTCTCTCCATTGAATTCACATCAAAGTAATTTAGTGTGGAAACAGTTTTAATTGTCAACAGTAAGCCAGTCCACTACTAAGTTCATGATGGCCCTGATTCATCCAAGCTGGAATGATATACATAACTTGTAGGTGACATTTTAAATACAAGTTTCAAGATATCTAATACATATTTCAATTTACATTTAACATTACAATGAGCTTGTCTCAAGATACACCAATTTTTTTAGTGAAATATCTATTGAAAAGAATATTCAGCAGTAACATGGGTAAAATAGAAAACAAAATCATGCTCTAGCAGATATAACATATAGTAAAATCGTCATTCTCTCAATTGTAAATTTCGATTTCCTTGTCAACGTGCCGGTTTAATAGCCTCAAATAGATACGTATGTTATCATTTTATATTTTGAAATTACTTACCTAGACATTTCATCTTGCATTTGTTGAAATTTATTTGATTCATCCATTCTTGGCCTCGGTGTTTAACCTTTAAAAGAAGTCCAAAATATTACAAGTAACGAGAATAAACTTGTGATTCCAAAAATTTTCGGAACATAGGTACTCCTTAAATACGTACACATAAATCCATTACGAATATTTGCATATGGCTTTTTTCATAAACCATCCACAGGAATTTAAGATTATATTAAAAATGGTATATTTACTTATACGATCGAATGTCAGCACAATACTTCTCTATAAAATTTATGCGATTGCAAACAACTAAATGACACCACTTAGTATTAGTCATAGATTATACACTATTATAGTTGCGCAAATCTAGTTTAAAACTCTTTAAATTAATATGGAACCCTGGGCGCCAGAGGACACAATTAGTACCAAATTTCATATTGTTATTTTTTAATAAAGTACTTTTTATCCCCGAGGTAGGAGTTTTACTAGCTTTTTAGAAACAGCTTGTACAATTATGATATGATTTTTATAGTTGCTAGACTTAACAAAGAAAGTTGAATCCGATAATATAAATCATTGCATTAATCTAATGATTCAGATCGACATATTAAAATCTCAAACTCATACCAAAACCTTTTATGGAAACGATTTTACTCCACGATTCGAGAATCTTTAATAATTATAAATAATAATTAGCATAGAGTATATTCAGTATGGCGGGTTTATGACATTATATCATATAAATATTCACTTCAAAATCATTCTTTGTTTTCGATCTTCTGTCTGGGTCTTTTCCCACCAACTTGCATCAGGGACTTTGTGATTTTATTTCATTTTCATATTTACAATATAGTTCGATTAAGGTTTATAAGTGAAGTGACTTTTTAAGTTGACTGACTTGAAAAGTCCATAGAAGGTTTTGGTAGAAATACGTCTTGATAAAAGGCCACCATTTTATCAAGAAGAATAACGTCACAGGCTGACTGGAAATTTCAAGAGATTTGATATTATTCCATGTTTGATATTATACATTTACGTGACATTGGCGAAATCATCCGTGCTATTTTGCACTATTGAAAGCCATTAATTCAAATGAATGAATGATATTATACTTGACACTGGCATAATACTTTGAACAATTTGCCAAAGAAAAGAAAAGTAAGCACAACACTATCTTGTATTGATGAATGTTTTAATTTGGTCCAAATCCGACAAATTGTTAATTTAGTACTTTATTAAGACCCTTAGTATCTCTATGTGATTTATGAGTAACCTAGTGTTTAACGTTATTTGACCCTTATAATTTATATATTTATAATATTTGAAAATGATCGAGGAAGATAACAAAACGTTATGGTGTGGAAACCTACCCGAGCAAATTACTGAAGAATTATTGTATGAGCTCTTTTTACAGGTTAGTAGAATTATTTCTTATAGGACCCACTTAAACATAATACACAATGATTAATACTTTTATACTTTGTGCAGGCTGGACCATTAGAAAAAGTTCGAATACCAAAGGATAGGGATGGCCGGCAAAAAAATTTCGCTTTTATTACCTACTGTCATGAAGTTTCTGTGCCTTATGCCATACAACTATTCCGCGGCACTGCTCTTTTCCATAGAACGCTGAGTTTACAGAGTAGAGGTCATATGGCAGTATTGCCTCCTCCCATCAGAAGTTACGGACCAGAACCACATATTGATTTTTCTCCACAGATGAATATAGCTCAAAAGTTTGTGGATATGACTGAAGTACTAAAGCAAACACCACAGAATGCTATGCATATACCATTTCCAAGAAATGATTACAATGATGAGTTGACTATGGCTAGCTTACAAGGTAATTGGTCACATAGACATCATCCATATCGCCCAAAAGATAAACCACATAATAGAGATGACTATAGACTTAGAGATAATAAAAATGAAAACTATAAAGGTAGAGGAAATCAAAGTGGAAATCATTGGCGAAATAGGAGAAATCACAAGAAGAATAGTGGCTACCACAGATGAGACAACCTGTTTTGTCTCAATAATTTTCCTCTCAATTTTTCATCATTCTAAGTTAATTTTATTAAAATGTTTAATATATTTGTTTTAAAAAAAATATTCTTTATATACAATTAACTTGCACTGTACATCCCATTGATAGATGAGTGAGGCTCTGGTAACTTACTGATGGCAGTACCTTAAAGTCAAAGGCAAGAATACATTCTCATTGGATGGTGAGGGGTAACAATGTTACCAGAGAGAGAGAAACCTGACTTTATGGTAGCCAATCTGTCTATATATGTATATGTAGACTTTGTGCCTAACCTCTGTGTTTGGGTAGGGCATGTCCAAAAAAGATTGTTGATACATCATTGGACACAACAATCTTAAAGTTGAGTGGTAGTAAGAGGGCATCAAGAAAAATTATCTTTGTGGCACCACATACATTTTAATATGTGATAAGGGGAGGCTACAAAATCATGATCCATTGGCTCAGTGGCGCGGCCCCCGCCCTCAGAATCAGTGGTGGCAGATTTGATCCCCAAATTCAAATAAATATATGTATGGCCTACAGATATCTATTCTGAGTCTCCTCAGAAATGAGAAGGCCTATGCTTAGCAGTGGGACATATGTATAAGAGCTGTGAGAAAAAAAAATTATGGATTAATTATTAATTTGGTTAACTGGTTGGGTAGTAATGTTGATGTATTTAGAGATGCCTCTAATATTATAATTTAAAATACAAGTGTTTAAAATTTTTATTGCATTTTGTGTTAAGAAGAATACAATGGCTATTTTAAATTCATTTACAATAAGTGAATCTATTAAAATTATTGTTTCTTCCCAACAAATTGTTTCTTGTAAAGTATTGTATTTTAAATGTGACAATCCTTTTTATGGAAATAAAAAGAATTTTATATTGTAATTAAATTCATTTTGAATTATGCATTTCCCATTTCATTTGCAAAACCTTTAAAGGTCTCCTGGAAAGTATGTATAAAATTTTTATTCATTTATAATTATTTGTAGTCAAGTTGTTTCAGGCATTGAATAAGGTCCACCCATTTCTTCTAATGAGAGTCATGCGAGGTGACTATGGGAACAAATACCAGTAAGTGGGCAGCAGTGCCTACCTAGTAGATGGTGGATAGTGTAACGAGCTGATTTCCGCAACTCAACGTCATCATGCGTCTATTTTGGGTGTTGTCGTGTCTACCCAGTACATCCACCAAATGTGAATATTACGGCAGCACCCCTCAATTTTGTTAGAGGCAAATGTGCAATAGTAAATTTTTAAGCTTGTAATGATAAAATATTAGCTGCTAAGAATCAAAACCGGCTATAAAATAAAAAGTATTTTTATAATAATTTTAAAATAGTTGCGCAACTAAGATCTCGATTTTTTTTATAAAAATGCAACTTAATTGTGCTCAAACGCTTATATGTATAGGTGCACAACTAAGTTTTCGCCGTGTTTCTTATAAAAATGGAACTTAATTGTGCAAAAATGCTTCGCATTTATTATAATAAGTATTGCCCATCGTTAGCTACAACTTTTGCCCATCTTTCTGGCAGAGCTCGAATACCGTTACAATAAAAGTTCGTCTATTGAGGCTATGACTACCACTAATCAAACTATTTTTAGATGTCTTCATATGAGCGGAACTGCTGCTCACCTAGATCATCCATCTAGTGCCATCGAACGAAACAAGTAATAATCGGACGGCCCAATATCTGGGGAATATGGCGGGTGGAGTAGGACTTCTCATTTGAGCGTTTGCATTAGGCTTTAACGGGTTGGCAACATGAGGCCTAGCGTTGTCATGCAGTAGAATCACTTCGTGCCTTTGCTCGTATTGTGACCGTTTTCGCTCAGTGCTCGACTCAGTTGTATCAATTGAAGTCGATACCATTCTCCATTGATGGTTTCGTTTCGTTTCAACAGCTCAAAAAACAACACCGAGCTTATCCTACCTATTTATGCCGCTGGAGCAGTTGTTCACAGGCAAAAATACAACGTTCAACGTCCCTTGGCTTCAAATCATAAGGAATCCAAGTTCTTTGCTTTTGAATCATTCCCAACGCATGCAATCATCTAGAAATGGCTTGGTGGGTAATTCCTGATACTAAAGCAAGCTGTTCTTGCGTTTCTTGGGGTTGAATTGGATTAGGTTCCACTGACCCCAATCCGAGACCTCGTTTAATGAAGTCTGTACTTCAGACACAAATTTGTTCCGACACTCTACGTGTGCCCGAAAAATGTGTGAACGGCCAGGGTATTAGGCATCACCCGTGGTGTCGTCTGCATAACTTATTTATAATATACGCATGCTTCTAAATTATAACATATCGTTGATATGCAGAATAAACAAAGTAGGAGAAAGCACACAGCCTTGCGGAACATCAGCATTCACGGGCTTCAGATCCGAGCAAAAGACGTCTAAAACGACTTTTATGCTCCGCTCCGTAGGAAAGTACATATTTCTCAAATGCTAGCAAAGCTTCTGCACTGCTTACGATGTTGTAGATATTTATGGGTGGCGTTGATTGCTTTCCATCAGGCAACACGCTTGCTCGTTTGCCCTCCTTTTCCATAAAAAAAAAATCTTTTTTGGAGGTAACAATGTCGCATAGATTCATAAATACCAGAGTGGAACTAATTTCAAGCCAACTAGTATTTAAAATATTTTAGTTCTTACCATGTCATTCCTGTATTTATGCATAACGTATCCGATTATTTCGTATATAAAGGCTAGTGATACTAAATATAATATTAAGGATATAATTTTCTCTTGATAATCAAATATATTTGATATGATTATTTTATATAATACATATGTGCCAAGAAATCCTCGTAGCGTCAGGAATAAAATCAAATAAGTTATTTCTACTGAATAATATATAATTGTGTTATTATATCCTCCGTCACGAAGAAACCTGTAACCCGATTAACGGTTTTTTATTTTTGTCACATAGAATAAGTATTATACTACAAATACGTGGCTTGCTTGTGAAAAAGACATAGAATACCCTAATATCTGGAAGTCAGTCCATTTATGCTACAGCTAAATCTTGGCCAAAACGTACCTGTATCACATCAAATTGGATAATTTCATTTTTAACCAAAAATTTTAATATCTAATCTAAATTAACAAAAAAATTTATTAGATAAGAATTAGAATGGAGGTTCTTTTTTATATTTAATTCTAACGTCTTGACCTATAACCACACTGGTATTTTTCAAAAAAGAAGATGATAAAAAAATCTACTACTAAAGACTAAATGCCATAAATAACCAACATAGGGCATGTTGGTTACTTATTTAAAAAAATACAATATTGCACGCTGACCATCATTAATTAAAAGAGTTATGAATGGACTTTTTCCGCACTTAACATCTTTAAATCCTTACTCTGTGTCCGTTAGTATTGAATTTTTATCATTCAATCTGAAGATCTCATCAACCTGAAGATTGAACGCAATTTGCGTCTTGAGATAAATTAATTGTTACCAATCAGAATACAAAGTCAAGCTGTAGCAAAATGTTGCGTTCTAGGATTTCGGGCTCTTTCCTATTCACGTGACCAAGGTATCTTAGGGCGTAACGAATAAAGTAAAAAAAAAACTGTAGTATAACAAACTTTGTTGGCGCAGCGACCCAAAATGGATCTTGGCCTCCGAACAGATCTTAGCCACTGTGCCCTGTCCTGCGGCATCTCCTGCCAGATACAGACTTAAAGGTTGCGCAAGTCATTTTCAATCATGTCTCTCCAGCGGTACCTGGGGGCCCCACAGGACGTCGTCCAGTTAGGCGACCCACATACGCTCTCTGGACTGCGCGATCCTCCCTCATCCTATCCACAGTAGTATGCGATAAAATAATTTGATTATGAACATACCATCGTATTTGCAACAGTGGGTTGGTGATTTCCATCAGTGCGACGGTGCACGCGTACGTACGGCCCGTGTAGTCCTTGTTTATGTACACGTTGATGGCGACGAGCGCGCTCCCGTGGTGACAGAGCATTATGTAGCTTTTATTAGAATACAGTATACACCAGAGGAGGTCGAAGGCGAAATATCCACACGACCATAGCATTAGCGCATATTGACGCCATGTTAATTTAGCTGTATGATAGATAAAATTTTATTATTAATAAATTACACAAAAACACTAAAAATATGCAATATAACCAATGGGTTCATTGACCATAATCATCAGCCCGCGACACAGTAGGTTACTGTTGCGCCGTGGCGCTCCATAGGCACGCTACTCGGCCTGATCTTCAGCTACCCGCATCCAGTCTCTGCCAGCCAACCTGCCAGATAGTCGTCTAGCCAGGAGGCATCACACACTACTCAGAGAAACTCCGTCCATAGCCCTCAGCAGTTTGAGCTTGTGAAGCAGACGATCTGTCAGTATTGGCCCTTTGGAGCCATAAGAGAGTATGGGCAGGTCGTACTGCTCAAAGAACTTTGTCTTTAGGCTCTGACGTATGGGCGACGAGAAGACTTTGTAGTGTTTTATAAGACACTGTGATAATTGTGTCGATAATCTTAGATGGTTACGGCGTTTAATCGTAGGGGGAGAAGGTGTGCCGGGTTGGCAACATACTATTAGTAAGTGTGAGACATTACAAAGACTTGACAAGGTTTACTAAATTACAACCATTCATTTTTCTATTTGTCATCCTATATATACTTGATTCCAGATGCAGACTTAGGTCATGTGCTGTGTTAAGGTGGACGCCATCCCGTGACCTTTGTACTGAGAGCGTGTGGCGGACAATCCATTCGACGTCGGTGCTCCCATGTTTTAACTTTTTACGTGTCCCCCTTAATGTAGGCATTGGCAACATCGCTTATTTTAAACGTAAAAAAACTTTTTTTAAAATAACTGTGTTGATGAATACACTCAGTAATCAACAGCCCGTAGCAGTTGATAGCTGAGAATGGCCTTCAGATCAGCTCCGAAAAACCGGCAACTCAATGATGACCACTTATCGTCAAGTAACTACCATCCTCGTTGGCAATATTTTGGGAATTTAAGCAAATAGATAATTTGATACTACTCTCAACTGCCCTGTAATTGCTTTATTGCGTTAGCAAACCTTAAAAAAAGATATTCCCATAGGATCTTCGACGAACAACTTTTTAACCTTCAATAAATTGAACTTTGAATATTCGTCTTTATCTAGTTTACAGTTCTGGAGCATTAATGAGTAATGACAAACTAAAAAGTTGGAAAACTATGTAAACTAAAAAAAAACTATCTATTGAAAACTAATGATATAATTGGCATAAAGGTGATTGTCTCACTTGTGAGGACACATGGCGAAAGATCGGTCACTCCACATTGAGCCAAAGCGGCGCCAGCTGCCACTGAACCATGCAGCAGCGTCACTAATCTGGAGCACCACTCTGGACTTCGGTCCGAATGCTCTAAAGCACACCATATGTACAATACGCTCCAAAATAAAAATGACGTTAATTTCAATAGCGACACAAGAGACAATTCTTGCTTTAGTTCCATTCAGACAAACATGTTAGCAATCTTCATCTGATTTCGTGTTAGAATTTATAGGATGGTCACATTTATGTCATATTTTTACTAAAACATACGGAATGTTTAAACGTGTCATTTGTGACACTGTCCTGTCATTACAGGCCCAAAAAATGTTATCAAAGCTGTAGTTTTCACATATTAATGTTCGTTTCTAATATTTCTGACGTACTACTAATAATACTCGACAAAATGGCAAGATTTGTTATTATCTTGTTTATCTTTAAAGTATTGGTTTTTCTGCCATTCCTTAGTATTAAGGCACAAACAATTTGTTTTAAATTCGTTAATTAAGACCAAAAAGTTTGTTTTACACTCAATTCCTTAAAGCCGGCTTTTTTTCCAATATTTAAAAATAAATCACAATTTCTAAGGTAAATTTTAATTAGCACTTCTTTTATGAAGTGAAGTGGCAATGGACCAGGAAAATTGTCATCCGTTGGAGAGGAGTGCTAGAGTGGGGATCAAACCAAAACGAATAGGCCAAATGTAGAACGCGCCCATGATGAATGGAGCGACGATTTACGCAGGGCAACTGACAGCGACTGTGTAACCGAAGATCGGGTTAGGTGATGCGCTTTGGAGGAGGTCTACGTCCAGCAGTGGACTACGGTAAAATAATGATTATTGTTTTTATATACATTTCCTACGGCCCACTAAAAATAGTAGTGATATGTATATTGTCCGAAAAAAAGTTGAGCATACCTCAAATAGACTTATATGTCCTAAATCAGGGGTGGTAGATGAAAAAAGCTACCATTTAGAGCTAAATAGACTGCGCGACCTACGTATTAATAATAATACTTACTACTATATAAACTTAACATCGAATTTAATATTTTTCTTTGCCTTGCCACAATCGATTGCGCTAATAGTTGCGATCGACGGGTTGGCCACACCTGACCTATTTAGAATAGATGACTTAATTGGCTCAGTGGCGGCGTCATTATTTTCGGAGTTAATAGTCGCAAGCATCTCCTTATGGTCCGTATTGTCCATATGGCTCCGTATGGTGTACCTACTGGTATTATTATTTATGAGTCTGATGTCCCGACTAACTGTCTAGAACGAGCGTTGTGAGCGAATTGATGCATACATTGTACAAACAGAGCGAAACGTAGTTTAATTAACATATATATTATAAAATAATATTTAACTACACTTAAAATAATTAACATTAGTTAAAGGTCCCATTCCGGGACGTATTAAGAACGAAGAAAGAATATAATAAAAAACATTTAAAATAAACACATTTTATTTGCTCTACTTATTATAGCTCATAGTAATATATATCATACAATATTAATATCAACGTCACGAAAAGTTCGCTCCTTTCGGAGGATAACAACTAGCATACTCGTGTAACAACACCTGTATATGAAATATATATTGAAACACTTTCTTGTACATTAAAACTTATAAAGACAAAAGGCTAAAAATGGTATACAATAATGAAAACAATTTAATTTTCTTAATTAAATAATCTAACTTAAGATTAAAATAAAAATGTGTTACCATTGTCGTTGCTTAAATATTTTCTAAATAAACGTAAAATAAAAAATAATAATTGATTAAGAATATAAAAAAAATAGTTTTAAAATGATTATTACACAAGTATTCATTCAATTCCTACGGATCCATATATTTATTATTTATTTTACTATAAAAATACCTTTCGCACAATTCAGTCGATTCACAAGTCTCGTGTCTTACCAGCCTATTGTTAAATTTTATTTTTTAAATCAAGACCTACTAAGCATTCGATATAACAGCATTTCCTCAATAAGCGCATTGTATATAATTTATATTATTATTCATTTAACAATACGTAAAGAGATTTTTTTCGTGTAATACAATTAATGAATAAAATAAAGAAGTAAAAATATCTATAAAACGTTTTATCAAAGTAGGTATAAAAATGAAAAACATTAATATCATCATGGATATCATACGCAAATAATATTGCTTTCAATCGCTTCTTTATAACATATTTACTATCATTAACTTTCGTTAATTGAACGATTATTTATAAAAATACTTGAGTTACACAACTAATACAGGTACCATCACGGTTTAATAGCGCTGACCTTGAATGCGTATAAGGAAAAATTAGGTCTATTTTTTCTTTATTTATCATAGACATATACATAGACATTCTTACTAGAAAAATTAGGTCCATTTTTTCTTTATTTATCATAGACATATACATAGACATTCTAACTAGAGATCATAGACATAGACATTCTAACAAAATAAACTTGTTTCTTTTTTTTATGTGTTTCAGATACCCTTCCGCTAGAATAACACTTAATAATTCTATACGCGAATGTACACTTGTGCAAAGCATCCGTTCAGTTTCGCTAATAAACCGTGACGGGACCTATAATATAGGTAATATTTGATTATTACCGACATCGCAGTTTTTCGACGTATTTCTCAATCGCTCTGTAGCGAGTGGCGGGCATGGCGTCTTTAAGCATTTGAGGGAACCGCGTGTCTTCAGCAAGAGCGATCCAAAGGTGTCTCGCGTGTGCTCTTGCTTCAGCGTTCGCATCGCCCAAAAGCTCTCCGGCAGCACGCAATAGCATGGAGCGCGGTTCGGCCGCCATATCTAACGTTTTCGTAGCTCCGTTATGACGCACCAACGCCGCCAGAGACTGCGCCGCGGCAGCTCGGACAGGCCCCGCTCGGTGTGTAGCACCTCTCCGAGTTAGCGCAACTGCCGCCCGTACACCTCCACCAACACAAGCTATTTTCCTTAAAGCGCTCGTTGCGTCTGCTCTTAAAAATCTGTTCACGTCCGCACACCGTTCCAGTAAAGCTCCAGTCGCCTCTTCCAATTCCGGGTCGAGGGCACGCCCACGATGCTCGAACAAGGCGCCCAGTGTCGAACACGCCGCCCGTGCTACTTTCGAGCGTAACGAACGTACATGGGCCGAGGCTGCACGAGTTGCTGCCCGCCAACTCGATGCTGGCGCCCGCGCCGTTACATCCGTCGCTAACCGCTCTGTTTCCATTAACCCAGTAACGATAGCCTCCCAATCTTCATGTCGAGCCGGTATTATACATTCTGCGAGTGCTGTTCTCACATCCCTTTCTCCTGCCGACCGTCTGCCACCCTCGCTGATTACTTCAGGTGACAATCTACCGCTTTTGATTGGACTTGAAGGTGCACTTTTACTTTTGGACGCGACAGACGATTTGCCACTTAAGTCAAGTATTAGACTTTTCGTACTTTCCTCAATTGTTTTTCGAGATATTTCGTCAACTGTATCTTTAACGTCCTGTAGAGGTTCATCTGCTTGAATTTCTGCGCTATGAAGTGAAGGGTCTGACTTTTCGGAGTAGTCCTCGATTTTTAGCGACGGTGTACTTGGCGGTGCTTTTAAATGGTCTTGATTCACCACCTCCTCTGTATTGACATTTTTACTATTGTTATCTATCTGTTCTGTTAAATCTTTAATCGGTGTGATTGGCGATCCTCCCTCTTTGGTGTTGGTCAAAGCGCTGGATTCCCTGCGAAAGTAAACAAAAAATGTACTCTGTTATCTATGTACGTGGGAAGTTGAACGATCGGGAGGTGTGTCCAGGGTTACCGTGTGTGTTGTGGCAAGTCGGCGACAAGGTCGGGCGCGGGGCGCACGGAAGCGCTTCGTACGCGGCAGCAACACAGTAGCATGCCCTCCTTAGCGACGCCTCCACGACTGACGCGATGCCCCACATCGACACTCGACACCGTCGCCCATAAGTTACGAATACACTTTGCAATCAATCGTGAAGTGTATGTGTGGTGTCGAACTCCACAACTAAAACCCCCATATTATGTAAATATCCCACTCATAAGTGAATGTACGCATTCTAAATTGAAGTTTAAAGTAATATTATAAAGTAATAAAGTAATGTACGGATTGTAAATAGAAGTTTAAAGTAATATTCAATGATTAGTTTAAAGCATTCAAACCGATTTCAATCACTTTTATTTGCCTATTATTTAGTCTTTATTATACACATACATTTACAAAACATACATTATGTACAATAGACGGCCTTAGCACTAAAAAATGATATCATTAGACAACCTTTTTGTAGAAATTTGGTAAGAGACTAAAAAAAGAAGAGAGGTTGGTGTACAAAAATTAAAAAATATACATATATAACGACTATAAATTAGCCGACTGCAACGAAAAATAATGAAGGACTGCATCCAGAGGAATGCATGGAGAGTTCATAAGCTTTAAGTAAGTTTTTAAAGGGGGAAATGTTTAAAGCACGTTTTATGTTCTAGGGCAAAGGGTTTCATACAGTTACCGGCAGGAAAACATGTTTCGAATAAGAAAAAACTACACGAGAGTACATAGTTAAATTATAAATAATTAGCGCAAGGATAAATGTGGAAGTTATAGGGTTCATATAGAGCATATTTAAAACGAGTTTCCAGGTATGCACGAGAAAATATATCAAATATATCAAGACTTTTAGTGTACCATAAATAGCAGAAGGTATTACTTATTTTGAAGGCAGATTGGGGGCCGTTTCAATTTTTAATACCTATTTAAAGTAACATACATTGCATTATGTTATAGGAATCCTACATGCAATACCTAAAATGTTTAACTACCCTAATTTGGGACCTATTAGGTAGTGTTTGCCCATTGCAAAGTAGAACGATCCAGCGATAGCGTAAATCCGTCGTATATAAACGAAATGAACGGAAAGCGGGCGTATGCTTTATTTAATAAATGTAGGTTAGTGGTGTCACGCAATTATAGCTTAGTCTGTTGCCACGTCTAATACTGTTGAAGTAAAGGGTGCGTGTTGGGAGTTAATAAGGGTTTTACCCATAAGACTTCAGATTCATACTGATAATAATCAAATTGTTTTAATGTCAAAAAATAGTTATATTCCTGGACGGCTGGCCTAGTAACCTCAATACGTACTAGCCGAACCGTGATTTTTTTTATAGAAGCGATGCCCAAGCGGGTCACGTGATCTCGTAACATCTGCAGTACTAAGGGCATTCTAGATGCGTTCCCTACATTAGGGCGAGGACTTGAATAATGGAAAGGGAAAATGAAAGTAATGGAAGGGGGAGGTGGAGTACAGGGAGTACAGGAAATACGAATTATTGTAACACACTAAAATGGTACCATTTGATTACACTACAACTTTTAACGAAATAAAAACTTAGACGATTTAATTTTTAGTAGTGGTACACCCTACCCCACTGCAGAAGAATACTTTGGCAAGATTGACATATTATTTGTCTGTAGCATGAACGAGCCGGGTCACCCAGGGAAGGCCGGGTCACGCGTTTGCACTGCCTATAGCATTGCGGATGTCTATGGGCAGCGATGATTGCTTTCCATCAGGTGACACGCCTGCTCGTTCGCCTTCTTACCCCATAAAAATTTATTCATATTCTTATATATTCGTTGTGTTGCTAAGAGAAACACCATGCAAACATTAGCCTACAACCTTAAATCATTCCCGATACTCATAACCTTTCGCTGAATAATGAAATTAGTATCAAGTGAGGTCAACTCACGCATTTACTTGGAAAGAATATATTAATTTAGTTCGTATACACAAGCAGAACAGGGCCAGTCATGTTATCGATTCGGCGTTAGTCAGCCATTTGAATAGGGGTGGCTGACTCCCACGACGTTGTAATTGGCTCTCTAATCGCGCACTGTCTGACTGTCAACAAACGTGCTTTAGAGAAATTCCATAAACAAAACTATTTATTTTTATTTTAATTTTTTAGTTCATTAAATGTATAAAAGTCAAAAGTTTTAGTCTCTAGATATATTTCACTTGACTCGTGCAACATTCAGAAATAATATTCTCAAACTTCACACACGCACGCACACACACACACCCCAACATACACAGTTTATACATCAAATGCGTTTAGCAAAAAGAAACGTCTGCTTTTCACATACAACTTTTTAAATTAATTTGATACAATAATTTAAATCATTTATTGGAAATCAGTTATGTAAAATATATTTTATGATTTTCTCTTATTGCTGTGCATTTTGTTAATAAACGAAATAAAAATAATATTATATTACACTTTACAGTCATAGCCCCTCAGAGGTAAATTTGTGTATACGTTTTATCTACATAGATACCTCGACGCAAAAAGCGAAAACGATGTAAATGAAAAAGATGTCAACAGTTTGCTAACATTTTTTATAACAATTTTAACTAAGAGACAGGAGAAAGTGTTACTAATAATAACGAGCAAAACCATAGCAGAAATAGTTCTCATTTAAATTTTATATACAATTTACAACAAAGCTAAAATACAGCAATAGCTTATTTGGTAAGGACCGGGCTTACGACCTGTGCGTCGTGACTTCGTATCTTCCATTGGTCTACTGGTGAACCATTTCCTACCACAAGCATTATGACATTTAATTGGAATCAATATCAATATCAGCCCGCGGCAGTCCACTGCTGGACATAGGCCTCACCCAAGGCGCGCCACCTAGCCCGATCTTCGGCTACACGCATCCAGTCTCTGCCAGCCGCCTTGCGCAGATCGTCGCTCTATCTACCAGGAGAACGTCCCACACTACGTTTGCCGAGTCGCGGCCTCCACTCCAGCACTCGTCTACTCCAACGATTGTCGGTTCTCCGACAAATGTGTCCAGCCCATTGTCACTTCAGTCTGCTAACTTGAAGAGCTATGTCGGTGACTCTGGTTCTTTCTTTTCTTCGTTTCAAATTTCGACGCGAATTTCTTCGTTTCGAATTCTGTCCACCAGAGAAACCCCGAGCATAGCTCTCTCCATAGCCCTCTGAGCGACTTTGAGCTTGTTGAGGAGACGGACTGTCATTGTCCACGTTTCGGCACCGTAAGAGAGTACGGGCAGGACGCACTGGTTGAAGACTTTTGTCTTCAGACTTTGTGGTATGGACAACGAGAAGACTTGACGAAATTTCCTGAATTTATTTGGAATTGTTACCAGACTTTTCGGTTGTCTTCCGTAGAGTCTACTATACCTGAGGATGCCTCGTGTTGGGGCGAAACACGTGTCGTGTACAAGATGGAAAAGTGATAGTGTTTGGCGTTGTGTATAGTGGTTGGTGGGTGGAGAGTCGATGGCCGATTTTCGGTAAGTTTTTGGTTTAAGTTCCAAATAAATCCACTAAACCCAACGGAAAAACACACATTGTTAATTTTCTGTTATTGTTTTGCTTGTCGCGGATCTTAGCTAAGTAAAACTTTTGACTGTCCATATGTTACCAAAAATTCTTTTGATATTTGAAAACATTGTCTTTTATAAAAAAAATCCTAACTTACTTGTCATTTAGAGCGATTGGCGACAAAGGCTTTAAAATAATATCTCGTCCTGGCTGCGAAATACCTGAAACAAATTTACGAAATAAGATCCTGATTATGTACAAGTCGGTAAAAAATTAAACATTGCCCCCTGTTCTTCTTCTGTTATACAATAATATGATAAATAACCTTCGTATATAAAATGTTGCTGACCCAATTAACCTAGTGACGAAGCTACTGCTTTCGGAGTCAATGGTCATGTGTTCAATTTTCGCGTCGTGATAAATATCGAGTATTTTATGTATCTATCAAATTAACAAAAAAATAATATTTTTTTCTTAAAATTTAAGCTTTAGTTCAAATATATATTTGTATATAAAATACATATCATCGCGCTTGTTTTCCGTATGGGTAGGCAGAGACCTGGCTTTTCCTGGCTTCCTCCACACTCATCACTCTCCAGTTAAGGGTCGCACTCGAAGGTTAAGAGTACTCTTCACTTGGCCTTTCATAAAAACTTCGGCAATTTGGTCAAGATATATTTTCCTTGGCCTTCCCCTACCGACCCTTCCATCCACATCCGCAACGTAAATTTATTTTACCAGTGGTCTTTCATCCATCCTGTCTATGTCCCAAACCATCTAAGCATTGTTGAGAAAGATGTAAATTGTATGCACTATTAATTATAGGTATACTCATAGGATATGATGGTGACATGTGTGTTAGAATAAGCACTTTATAACATTAAAGAAAACCAATATATCGTAAGTGTTATTCCAAAACATGGCGTTTCATTATCCGAGACGAGAAAGACAGAATAATTAAAAACGGTCTTTTAAGTCTAACGGTCTAATACATAATATATGTATGTATAAAAATGTCACAAAACAGATACTTAAAATTCAGTTAAAGGTTCATTTACATACCAGGTAAAGGTGCCGAGTCTGGTAAGGGTCGTAACCGAAGAGGACGGGGCGCTGGCGCAGGTGGAGTGGATCGAGCACGACGCGATGCGACTGGCAGGTGAGAATTCCTGCTGGGAAACAACAATTCGATGCAGAACCTTTGATACACCACATATTTATACAGAAACCTGTCCCTACTTAGGGGTAGACCTGGGGTAGATCCTCAATGAGATGGTTCAACCATCGAAGCAGAACAACTCCTCCAATTTCGTGGAAGTGGTCCGATTGGCAGCTGGGTGATGTCTGTTTATCGCGATGTTCAGTCATGATGAATCGATCAGAGAGAGATATCTACTATCACTACGCCCTCTACATCGAGTTTTGGGATATTTTGGCACACTGTAGCGCTCCAGTATGGTGCGATGTATTCAAAACTCCCTTCCACGCACCACTAACGTGTAGAAACAGTTAACTTCAGCGGTATTTCCGAACGGCTACGATATTGGAAACTTCAAAAAACAAATCTACACCTAACTTAAAGGCTGGCAACGCATCTGAAATGCCTGTTGTTTGCAGATATCTATGGGTTGCGTTGATTATTTCCATCAGCCAAGATGCTTGCTCGTTTGTCTTCGGATCGATACCAGTCTCCGTCTCCGTATTGATACCAGTATCAGATACAAAATACCAGAATAGGTCGTTATCCAATACCTATAAAACCTCTTAGATAGTCCCGTCTCGGACATGAACTGTACCAAAACAGTATGATGAATCATGAAGCAGAGACTTCTTCAGCAAATATTATATTATATCTGCTGTACGCTTACTGACAAAATATACTTATGAGTTTTTATAAATAATAAAATTATAAAGTATCAATAAGAATTCATTGTCTTTATGTCGTCTAGATTTATTTTTGCCAGAAAATATAATATATAGATATTTCACCTTGTGTAATGGCTTGGCCTGATGTTTTCTACCGGTTTGCTGAGGCGTTCACGAAGCTAAAAATATATTGAAATCAGTTAGAGTCTGATATAGTTAGCTAAGACTTTGATAAAATATAAATCCACAATGGGATTCTTTTTATCGTTGATGCAATCGCCGGATAAAAATGTTTGTTACGACGGGTCAAATATGCGATCGCTTAATATTCATGAATTGTCACCAGAAGCCCGCAGATAGATGTCCACTGCCGGAATTAGAGTAGTTAGACTAACCTAGTATACTATGCAATCGGGTTGCCTATTTGTTAAAATGTCCGGTCTGTCCACATTGTGAACACTATTTTTATAATAAAGTAGTATTTCTTTTTTAACAGCCCATATATGTCCCACTGCTGAGCACGAGCCTCTCGATTTCTGGAGGAACGGACGTTAACCCACCACGCTTGTCCAATGCGGATTGGCGGGGTTAATAGACTCGGAATAAATATTTGTAATCCATACATATATTTATTCCCATGCAGGGATCGAACCCGCGACCATTGACTTCACGGGTGGAGGGCCCCGCCACTGAGCCAATTGGTCGATATTCTGTTAAATTTCATCAATTATTGGCAACATCTCACGCACGCACGCCCACATATGCACAGGCGAACGGCTGCGCTTTTTGATATGATGAACACACAGACAGGGTTGTATTGCCAACCTGCCGGCAGAAGTGTTCAGCGCGCGCCGTGCCCGCCAGTCGCCGACGCACGGCCGAAAGAACGGCGGCCGGACCTGCTGCCCGGGCCACGCACAGCGCCGCTCGCAGCTGACCTTCCTCCACATGCTTCGAGTCCCCATGTCCCTAAAAACACCGCTGCTAAACTTCATTTCTCAAAGATGATTTACAATAATCAGAAAATGTTGTAATAAAATTATATAACCTAATAAACAAAGTGTTTTCTTTTAATAAAATCTTCGGATACCTTCATCTTTGGATCTTTTCATCGATATACATAATTTAAACTACAATGTCTTTATCTCAAGAACTCAAGTTGAAACATATTTTTTAAATGGAAAGTGACTCACTTTTCGGTTGTCTTCCGTAGGGTCTACTATACCTAAAGTTGCCTCGTGTTGGGGCGAAACACGTGTCGTTTACAAGGTGGAAAAGTAGTAGTGTGTGTTTTGTATTGTATATAGTGGTTGGTGGGTGGAGAGTTGCTGGCCGTTTTTCGGTAAGTTTTTGGTTTAAGTTCCAAATAAATCCACTTCATCCAGCAGGAAGACACACATTATTAATTTTCTGTTATTGTTTGCTTGTCGCGGAACTTAGCTAAGTAAAACTTTTGACTGTCCACATAGTGATGGATTTCCGCAAAGTAACGCCTGACTCCATTAATAAAAAAACAATATCAACAAGAATAATAGAAGAATAGAGACTAATAAGGTGGAACACTACTATGGAACATTGAAGGAGATCGGTGGACTCTTTCTTCTTAGTAGAGAATTATCATTTTTTAAACGGATTTTCTTTTCTTTCTTGGAAGTGACGGATACTTACTCCTAGCATATCTGGGTCGAACACGAGGTCAATCAGGTGGTGTAAAGCTAGACGCTGCAGTAGTGCGTGTGGCAGCGCGGCGGGGGGAGGGTCCCTCGCTGCCCGCGCCACCAGCGCCGGCAGGAGCTGACGGGTACAGTCGCTGCTCGCTGCGCGGACTAGCGCGCACACTGCACCCTCCGCTGGCGCCCTCGTCGCTGGCACCTGGTGTTATCGTCATCATCAGTAAATAACCAGTGGCAGTATATCTCCAGATATATCCCTCCACCTAGAACCACCACGCCAGCCATTTGACTTCACGCATCCAATTTCTACTGACCTACCTACTCAGATCGACGCTCCAACCTGGTGTTACGCTTGTATTAGATGACCAATGGGCTTAGTGGTGGGGCCTTCTGCCCATGGAGTCAATATTGGAGTGCCTCGGCCCAGAGATGAGAACTATACCTATTCCACATGCGCGCGAATTTGGGCCTTGTAAAGTTGGCATCACCTCCAACTTTACAAGGCCGGCGTGAAATACTGTTTCTCAAGCTCATCCATGTAAAATATGTGTAAACTAATCCTAGATTGGCCTGGAATGGTAATTATTATGTTTGGAATCAAAACGATGCAGTCTCGTCTCGCCAAAAATAAGGAGGTCATAAGGAAGCTCGTAGTTGATAAATCCAAGCACGAAGTGTTCTGTATGTGAGCGATAGATTTGTCGCATTACGACACCCATAATTATTATAAACTGATTTTTCAAATCAGAGTTTTCGAGGACAAACGATTGAAATCCATACCGGAACTTTTCCCGCCAACTTACAACTACATAAGTAATGTTATGTTTTTATTTCATTTTCTGAATCTTATGTTAATATCAGTTATATTTTTAATTGTGTAAAATACGCCAGTGTTATACAATATTGTTCGATTAAGGGGTATAAGTGGAGTGACATGAAATAATTGCGTGTTCTATAAAGCTGATTGCTAAAGGCCAATTTATCAAGACGTTACGCGACAAGCTGAATAATACGTTTCAAGATACTTGATGTTATTATAATATATATATATATATATATATATATATATATATATATATATATATATATATATATATATATATATATATATATATATATATATATATATATATATATATATATATATATATATATATATATATATATATATATATATATATATATATATATATATATATATATTGCTTGACACTGGCATAATAGTTATAACTAATTGCCATCAAAGAAGAAAAAGATAAATCCTTACCGCTTCGCTGAGCGCCCACATGTGTTCGACGAGCGACAACGCCGCCGGTTCCACTTTTCTCACGTTGTTCGGATCCAATAAAGTACTGTGTAGCTGATCCGCCGCCTTCACTGCAGCTATCCAGTTCTCCTGCGTTTTAATTTATTTTTAATACAGTAGGAAAACGAATATGCGGATCACCTGGTGGTAAGTAGCCGGAGGCGTCTTAGTTGCAGGCCTTTTGTGAATACATGCGCTCCTCTTAGATTATTTTTGACTTAACAGATACTCGTATAGCGACTTGAAATATTCTAGAACTGGTTAAAACATACACCTAACCTTTCAAATGATGCTTACAGACATCTAAGTGTTATATTTGATTACGTTTACTTTTACATCTACAGTCCGTAAGATTCGTTGATCTGTATTTTTAGTATATATTCACATGCATTCCCCAATTGGTAAGCAAATAATCAATACCAATTACAGAAATATGAAAATATTTGTAATACTACTGCAGTTACCCGAGACAACGTTCGCGTCTTTAATTTGAAATAACTGTAACCTTTTTACTTTGTAACTTAATTGTGTATGCAATAGCCTATTTGTTAGCCAGTTAGACATTAAATCAAGCAGTAATATCACAGTAAAGATCAGACTTATGATCTGAGTTCGTAAGTTGTAATTTTCCATTATACTATTAAAAAAAATATATGCTTTTCATTGCTAGTTTCATTGCTAAACATTGCTAGTCTTTTAATAAAAAAAAGTACCTACATAGTACAGTCTAATTGCAGCAAAATTTTTTTCAAGTTCTTTTGATAAAAAAACTGTCAAATTGTTTTTGTTTAGAGCACGAATAGGGAGGCTATTGTGGGGCAGTGCCATTTGCTTTTTTATGAAATAGATAGGCTAAGGAGTAAGCGGGTTAACTGAAGGTAAGCAATCAGCGCTACCCATGGTCTTAATGTGGAGGAACAAAGACATAAAAGAAAAGATAAGGAACTGGGCACAACAAAATGCTACCATTTAACGCCGATATTCTATGAGGGTGTTCTTTGATACTTCCCCAATGGAGTCGATCCATGTGTGCTAGTATAACTCTATCGTTACTGAAGTAGGTATTTCTATCAATATTCTCGCAAATTATTTCTGAATGCACTAGAGCTTTGCGGGTGTGATTCGTTCTGCGACCGTTGAAAGCCGCTTGGCTAACAGTGTTTGAGCACATATTTTATTTAATAATATTAAATAAAATGTGTGTTCAAACACTGTTAAATATAAAATTTAAAGTCCTGCTCTTTTGATTCTTCTGGAGTTTTTCAAAAGATGTCGCTGCGGTAAGATCGACAAGACATAACAAACAGGACATTTTTCATTAATGCGACACATAGATTTCTTTCCAATATTTCTCTGCAAAACTTATAAGTCAATACTTTTGCAGAAAATTTTTTGTAGAGAAATATTGTCACTCTCTGAATGTTTAAAGAGTATTTCCCTTATCATCAATGACATCATAGTTAAGATTATCGACAGGTTTTTCCGCTTATCAACTGTATATCGATCCTTCATGACTGAAGATCGCGATCATCAGACTTCACCTAGCGGTTCGTTAGGCTTTTCCATTTGTTGCAGTCAGTAGTCAATGTGCCACTTTCGCCAAAGTGGAGGACTTGTTTGCAACAACTGCATATAATGAGGAATAAAGAACTATTAAGGAGAACATAAGATTTTACTTTTACCTCAAATGTAGCCTACCGTGTTATGCAGTTGGTCGCAGATATGTTGTGGCACGATCTCCAGTTCCTCCCAATCGTAGCGATTACGCAAGGGGGAAGGAGGTTGCGGCGATAGCAGCAGGGACTCTGGTGGGGATGACGCCAACAAATTCAGTACGAACCTAGAGTAAAACAAATAATAATTCAACATCACACACAATGACATAAAAATATATTTTCTTGCAGAGCAGAACTTGTTTATTTTATATGGAATTGTCTTCTTACTTATATGTTGAATAGTAAAGCATGCAAATAAGTTAATTCTGTGTACAGATAAAACAAAAACAAAATAAAGTTACAATATTTATAGAAAGAAAAGACTAAAGAAGAAGGAAAAGAAGAATAGAAAAACTAGTAGTAGTTTTTTTTTTAATATTTTATTCTTTAACATCCTTTAATATCAACATGTACTAAAACAATTTATTTTAGATGATAGCTAAATAAGATCTCCACATGACATGAAATTAATATACATATGAAATAAATTGGAGTCACTTCAATTACAAGTTTTTCTGCCGCTAGCTAAATACAATACAAAAGGATTAAAACAAGTATATTTCTTTTTTACATTGCTTTGCAACTCTGTGTACCCGGTATGCGTATTGCTTGCCAGAAACATTTAACTATTTTTGAAAACTGTTAAAAATATTAATATTTTTCACTATTTTTGGCATAAAAACAAGAAGCATACGTTCACAAATGAGTTCATAGAGATGAAATAGACCTCCAAACGAATTGAGCTATCCCACATTCAATTTGTTAAATTACTAGTTACGAGATGTACAATATATATAATATATGCATGTTTGATTGGTAAATTATATTATGAATGTTCTTGACATGGTTTCTGACTACATAGTCACATGACAAAACGAGTCATTGTTTGACTTTTTGATTTTGGGGGGGGAGGAAGAAGTTAGCAAATTGGCTTCATGTCATCATCATCATCATCAGCAGCTTGCAGCATGGAGCGCCACGCCATTGGCTTCATGTAAGACTGTAATATTCTCGTCTCGTCCAGGAAATAATATATAGAGTAATAATATCGCGATACAGTTTAACAGGTTTTTTGGTACTACCACATAAATAATAAATGATTTGCTAATATAATTGTTTATAGGACAACCATCCGTTTTCTTTAAATAACCGTTAAATAAATCGTTAAGCCAGCGAAGTAGTAAGTGGTTAACTTACCCGTCCTTTTCTATATGTACGCGTGTTTGTTGTCGCTTTGGAGACACAGTGGGACTTCGCTGAAGATTGTGGAGCACTTCTACTTCTCGATGCGGTTCGACTGGACTAGGAATTTTCTCCGGCGATCTTACTTCCGTTAAAGTCAGCGCAAATCTCGATGTTCCTTTTACTTTATCTTCTCTATCGTCATTTTTTTGGAAATAATCATACAGCTCACTAAGTGATTTAGATTTTAATTTAACAGAATTATAATTAAGTGTATCATTTTGTTTTCTTCCCTTATTCTGAATTATTGGTAGTGGTATTGCACTCTTTTTTGGCTGATTTAAACACACTCCTCTTTCGACAGTTTCGTTCTTCATATCGTTCATTTTCGTAACAATACTAGGAGTAGAAGGTAACACCTCTTCAATGCTGTGATTTTCAAATCCTTTATATACGTTTTTATTAGTATCTTCTTCACTACTTATTAAATTATCACTATCTGGTGTTCGTATTTTAACACTCTCACCACCAAACCGTACTTTCTTAACAACAACATCTGAGTTTTCTGACTCATCATCACTATATTTCAACATATTCCTATCAATGCTGCCTTCTTCATCACTACCAGTGTTCTTTTCGGACTCAGTTTCATTCTGTTCTAGTACAGTCATAGTAATAGCTGTGTCAGAGTCAAATTTTATTTCGGTTTCGATTATCACTTTCGCATAATTGTTTCCATAGTACGGTAATCCAAATGAATCTTCTGACGAAGAGTCCGCGGATAGTCGAATTGGAGTCGTTGCATGGTTACTGAACATGTGATTAACTTTCATCAAAGGCTGAGCATTGGTTATTTTGTATGAAGATCTTCTCGGTGCATAGTACACATCAAGAGAATCTTCATCATATTTTTCACACATTAAACGAAACTTTTCTTGCACTTTTGAATCCAATCTAGAAAAGGACTCCATATAGTCACGTGGTCCGCAAACTCTACGAAGTTTCATAAGTGAGCGTAGTGCAACATCTTTGTGGAAAGCATCAAATAATTTATCTCCCAGAGTTTTGAAAATCGGGAACATGTTTAAATGTGGAGTTCTCCGTTTAAGAATAGCCATCACTGAAGGTATAGATAGTATAAGTCCCGTTACTACATTAATTTTTGTGTCAATTCCAGCTGAATGTGGTCTTATATTACTATAAGAGCATTTATCTGAAATAGCATTAGCCGCACACTCGGTGTCTTCACAAAACGTACAAAAAACTTTAAGAGCGTCTAAGGCAGCTTTACGAACATTGGGAGATCCGTGTCCTAAATTGTCGACAACTTGATCAAAAGGAAAAGAGAGCGCATTCCCTGATAGAGGTAAAAGATCCGCAAGAACACGGAGTGCGTGGAGACGTACTTCCCACTCGGGATGTAAGAGACGATCGCGGATAGCTATATAGAGAAGTTCCACGTCCAGGTCGGGTGGAAAAGCGCGAGCTCTTAGAACTTTATCCCATAGAGGAGCAAGTGGCGGCGGCGGTGTTTCAGGCAGTTGCATGTTTCGGTACTGGGCGATGGAGACGCCTCGCGTGCCCGCCCGCGTCGCGACGCGCCACACAACTGGGTTAATGATCGGACGGCGAGCCACGCTCCTCTGACCAATCGATGGAACTTATACATACATAAGTATCAGCAAATTTACAATGGAAAAACGTCATTATGTAAATATTTGAAAGTTTTGACGACTACCTTTATATTAATTTGAAGTATCGTTACACCTAAATAACGTATATATATATATATATATATATATATATATATATATATATATATATATATATATATATATATATATATATATATATATATATATATATATATATATATATATATATATATATACGTTATTTAGGTTATTCTGCTAGCATTAGCCTCGCATTGAACCAATTAGGTCGTCGTAAATCGTATTTAATGAAATTTTGACACAAAAGTCTTTAATAATTACAAAAATAACAACAGTTATTGTTGAATTATAAAAAGTGGGAAGGTAGGTTATGGCAAAAACAATTTACCAGACTATTTAGATATAGGTATTATCGATATTTGTAATATAATACTCGAATCTTCTTTTACAATTGTAGTAGTAGAAAAGTACTGGAGTATCTTGGTAAACGTAATGCGAGATACCCCCTGACCATATTGAATCTATATATACGATATCGGGTCTATACAGCGTATTAAGATGTGGGAAGCCAAGCATATGGCTATGTGGCGTGTTTTAAGAGAGGCCTATATAAGTCAGTGGATTACCGCAAACTGAAGTACAAGGTTTTTTTTTTACATACAATACATAGTATTTTATGAAAAAAAATTCTGGAAATACAGATCATAAAGCTAATTGGATGAAAAAATTCTCATCTTAGTAATAAAATGAAATGTATTGATTGTAAAATAAAAATATTTTACTTATTTATATTTCAATAATGTATTTAGGGATTACACCAGGAAGTAATATCAGTGATTAGTGGTATTTGTATTTTTATATACAACCGCATACGTAAATAGACAGTATTAAAAGTATTAATTTAAAAATATAATATAATTATTATTTTTGTTGTTTTACATATGTTAAAATTTTAATGTCGAACTAATGATTTCTGAAGTTCCGTTTAGTGGGCCTACACGTTATAATTAATAACGACACGGCACCGTCGGCAGCATTAAAGTATTACTATCCAAATGTTGCCAACTAATCATCTATCAGAAATACTTCATAGTCACACCGTGACAGAAAGAATAAATATAGTGTAACGGTTAAATGTTTTTTGTTGATATTGTTAATAGAAAGCTTGCGTTTTGCAAGCTTTAAGTAAATTCGGTATATACGAAATGATATCCCTTAAACATACAATGTCTGAACTGTGTAAGAAAAGATACAATGAAGTGTGAATCGTCTACAAAATAATGCCAAAAATGAAGCTTTTAGCAGTATTATTCTGGATGCTTAGCCCTCTGGCTATTCGCTTAATTATAGCTCAAAGCGAAAATTGTACCAGGAGCAGCCGATGTGAATACAAGTCAAATGTACGTAAATTATCAGAAACCCTTTCTACAAAGTTTAGAGAGATAGTGGTACAAGAACTAGGCAGTGAATACACAACGCATTTCGAGTTACGAAATGCCTATAAAATGAACCGCCAGCAATATACTGATACTAATATTTTAGATACTATAACTGATAAATTGAACTACAAACTCTCTGCAGCTATCAATATACTGGAGGTCATGAAGAATACTACAAATCACAATAATATTCCGTCCTATACGCGTCCTTGCCCTTTTAGTTCTATTCGTAAATCAGTTTTCATTAAAAATACCAATATTTATGATGACATTGCCAGTATAGGTTCTAAGCCGAGAATGTGGGATAGGTTTAAGAATTTAAAAATCAAGAGACGCTACTATTTATCACACATGGATTATGCTACTGATAAGGACTGCACTTCAGTTCCCAATTCAAACTTAAGATATTTATACCACAAAATTGTTCACCCTGATCCAAAACTGATACTTTTTATAATTGATAACAGTATGTCAGCAGTTTCACTCCAACATGCCTTGTCAATAACACAAGAGACTGCATACGCTTTGCAATGTGTAGACGTAATGGCTCTTAAAATTACAAATACGACAGATTTTTTCAAATTTAAAGATTCTTGCAGTTATAGTATGTCTAGTTTAGGCAATGCAACTGAGAGTAATAAACTTTTATTAAGGGAATATCTCACAACTATAGATGTGGCAAGTTATAACCTATCACCGTATACAATCAATTCAGAAATAAAAAGTATGCTTAAGATTAAAAACTTGCCAAAAAATAAATTGTTCATATTTCTAACAGACACAAAAATATTGAAGAATGATACTTGGATCAAAATATTTCCTCATGACCTACTTGAAGACAGAAACTTAAAATTCACTATAGGATTAATTAATGACAGTGAAATGGACAAAAATGGTTCACTGGAAATACTACATTTTGATAAAGGACACAATCACTCAAATAACCACTCAGTAATGAGATTACACACTAACGATAGTGGTGTTATTGGTCAAATGGCATCTGCATTTATTTCTTTATTGCCTGATAAATATGAAAGTAAGTTAAAAGTAGAAGGACCAGTTTGGGAGGCTACTGAAAGAGATTTTATGATATCTTTAGTGTACCCCTTACCCACTGGTGTACTTGGTTTGGATCTGTATTGGTCTGATCTTGCAGAAGATATAATTTATTTTAAAGGTATAAACCAATGGAAAAGAGCATTTGTTATGGATTTCACTGGTAAGATTCTCATGCATACATATTTTCCCCGACTAGAAACAGCTTCTGAAAAAATTAAATTTGCAAGCATAGAAGTGATTGAGCCATACAGTTTTATAGACAATTTAAAAATTGAAATGTTGTTGAATGATAATGGTAGCAAAACATTTAATAACAGCAACAGTACTACATCTATAACATATTCATGGAAGTGGGTGCAAAATTTATATATTGTATGTATAGTGTCAGAACCAAGAAATCATGATATCAGCAACAAAACAAACATATTTTTCATGAAGAGCAGTAAAGAAATTGTGTTTCATAGACTTGATTTGTTTCCGCCAAAGTCAGGTACCATATGTCGACACTTTAAACAAATTGCTACCATTGATCAAGGTACAGTTTATTTAAGTCCTTCTAGTTTTCAGTCACCATTTACTTATCTTTATGATATGGGTGATGGGCAAGAAGCTGTAACTTATATGCAAAATTATTTAGCTTATCTGAGAAGTGTCGCTCATGGTTTGCTTTCAAACCCTGGCTTAAAAAATGAGATTCAACAAGATGTTGGTTTCCTCAACTCTATTCTCTCATTCTACAAGAGACAACATCAGCATGGTCCTTATTCTAGATACATTGTCAGAAGATATGCTGTTACAGAGAGTGGTGTTTTAGTAATGTATCCTGGAACAGTATTGGAATATGATTATGAACCTGTCAGGAGGCCATGGTATACATATGCCATGGAAAACCCAGGACAGATTATTTTAACTCCTCCAAATTTAGATGTAGGTGGTGCAGGATATGTGGTCTCTATTTCTTATGCAGTTCAAAGTTCAATTTATCCCACTATGGTAGTTTCCATGGATGTGACAATGGGATTTTTGTATAAATTATTAATAGATAGTTTACCTCTTTGTGCCATGTCATATGTGAAGTGTTTTATAATGAACAATCGTGGATATTTAGTTTCTCACCCAGGACTAATGGATCCTAATAGTTCTGGACCTATAGAGCAGCAGCATATCACTCGTAAAGAATCAATGATTGCCATTGACATGTTAAACCACAAAGGCTTTGTTACTAAAAAATTGTGTAATAATTTTTTTGATAAAACTATACAACGCTTTTACGAATTTAATACATCACTGCCTCATGTGCTCTCTAATGTTGTATCAGGTGATCACTGCATTCATTATTACATTACTGTAATACCTGGTACAAATGCATTTGTAGGTCTTGTAAATGCATCTTGTAATGTTGGAGCATTTTGTCCCTGCAGCATGGTGGACCGTCTCTGTATGAACTGTAACCGCATGGAACAAACAGAATGTGAATGCCCATGTGAATGTAGTTCAGAATGGTATGAGTGTTTTAATTCCAATGTAACAAAGGTGGATCAAAATATTCCTCTTTGTGGGATGGTTCCAGAGAGTAATAACCACAAATCGCACTACTATCACAATTTTGCTGAGAACTTGAAAACATGTTTTGATTTTCAATGTGAAAG
This sequence comes from Baronia brevicornis, assembly GCA_031353405.1. Classification (NCBI taxonomy): domain Eukaryota; kingdom Metazoa; phylum Arthropoda; class Insecta; order Lepidoptera; family Papilionidae; genus Baronia; species Baronia brevicornis. The sequence goes on from JASFAT010004662.1 coordinate 232,205, forward strand.
TTATTTGACTCATTCAACTTGTTTGGGAGTTTTGGGTTGTGAGTGGTGTCAAATAGATGCTGACGGTAGAACGCCACTGTCAGCGCCATTTTGTACATCTCAATCAACTTGTTTCAATGGAGTTTTAGGTGCTGTTACTCCATATGGTGAGAGTACCTATGGCCATGCTAATAGAGATGCTTTAGGAAGTTACTCAACAATAGGACCTATAGCTGGCTGTATCATTACTGTAAGCTTAGTAATAGCTGTAGCAATATACTGTTATAGACAAAATGTGACTACAGCAAGTTGTCATAATTTATATGTAGATGGGCCGGCAGAAACTTGGCATGATGCAGATGTTCAAATGAGCCATTTGCAATCTGATGATATGCATGATCGATCTGGACAAGATAAATTGTTGCCAGCTATGGAAATAGAGGCGCCCATATCTCCATATAGAGTTGTTACTGGTTATAGGCGAGCACACACTGCGGGGGGTTCAGATCATGGTTATTCTACTATGACTCCACATGAAGATTCGGAAGCTACAGGATTTTCTGTCAATGATCCAATCATTTTATCTGATGATACAAAATCTGATGTAAGTTGTCCAATCCCAGCTAAAATAAAACCTAGGTTAAAAACTGACCTCATGACTGTTGTGCCATGTGGTAAAAACAGTGTTATTGCTCCTGTCACTGTACACAGACATATGGAAGCATCTTAATTATAAGCGAATCTACCTCTATGTAAATAACATCTGCTACTGCCAGATTACAATCAGACTAGTTTTATTATTGTGATATATTTGGTTGCCAACAATTTTTTTGTACAAACTGTTTATGCAGAATGAATCAGTTCCATCACTGTAACATTATTTTTTCTGGTGCTCTTTTTATACAACTCCTTTTACGGTATGAATGTTCCACAGGATCACTATTTGTATTACTGTATACACATAATTATAGGATATATGTAACTTAAGATTGTACTTAAAACATAGTATACACATTTTTACATCATATCGGAAGTGTGAATGAGATGAAATTGAAGCAGGTTTATGTATACAGGTCTATTGATAATAAGATAATGTAAATATTGTTTACTAAGTTCCTTAGTATTAACTTAATAAAATTAATTTTTGATAACATGTGCCAGTGCCTCCTGCAATCGAAGTTGTAATTGTGCGTATTTTTAAGACTGACTTTGCTGTTACATTTATTTCCTTTTATTTAATTAAATGCTATTTTATAAAAAATGTTTTTTGTTACTGTAAAATGAGATTTAAAATTAAATGAACTGCAATGTAAGATTGTTTTGTTCTTACAGGTCAGAATAAGTAACACTTGGTTGACTGATAAAAGGTGTCTGTAGAAGCTCGAAATTTGATTATTGAGAGCTGGTTAAAATAGGTAATTAAACAAATTTTCGGTGCAAACCCTGGTTGAAAATAATTTCCATTATAAAATATAGTGTTCTTTCCTGGGACATAATTTGTGTATTACATTGTGGTTCCAAAATATCAAAATTAATGTACTATCATATTGAATTATTTGTAACATTGGATAAGAAAGGATTGGAGGGATAAGGTGCCTTCTATTTGCGCTTAGTTTTAGATGCAATTGTGAGATTTCTCACGACATATCAAACGAATACATAATTTTAAAAATTTCTTATACAGGCATTAATACTATTAGAAAGTAGAATTTATTTAATTCAAATAGTGAAAGAAAAAAAATAAAAGCACAAATTTAAAAACTTATTTATTTATACTATACTTATTTACATAAACAGCTTTAAATTTAACCAAGACAGAAATAAAAAATATTAATGACATGGTATTTCAAGGGAATATACATTTAACTAGGGGCGCTTCATGGGGGAGGCCTATGTCCAGCATTGGACTGCCGCAGGCTGTTGATTAATTGATTGATACAATATCAATATCAGCCCGCGGCAGTCCACTGCTGGACATAGGCCTCACCCAAGGCGCGCCACCTAGCCCGATCTTCGGCTACACGCATCCAGTCTCTGCCAGCCGCCTTGCGCATTGATTGATACATTTAACTAGAATTCAAAACTGCCGACCGTTCATACAAGTACATTCCCATCACATTGTTAGTCCACTACCATACAATTCAGTGGCAATTTCTTGCCATGAATGGTTTAACTCATACATACTCAACAATATACAAACGGTCTAACAAATGCAGTGTTTCCGAGTCATTAATGGCGATCCACAGAAGAAAAAAACCAGGAAACGGTGTATAGATTGTGTTGAGGAGGATTTAAGGAGGCTTGGCAAGAAAACATCTTGGAGAAGGGAGGCCTGAAACAAAGCAAAGTGAAAGAAGATCGTTGAGGTGGCCAAGAGCCATAAAGGATTCCACTAAGTATATAGCCATAAAGGAGTAAGTAAGAGTGTCCATCAAAGTTCCTGGTGTTGCGAATGTCTATAGGTGACAGTGATCACTTATCATCAAGTAAATCTCAAGCTTGTTTGCCTGCTTTTTTATAAAAAATAAGAAGACAGAGTTTCACTGCCTACTTAATTAAAAGTATTTTTATTTGTAGTATAAAGTAACATGAAAATAGGTAGATAAAGAAGGTGTTAAAGTTATAATTTTAACCCTCTTCTCTTCTCAATATTCTGTCTCTTTCATACGTACGAAACTCTCTCGGTCTAACATTTAAATACGACAGCATTCACTTGTTTGCATCGCTTTTAACGTTCGCCATTGTGCTGTGTATGTATTTTTAGTTTAAACAACAATAAGAAAAAGATATTTACGCAGAATACTCATTTCATTTAATAGAAACTTTAAAAGATGTATAAGATTTCTACACATTCCATTGATATACCACCAGATTGTATGATATATTTTGATGATAACACGTGTATAGTAACATGTACCTTTAACCGGCGGGCTTGCATAAGCATAGTGATGAGTATGGAGGAAGCAAGGAAAGTGTACCGAGATCGTAGCAGATGGAATCGGGAAGTAGGCGTGACGGTATGTATAGCACGCGTCACTCGTCGAAACGTATATGCGTGTGTGTGGGTTGTGGGGAAGCCGGTGCTAGCGTGGGAGCGGCAACCCGAGCGGCAGCTCGGAGCGCCAGTTTTTCACGGCCTCGAACCCGTCCTGCTGCGCGATGAGCTTCCGCCCTCGACCATTGCTCCTGCTCCTCTATCCCATTGAGGACCCGTGCGCAGTTACTCGAATTTAAAGCGTACTGAAAAGATTAAAAGGTTCAATTTATAAAGAACAGAATGAGAACAGGAAATGTTTGTTATGAAAAAAATTAACTATCGCATCTGAATAAATTTGCGTAGAAATGTAATAACAACAATATATTATTTCCCGAATAGTCGGCGACTGCAGGAGTTGCGATAGGGTCGATCCATATTTCCCGAATATTCGGCGACTGCAGGATTCACGATAGGGTGTATCCTTCATCTGTACGTAGAGATTTATCATCTCTCTGCGTACTGTATCGAATTTATGATGGCGAATGCTCTGAGTTGTTCAATAACCTCCCAGCCGCACAGTTCCACTATGACTACACTACGCACCACAACAATAGGTTCCATCCCCATCACCTGGATGGTTGGCCGTCTACCACCGTGCGATTTAGTCGCAGTTTTATGGCACAAAGTGTGTAAATGTGGAAAAATTTACCACATGCGGTATTCTCACGTGATTATGACATAGCGGGCATATCACGTAAAAGCGCGTATATTTTGCTAAAGGCTGGCTTATCTGCTTAACTTATCGGCGACGTCCCCGTATCATCGAATTTCTCCATTCTAGAAAAAAGGAATGTAAACTAGTCTTGTCTGTGGCGGATTAATGGGACATCCAGACTGAATAAATATCTGTAGGCCATACAGATATTTACCCCGATGCGGAAATTCAACCTGCGACCCTTCACGCTGAAATCGGTAACTTTGTCAGTGAGCCCGTAAAGTCATTTGGCGCCCTAACATGGATTGAACCCTTGGATTCATACTGCGACTTTATGGTGACCTAAACTGATTAAAACTGCGGTACCGTTAATATTGGAGAATTATAATTAAGTAGCATTATATATGGTATTGTAATATATTATATAAACAAAATAAATTTATTTCAATTTAATTGGCATAGGTAACAATTTATGTGTTTAATTTAATAGTATTTCATTATTACATAAGTAACCCTATTGTTAAAATGTGGCCATACTGTGCGCAAATTTAAAGAGTTTTAGTCCCCGAGCATTGTTTATATAGTATTCTTTAAGACTGTAACTTGTTTTATGCCTAATAAATAAATACATAACAATCTAATTTATTTTTATTATTACTTATGACTAATTTAAATAAAAAAATAATCAAAAACGTAGGAGAAATACTCACTTCATCAGCAGCTTTAGCAGTATCGAAGCGTATAATCATATCTGACTGGCCTTCCTTGATCTCAACATGCAATGCGTGGATGTTAGTTTTTACCTGAAACAATCAGTTATCATCACAATGAACTTTCTTCAGGCTGGAATTTAATATATTCATTTCTCAACTTCGCCACAGTGCCATTTTAGTCCTCATATGGTGGCTATATTGTATTTTGTATGAGAAGGTTATAAGGTAAGGTCTTATCTAAATTGATAGACTTTTCACATCCTCTGGAATTAATCTTGGAATATGATATATCCAATCTGTGTTCTCCTGAACAGCTTTGGTTTACCCAAAATTGAAACGTGAATTAAGGTTTCCAGACTGGATTTTATTAATATGTAGATGCTGATGTTTATCTATTGGTATTGTCTTTTATAGATTCATTTATTATTAGAACAAATTTCGTGTAAAAGATAATTTTCCAAAAATTGTACGGAAAGACGTTAAAAAACAATTTTTCTCTTTTCAGTTATTTTAAATCGCAATATAACTATGATTTAAAAAGAAGCTATGATTAACAAAATAAATGTCAATATTGATAGATTGACATTCATTCATATTCAATTACCCTTTATTTCTATTTCAAAAGCATAACTTTGTTTCTTTGCTTCATGTTGTTCTTTCCTTTGTCTCATTTTTAGTTTTCATTTTTTTATTTAGATACACCACCCATGCGAAGCCAGGGCGGGCAGCTAGTTACAAATATGAATATCAAAATCAGTTTTTTGTTTTATTATAATAAGTCCGTTCTAGAAAAAGATTGGAAAAGACTGATATAAAACATCATGTCAACTCACCATTCTTTTTGTAAGTCTTACATCAAGGCAAGGTTCTGGTAACACCTCTTTTACAAACACTCCAGGGATCCTTTCTAGTGGAGGTACTGTTTTGTTTCTTCCCATCTCTTGTGCTTGTATCACTGTATTATAAGAAAAGTTATAAAACACGAAATTCACATTCATTAAAAAGATTTTTCACACCTATTTGGAAAGATAATACGAGTTTTGGCAAATCAAAGAAAAAGAAAAAAATTGATTTATGCAAATGTAAAGTCAGCATAGAAGAAGAAGAAAGGAAATGGTAGTGAATGAGGTACTTCCCGAAACCTATTTATATATACTGCTTAGCTTACAAAAGTTCAACATTAATTTTGATCAAATTAAAGCTATAAATATATAATATTTTGTGTTTAAAACTATTGTATTGAATAGTTATGTAAAGTACTATGTTTGTGTATATAATATGGCAGAGCTGTACTGTAAGGTAACTAAGGGGATCAATAGTTAAAGGGTTTGATGGTTTAATATCACCGTTCACCATTATTACTTTGAAAAATAGTAAAAATAATTTAATTTTTTCTTAACCTTTGGTTTACCCCTTATAACTATGAAGATATATAGAGTCCCACCATTACAGCAATCATCAACCACCTTGCTAAGATCAGCGAAAAACAAATTATTAACAGGTAGTGTTGACTCTCCATCTAGGTAATGGATTTTCGTCAAGTCAAGTCAAGTGGTTAGCCTACTGCAGTGTTTATGGGTCAGCCTTCCACAATCTGCTGTTTATGATTGTCATCTAGAGTAAGCATCAAAAACTTGAAACTTTCTAAATATCCAAATTTCATTGCATGTATATTTACTTAATCTTTACCCATTCAATATTTGATGTGCACCATATTTTCGTAGCACAATCTCTATTATATATAGCTATTTCTAGTCTTAGCTTAAAACAACACAAGAACAATTGTGTAAGAGAGGTACCTGATTCTGCTTCTACAGATGGAGCGGCTGGCTCTGGAATTCCTGAGTACACATGTTTTTTATTATGAAAACTGGCTTTCATTTCCTTCATATACTTTCTTTGTAAATTAAGATATTTATTTCTTAATGCTTTCCATTCAGATTTTGGAAGTACCTGTAATCCCCATAAAGCACCTTTTGGAGCTTCATTTTTGTTTAATTTACTAGACTTTTCCTTCTTTCTCTTTTTTGTCTTCTTCTTCCTAGGTGACTCTTGGTCAGTTTTAGATTCATCTTGACTAGTCATTTCATCTTTAGACTCTGCATCTATTATTTTGCCTTCCTGTAAGATGTATAATAAAATATAAATATGTTTTTATGATAATATATTTTTACAATTATCATAAAAACATACTACTATGTGTATGTGTAACAATACGTAACTGACAAACACAATTTGTGAACATTGCAAAAAACAGTTCATAAGGGAATTAGTAATATCAGTACTAACCAAGTATGTACATTGATTTTGAACAAAAAACAATTTAATAAGCGTAAAATAATTTATAATGGATTTTATTCCAGATAATCTTAAAACATATACTTACTTCTATGGGGGTCGTTATGCTTTTATTTTCTTCCTGAAAGTAAATAAATACTACTAAAATAAAAAATATACTTACAAAAGACAAAGAAAGGAATATATCCATAAAGCTGCTATAGACTACTAGTTTAATTTTTATTACGTTTAAAGTTGAAGTTGAGTTGCTAGCAGAAAATTAACAATATCTCCGTTTTTATTATATATAGACCTTCAAATTTGAAAATAAGTAATGTATACTCTTTTTTTTGGCTTAAGAATTCAAACAAACAGGCTTGTTGCCTGATGGAAAGCAACCTACACTGCCCATAGAAATCTACAATACTAAAGAGACATTGCAAATGTGAAAACTGCTGTACTTTGAAAAAGATTTAGGCTTGTTTCTAAAGCTTACAATGTTTAAAAATACAGCTAAAAGTGGGATTATAAAAGTAGAGTGTGGTAAAAACCAATTTAATAAAAAACACAGTACTTGACTTATAGAAAAGATACTCACACTAGGTGTTTCTACTCTTCTTTCAGAATCAGAGTCCATGCTAAGTTTTAGTTCCAGATTTCTTTTCTTATCTTTGCACTTTTTTGCCTTTTTCTTTGGTGTCTCATAGTCTTCTTTATTCTCCCCTACATCTTCTGGTGCCTCTTCCACATTGAACATTTTAATGGAGGTAAGTTCATCAGGTTGCATACTAGTGGGTAGTTTACAACCCATTTTAGTTAAAGCAATGATGCATTTTTGAGCTTCTTGAGGTTTATTGAATTCTATAAAAGCAAATCCCTGCAATATTTAATGACTTTAAAATAGGTAATATTTTATAATATTAACTATAAAATAATTTGTATTGACGTGGTATTTACAGAGTTTATTCTGAAACACAATTATATTTTGTGAGGAGTTATTGGTATCCCATCAGATGCATCACAGGTGGTAGATAAGAAAAAGCCCTAAAGAGATAAAAGATTCTGAGGAAATAAAGTATGTAGTACAAACCGAAACCAGGAAGCACAACATTAAACAAAAGGATAGAAGATGTAGCCTAAGACAAAAAAGATGAAAGTGTAGAAATGGAAAACCAATGAATGGCAGAATTAAGAGAGAACTACCCTAGGTGATAACATGTTTTCCACTTGTACACACACCCACACACAAAATATTAGCTTAAAAAACCTTCTATAGCAATACAATAATTATCACTTACCTTAATTTTTTCTGAATTTTTGAACTTTGGTAAAGATATATATGCAACATGGCCATAGTCAGAAAAAACTTTCTCCAACCATGCTCGAGTTGCAGTAACAGGTATAGATTCCACATAAATAGTTCTAGCATCTGCATCATATGCCATCATAGGAGTTTTCCTTTTAACCTAAAACCGCAAGAAGTATTAAAGTAAATACTTATTCATACCTTCAGCAAACATATGTATATGTATGTGTGTAATATCTCAAATGATATCAAATAAACGAATCCTGATTCTCGCGAAAAGCGACTAATGGAGAGCCGTCTCGCTGCAATGATTGGTAGCGGATGGAGCTCTGTGGTCTCTGCCAACCCCTGCGGGGGATAGGCATGAATATATATATATATATATAAAAAAAAGATATCAATTTTTCTGTAGTTCCTAAGATGCTGTAGATAAGTTAAATGGCACTGAATGCTTTCCATCAGATGACATATTTGCTTGTTTGCCTCCCTATTACATAAAAAATATAACAATGGTGACTAGGTTCATTAGCGGACCACATTTCTATCTAAGACAAAATACATTCCTTTCACTATCACTAAAATATAAAACCAGCAGTGTCATTTGAACTATGCGCCCATACTAGTAATTGCCTTTGGCCAAATAGTAAGCAATTGGTGGCAGAGTCTATGGTCCGGTCCCTCCGCCCGCAGAGTCAATGGTTGTGGGTTCGATCCCCATATCGGAATAAATATATGTATGGATTACAAATATTTATTCAGTCTGGTAACCCCGACAATCTGCATTGGCCCGTGCTTAGTAGTGGGACATATATGGGCTATTAAAAAAAAACTAAAACACCCCATTTTCCTCAAATAAAATCAGTGAGTAATACATTAAGAAGATTGATGATACATATATTCTAGCCTTCTATCAATTACAAATCACCTACTGTATATCTATTTGGGGAGGTGTAGTTGCAAAGAAAGTTATGGAGGTAGAAAGAGCACAAAGTGCTATATTTAAAATAATGAATTATAAGCCTCTTAGGTATGCCACAGAAAAATTTTATAAGGAAAATTTTATAATTATATTATACCAAAATGCTAACAGTCTGCTAATTATTCATAGTACAATCTATTCTAAGATACCACACAATTGTTACTCCTAAGCACTATTATCATAATAGCAAAAGAAGGCAGAGGATTCAGACTACTCCTGTTTGAACTGAATTTGTGCAGTACCAGATGTTATTCTTGGGCCCTCACTTATATAAGTTTTTCAACAATACCATATGAACTATTCAAAAAATAGATCATATATTAAAAACTCAGTAGCAAGCAGATTCACAGGTCTTAGTTATCTAACTGAAATAAACAAAACTGAAAATTTATAATCACAACAAATACATTTAAACACACATACACACTCACACATTTTATTATATGTTTGAGGTTTTATATTTATTTCTTCATAAATATTAATAATCAATTAGAAATAAGGGGTGGAAGGCTAGTGACCTGAGAAACAAGCTCACCCCTAGTTCAGGCACTAGCCAGCCACATATACATTATTTTCTCTCTATATTTTGACCTATATTACATATATAACTTTGTGGTATCGAAATTAATGATTATTATTATCAATTTCAGTCTGAAGCGTTATAGTATTCAGGTGAATCAGTGTAGCATGATTCAAAGAAATTCGCTTCTCTAAACACTATATTAAACTACTACCAGATTACAAAATTTCATATCTATAAATATACAATATTTTTTTCTCTTTAAATCCTAAACGGATTTTATTTCTTTAAAATTTTTGTTCTAAGATACTAAAAAACAACACACATGTAACAGTTCATTTATTTACCTTAAGCTTATCGTCCGAGAGTTCCAAGAAGGTAGAATGTTTAATTGGTTTTATTATATCATTAACATCTTGAGTCAAAGAACGAATCTTGTTGAATTTTAAAAATTCGCTGACCGGTACAAATGGATCATTTTTTACCATATCACCCAGGAATCGATCTTTGCTTAAGTTAGCGTCACTAAAGTAAAATTCCATTTGTTTTAATATCTTATGATATAGTTGTTTCTTGCGATGCCTAATTCGCTTTCTGTGACTGTTTTCATGTTTGTTTTCCTGATCAACAATTTCAGCGGTTTCCGACTCTGACATTTTAGGTTATCAATTTAAATATATCAAACATATAGGTGACATTTATTTTTAGAGAGAAAACTGTTTAATTTTACGATAATTTTGTAAATAAACTTTTCTTGGATAAATACCGCAACCGATCTATGAAGTACTAACGTATTAATGAACGTCAACAAACTAGTATAAATACTATGTGATGTATGTATACCAATGTAGGGCGGTGAAACTCTACACTCATTTCATTATACAGGTTTAGGTTTGGCAGTCTTTTAATGGTGGCATAATCCGTCCAAATCCAAAAGACGTGAACATCCTTATTGTTATAAGCATCCAACTAACTTTTTCTCCTGAACCACATTATAATTCAATACAATTTTAACTCTTTCAATATTCATTAATGACAATTAGCTATAACTATTATGCCAGTGTCAAAATAGCAATTATTTTGGAATGTTAATTCAGCTTTTCTATCAAAGCGTATGTTCTGATAAAAAGGTGGCCATTCTATCAATATTTGCATGAACTTTTGCAGTTAAGTCAAAAAAACACGAACAAATTTATTTCCTTTCACTTCAGTTTGACACCTTAATCAAACTATATTAAATAATAATCCACTACAATTTAACAATATAAGTCATGATAATATGAAACTATTTTTAACATATTGGATGGATAATGTATAATTTCAATGGTTAAAATTATTTCACAAAATATTTATAAAAAACTAGCTGACCCGGCAAACTTCTTATCACCTCAGAATCAATAAAGAAAAAAGCTGAACGATAATTGCAGAATGTATCAACTTTAGTACAAAATGTGGTCAAAACTTAACAGGAACAAAAAGAAATCGTAATCAATAAAAATATGCTCGATATGAATTAGTTTTATTATAATTTTTAATTACATATGATGTTCTTTAAAAAATTGTTATGTCACAAAGGTTATAAGCTTACAAAATAAAGTTTGTAGTGTAAGGTTCTAATTTGAAACTTGCTTATAATACAAATTAATATAATATCTTTTTCATTAAATAAAACACAGATTAAATATAGTTAATTACGTTTTATTATTATTATATATTACACTTGTTACTTACTACTAATAGTCACGATACAACGATCAAATATTTGACAGGTAAGAATAGTCTCTAAGGGAAAAATAAATTGTTGCTTTTACTACATTCCTAATACTTTTATCATATTTTCTCACCTTTTAAACCTTCCCTGGATTTCCAAAAATAATTCAAAACTAAAATTAGCCAAATAGGTCCAGCCGTTCTCGAGTTTTAGCAAGATGTAAAACTGTTTTATGATCAACATCCAGTTCTTCAGCAATGTCGTAGCTACTAATATGTTGATCTTGCTCCACTTTCTCAAAGATGGCACTGATTTTATCTGTGACATCAGACTATCGGGCGTCCAGAGCGAACTTCATCTTTCACACTAAAATTTCCAGACTTGAAACGCTTGAACCATATTTGTGCTACTCTTATTGATACCGCATTAGGTCCGTAAACCGCACAAGTTTTATTTGCGGCGTTCGTCGCATTTTTACCTTTTTTTGTAATAAAACTTTAAAATGTACCGAATTTCTTCGTCACATGCGTTCATTTTTTTTTATTTATTGCATCTTCAGAATGTCACATTTAATGGTATTAAAACCAGCCAGTTACATTCAGTACAGCCAAAGAGGTTTGATTACTAATAATACATTTAAAATACGAAAATATTTTTGCCCCAACCTAATATACTAAATAATAAAAACTTTTATAAATTAGAAATCTTTAGTAATAATATACCTTAATCTATTGACGTGTAAAAAGGTGTTTCACTTAGTAAGTTTTTGTTTCATAGGAATATATCATGTAACACAGGTATCCGAACGAATAAATGACAAAAGGATTTGACATTTGTAAATTTTTGGTGTTTCAGTTTCGTTTTCGTCGCGTCGAGAGATCGTATGGGAGATACGTTAGATTTCCTTAATTATTAAAAGTGTGAGGCGGAGTGTTTAGTATGAAAACTGTTTTTAGTTAGCAGATTATCATTTAAAATCAACTCGTGTTTATTTCTGTGTTTGGATGCTGTGCCTTTCATGTACGATCGTAGATTTCATAGATAGATTTGTGTTAAAGGAAGATGACAGTTTTTATCTGCTTCAGTGTTGTTATTTCCGTTTAATTGTGTTAGTAAATCACGATGTCTACAACAACAAGATCTGCTAAAGTTAGTTTAAAGCCTATAGAAGTGCCAAAGGCTTTACAAGAAGGGGAGAAATTTATTAAATGGGATGAGGTGAGCTTTTAATGTTGAAACTTAAATAACTTTATAATTATCAATAATTTAATCGCATTAAAATTGTATATATAAGTTATTATTATACTAGATTATGATTTATTTGTTTTTATTAACAGTAAATATTTTCGTTTTAGGATTGTGGTGCTGGCTTGCCTGTTACACTCCGTGTGGACCCCAAGGGATTCTTTTTGTTCTGGACTGACCAGAACATGGAAGTAGAGATGTTGGACATTGCTACTATTAGAGATGTCAGAACTGGAGTCCATGCAAAAGTCCCTAAGGTATGTGAAAATTTTATTTTAAATTGTCCTCAGGTTTGTAGGTTTGATAGTTTTTTAGTTTGGCAAAAAGTTTAAAGTCAACCATGTCTACATTAAGGATTATATTTATTTCTGCGTTTTTAGCTTATATCAAAATTAATGTTGTTAATTATTAACATAGGTAATATGTTAGTGTAGTTATAAATAAATATTTTTTCCTAATATTTTTAGCTTCTTTAATATAAAATACATCTCCATATGATAATGCAGTTAACTTCTTTGTTTCAGTTTAATTACTATTTGATTATGAAAAAGTCACAATTAAAAATAACATTTAAATAACATCAATAATTACAATAAATTGTTCTAAACAATATGTAAAGAAATATAAATTATTTATTTAAAAAAAATTTTTGCTTTGTCGATTAATTTGTGTAGTTAATTGATATTTTTTTAAATTAAATTAACAAAATAAATATTAAATTATTAAATATATAAATAAAGTTTTTTAAAATTGTCATAATTACTAATGAAGATATATTTAGGAAATTATTTGTTTTTTTATCATTTTGTAATTTTAAAAAAATATTATTAGAACAAATAATAAAATGTTAAGCATTTATAGAGGTAGAAATTTTGTGATGAATTTTTTAATATATAACATTGGTCTATCATGAATTTTTATAAGTAAAGAGTTATTTCCAATGCACATACCTTTTAAAATATTATTAACAAATTTAGGGTTTACCGCTTCTTTAATGTAGAAAAATTCAGCATTGGATTTTATTATTTCATTCCTATATTTTTTTTATAATTCCATATAATTAAATTTTTAAGTTAATGGGATTTTTATAGACATTAACCATTTAAAATGTATGTAGATGATCATCATCAGTGGCCATTCATAAATTATGTCACATGAATTTCAAGATTTGGGAGCTCCTACTCTGTCACAACAATAAGTTTGGACAATGTGCAGTTTTGAGTACAGTTTTACCATTTTAAATTTATGCATATGGTGTCACAATAGTTAAGACACATCTCTCTCTTGTCATATTTTGTTGATCTCCATTCCTCCTTAATACATAATTTATGTTTGGCACCTAATTATTAAGATTACCACAATTTCAGTGTAACCTACTGATGTATGCTTTAAGTGTAGATCATATTATATATTTTATCTTGTTTCATTTCTGTATATTCTGCCACATATTTACTTACTATGCACAATTTGAAGTTATTACACTAAATTTCTAGCAAAGTCTTCACACATTTGAACCTGTTTATTTTGTTATGTGTGTGACTCAGTTTTGCACTGTAACCAGGGTTGTCGTGTATAGAAAAAGAGCATCTTGAAAAATGCGTGGTACTAAACTGCCCTAAATCCAGCCATTTATCATATGCAAAAGACAATACATAAACAAGTTTTTGCGGATCTTAGCAAGGTAGTTAGTTATTGATTATCCAAATTACTTTTTGTATTTGCTGAAACTTAAAAACTTTCAGAAAAGTTTATATTTAAAAAAAAAGTGATCATACTTGTCTTAGTTGCAAAGACAGGCATATAATGTTCAAAAAAAAAAGTATACGGTGAGTTAGTATAAGATTAAAAGTCCTACTGAGATAACTTCTCATTAGGACTTATATAAATTCATGATGTTTTTGCGTACATTTTATTCATTTACTGTTTTTTTTTTAATTTTTCAATGTTTGTTTCACGCGAATATACAATATACGAAGATATAATTTAAGATGAATCATAACTGAGATGCCTTCATCTCAGTTATGATTTATCATAAATTATATGTTTTCTTTGCCTCAGAACCTGAAGACGAAAGTCTTTGGCGAGTACGTTCTGCCTGTATTTTTTTAAGGTACCGAAACGTGGACACTGACGATCCGTTTGCTTCACAAGCTCAAAGTTACCCAGTGGGCTATGGAGAGAAATATGCTCGGTGTTCCTCTGTTGGATATGATTGTAAATGAAGAAATCTCACCCTCATTTACGAAAAGTCAGAATGTGTCTGAAATGGCGGTTCATCAGGGAATGCTTGTTCCGACTTTGATGTATGGTAGTGAAAGTTGAGTTTAGCAGAAGAGTCATGAAAGCAAACTGAATGCGGTGCAAATGAGAGTTTTAAGAAATATGTCTGGGGTAATGTTAGAATAGGGAAAGAAGTTACAAGACAGCGATATGAAGTGTCGTGTAAAAAAGTTGAGAAAGGGATGCCTAGATGGTTTAGATGGTTAGAGAAAGGGATGGGACGTACATAGAGGGGATGGTTGAAAGACGACTGATAAAAGAAATTTACGTTGCGGATGTGGATGAAAGGGTGGGTAGAGGAAAGCCAAGGAGACTATGTTAACCAAATTGTTGAAATTCTCAAGAAAGGCTAGGTTAAAAGTACCCTTAACCGCCGAGCTTGTATGAAGAAAAGAGTGTGGATGAAGCAAAGAAAGTGTGCCGGGTAGGTAACAGACGGAGTACTGTGGTCTCTTCCTACTTCTATCGGAAACATGACACCTGTGAAATCCTGGTACCTATGAAATCTGTCGGAAAACAAGCCTTACCGATTTAGCTCTTCGAGTTAGCAACCTGAAGTGACGATAGCTGGACGCGTTTGTCGAAAAATCGACAGCTGAAAATGTAATAGAGGAGTATTGGAGTGGAGTTCACGTCTCGGAAAACGTAGTGTGAGATACCCATATAGAGCGACGCGTGAAATTAATGACTGGATGCGTGTTGTTAAAGATCGGGTTAGGTGGCACGCTAGAGAGAGGCTTATGTTCAGCTTCAGACTGCCCTAACCTGAAGATCATGATGCATTTAATTCATTTTAGAATAAAGAGTAGCTCTCTGTTACCTAACGATAAGCCATAGATAATTGTCTAATAATACCTGGTTTTGTGTATGGGCCTGAATTTTGAATTCAACCGTTAGCTTATATGAAGGCTTTACATAACTGGCTTTAAACTAGCTTCGTGCCCGCCGGGCAAACATACATATGTACCCGTTAGGATCATTAGGCGTGTGCGGTTTGATGGGAATCTGATTATATTACAAATAGATTTGTTTTATTGGTATCACTTACAGTAATGTCGGCTTTTAAATTGATTTAGGAATGAATGAAATGGAATCGTATATCCATTCGAATGATTTCATTAATATACTTATATCTGTTGCAGCTTTTATTTGATCTTTTCTATTGTGACTCGAGTACATTTTTTAACGATTTATAATCAAGTGGTCCAATTTTTGACACGTTTCAATATACCATGTACCAAGAAATGTTTTTTATAGAATAGATAGGTAACGAGGTAAAGTGAGTATGATAGATAAAGGCGATCTGATGGCAAACAACCAGCGCCACCCATAGACGTATTAGAGGTACTGCAGATGCGTTGCCTACTTTATGGTAAAGATGTATGTAATGATAGCGAAAGAACAAAGTATGTAATATGATAAAGAAGAAGAGAAGAAGAAGACGGAAATAAGGGCAAATAATTGAGCCTCCGGACTCTTGTACCCACCGTAGGAGTTTCAATAAAAGAG